>ONZH01019333.1:0-22050 GCA_900303285.1 Rhinella marina | reverse complement strand
GACCCTCCTAAAAAATTTTTTTTGAGTGTCTGTAGTTGACGGTTCTAAAAAATTGATTGGAGAGAGGGCCTGTAGGTGGCCCTCCCTAAACATTGTTTGAAAAGAGAGCCAGTTGGCCCTCTGAAAAATTGCCTGTTGGCTCAGCGTTTGTGTAAGAAGAGAAGGAAGGGAGGAGAGGAGAGGATACATGAAGAATCTTCATGTTGAGCTGCTTTCCCTCGGTGGAGATTTGAATTCCGATGAAATCCAGGCTTTATTCATTTTAATAAGCGTCAGAATTTTGCACTGCACTGTAATATATATAACTGAGAGAAAAAAAACGTAGTCTTTAAACGGCTGCTATTGCACCGCAAACCACTCAATTTTTCACTGCACTGTAGGATATATAACTGAGAGAAAAAACATTTTCTAGACTGATGCTACTGTACTGCACACGACAGAATTGTTCACTGCACTGTAGTGTATATATAAATGAGAGAAAAAAAACATAGTCTTTAAATGGCGGCTATTGTACCGCAAACCACTCCATTTTTCACTGCATTGTAGTATATATAACTGAGAGAAAAAAAAATGTATTCCCTAGACTGACGCTACTGTACAGCACACAACATAATTGTTCACTAGACTGTAGTATATATAAATGAGAGAAAAAAACGTATTCCCTAGACTGCACTACAGATCCCAGCAAGCCAAGGTATAGCAGCAGCAGCAAAAATGAGTACTGAGAGGACTTTGGGAAATTTCTTTGGGGTCTGTGTTGACCACATGCTGTCCCTTCTGCCACCAGTCGCTGTGCACAGTGTGCAGCCAAGATGGCGGTAGCTTCACTACAAGTCCCAGCCAGCAGGAGACCAAAAAAAAAGGTGCTTGTAGCCCTTAGAAGGGCTGTTGGGTTCTTTGAGGATGATTCCTGCCTAACCAACATCTAAATTGAGGCCCTAGCACTCTCCCTGACAGACAGAAGCTCTATCCCTAATCTCATGCAGGCGGTGTCTAACGCGAGCAGCGCAGGACCAGATTCTTATATTCCCAGGTCATCTGATCTGGCCAGCCAATCCCTGCTATCTACTTGTAGGGGTCCCACGTGATGCTAGGAGGTACCAAAGACTCTCCTGCATGTTGATTGGCTGAGAAAAGGCGCCTAACATGCAGAAAGAGGAAGATGCCATTTCCTCGAGGATCGCAATATGCTCGTCCGAGTATCGAGCGTGTACGAATACCCTAATGCTCGAACGAGCACCAAGTTCGGACGAGCATGTTCGCTCATCTCTATCCCACACACATCAGTCAGGCTGTTGCCCCTAGTTACGGCCACCGAGGCCATGTAGTAGTGGTGGTCAGCTTGCTCCTTTTCAAACCCACACTGAGGTAACAGCTGTATTGTGAACACACATTGCATGAGCATGCGGAGACACATCTTAGGGTATTTTCACATCTGGTCAGGATCCATCCAAAATGCAGACTTTATAAACGGATCCTGCTCCGTAGTGATGAATTGATCTTGGAACTGGATCTGTTTCTCTGCATTTTGGAAACACAGACAAAAATGCTACAACCCTAAGATGTGTCTCCGCATGCTCATGCAATGTGCGTTCACAATACAGCAGTTACCTCAGAGTAGGTTTGAACAAGAGCAAGCTGACCACCACAACTACATGGCCGCGGTGGCCGTAACTAGGGGAAACGGCCTGACTGATGTGTGTGGGACAATGCCTATACAAATAGGCAAATCTTCTAAACAGTACATTTTATATAAATACATTCTATTAATAATAATATTTGTATGGCTATATCTAACTATACAAACTACCTTTGTGAGATGGGAATACCCCTTTAAGTTGAAATTGAGCATCAACCTTCAGTCATCCGTTTACGTAGTTTCCACACAGTGACAATGTAACTGTTTGCTTGAAATTGAGCATAAAGCGGGGAGGGGGGCTAGAAGCCCATCATGATATCTCAGGACTTTGGAGCTGGATCATGGTGCTGAGGAGGAAGCAACATCAGTGGAGAAGGGCAGTGGCAGCAGTAATAAAGAACAGAAGCAACCAAACTTCCAAACAACAACAGCCAGGCAAGCCACATCTGCTTTGGGATTTGGTGATGTGGGCTGATGCTGAAATTTCTTTAAGACGCACCATAAATGTACGTGATCCCTGCAACAAAACACTGATATTTTCTCACAGTCAAGGCAATGCTGCAGATTGCATTATACCACTAATGCCTCAATCGTCAGATTCCGTGTACTCACTTTCCGCATGGTTGAAATCTTAACATTTTTTAGGGGTTAACAGTTTTAGGGTGTTAAGGCACAACATAAATGTATGTGTCACGACAGGGAAACAAGGGATAGTGTGCCCTGTCTGAACCCCACCTCTTTCCCTGCTACTTACAGTAGATGCCCTAGGCGACAAAACCGTAACTTGGAGACAGTCCCTATGCTGAGTACGTGCACAGGGAAGGGAAGGGAACACAGGGAAAGACGAACACAGACAGAAACAAACACAACAGCAGAATCGTCAGCAAGCCAAGTCAAGAACAGGAGGTCACGTCAAATACCGAGGGGAATCACAAAAGCGTAGTCTAAGTCCAAAGCCAAAATCCAATACACCAATAATCCAACAGCAAGGTCCAACACACAGCACTGATCTCAGAAGACTAATCACAGGCATCTGAGTGAGGCAGTTGCCATCTTTAAATAGCCCGCCCAGGATCATGTGATGTGGCCAGCATCACATGACCTGAGGCGGAGCAAGCTGTCCAAACAATATGTAAAGTAGCCATGTGGTGTGATCAGCACCACATGGCTAAACCCAAACAGAGAATTAACTCATGAAGTGCTGGCTGACAAGACCAGCACTTCAATTCCCTATTGCTCGTCTCTAGGGGGCGGAGAGGTCCGGCGACGTCGTGCAGAGGGAGCACGACGCCGACCTCGCGTGACAGTATGTGATTACAGTATCAACTGCCTGACTGCATCATGCCACTTTGCAACCAGTTTTTACAGCTGATGCTGTTGCCTGAATCATGTCACTAATGCCACTAACCAACTATCACATTCCCCCAAGACACCTTTTTATTTATTTATTTTATCTCATAACATTCTGTGTGTTTATCATCATCCCCCAATAAGAGACAATTTTTATGAAGCTTTGGAATATTAAAAAGCATAACACATGTCGGCATGGTGTAATATTAAATACGCTGTATGTTAACATCATCAAATGTGCGTTTACCCATAGCTATTTATGTCAGTGTCACTCAGACATTTGCTATTGCTGTCGTTGTGTTACAGAGCTTGGGGGGGGGGTGCATGGGTAAAAAAAAATCCTAAAAAAATACGAAAAGAAATATGTTTTCCTAAAAATTCAGAGTCCTAGAAGGCTAGAGGGTTATATACCAACTTTCAGGGCAAAAGGAGCAACTTTGGTTTGGCCAGGAACGATTCGAGTCTGAACCAAATTTTTTTTAAAACCGCCAAACTGGACCCAAAACGAATCTCGACTAGTTGCTCCATGAATGCAATAAAAATGTTCATAACAAAGAAATCTCACTGGAGGGGAGGTGCCTAGACTAAGTTTTGCTATTGGGCCCTAGGATATCTGAGACCACTCCTGCCTATAGGTGACATATACCTACACAGTGGGATACATCAAATACTTCTATTGGACATATATGTTGGCACAATGTCCTGGCATATATGTCAAACAAAAGACATTAACATGATGCGAAGAGTAAGCCTTTCAATAATTGCCCCAGAACCAATTCATCTTATACCTGTCTGTCTATCTATACAATATCTATTTCCTATAATGCTTATTTTAGTTTGTACGGCAGGATGGATTAGTGGAAGCTTCACATTTTTATTTCACGGGTTTAAAATATAACAGATTTCAGCTAAGAACCTTCCAATGACAAAAAAACAACTGTATAACCATACCATTTTGATTGATGGTTGAGTGTGAAAACAAATGCATTTTGAATTATGTCAGACTAAAAATGTGGTGATTCCATCAATGTCAAGTTTTAAAAAGCATTTTTCCAATATCATTTCAGTTGCTCATTTTCATATGGACTACAGGAGGTGCCCAGTTGGAATAACTAAAAAGAAAGAGCTGTTTTCAGCAGATGTTCTAAGGCTTTTATGATGTAAAAACAAGAGCTGAATAAAATATGGACACAAATAAACCAAACATGAGTAAAATGGAAGGTTTCATAAAAATCTGGAATCTGGATATTTTTCTTTCGTATTTCTGGCATCTGAGTCAAGGAAAATGTATTACAAGTTATTACATGTTATGACTTGATTATATATTTCCCATTCTGTTTAATATTAAAACAGGATCTTCCTTGAGACAGATTATTAATATCCCATAATTAATAAAGTGACCATAGTCAATGATCACAGATTACATAGAGCTCTACTAAGTCTAATTGTAGACATTCAGCTGGTGAAGGGAGTCTTACAGACGATGCTCTCCAGCAAAAAAAAATTTGCAAATTGAATCACAGTAAGAACAAACACCCCAGTCCTCTAAAGCCATGTCAATTTTATCTAACAAAGCCAACCACTATCCTGCTCTGGACTGAACTGTTCTGTAAGGGAAGTAATAACTCTGAAACAGAAGTCTGCAGATGAGTGTCTCTGGTTTGGCTGATATCCCAGCCAATATTTTTCAAGGCTCTTTAATTAGGCCTCTTTCACACTAGCGTTAGCACGGATCCGGCACCTAAAAGGTGCCAACGGATCCGTGCTAATGCTATACATGTGTGGAGCCGGAGCAGCGCTCCGGCCCCACACATTGAAACAAGACACAGACATACATACATACAAACAAACATACAGACATACATACAAACATACAGACATACATACATACTCACATACTCCAGGGACGCCGGCAGAACGTCTTCACGCGCCTCCTGCGCACAGTGATGACGATTCCCCACAGCGCCCTCTGCTGGGCGCAGTGGGGAAACTTCATAGCTGCGCGCAGGAGGCACGTGAAGACATGCTGCCGGCGTCCCTGGAGTATGTGAGTATGTATGTATGTCTGTATGTTTGTTTGTATGTCTGTATGTATGTAGCCGGATCCGGAATGACCCCCATTGGAAATCAATGGAGGACAGATCCGGATTTTGGTGTGTCCACACCAAACGGATCCGTCCCCATTGACTTGCATTGGGGGTCATTCCGGATCCGTCTTGGTGCGGATGCCTGGACCGGAGAGAAAACCGCAGCATGCTGCGGTTTGTTCTCCGGTCTGAAGACGGAACGGAATGCTTTCAGGAGCATTCCGTTGTCTTCAGTTCAGTTTTGTCCCCATTGACAATGAATGGGGACAAAACTGAAGCATTTTTTTCCGGTATTGAGCCCACTATAACGGAACTCAATACCGGAATTTAAAAACGCTAATGTGAAAGTAGCCTTAGTTGGGTAACTATATATAGATGGCTTTAGAGAGACAGTGCTATGCACTAAGTGTAGCACCTAAGGGCTTATTGTGGCAATCCCCTGGTTTTCACCCTTTGACTCTTATACAGGGATCTTTACTTTACCAAAGGGGAACCACCCAGCCGCTACCTCCTGGAGAAGTATCTGTTTGGTTGACAGCTGACCCACCGCGGTCAAGGGACAACAGTGCAGAGAATGGAGGTATCAGAAAAAAGGAACAGTTAGGAAAAGGCCAAGGTCAGGGAAGGTAGGACAGGGTCAGGAGATCAGGCAGTGAAAGGTCAGATCCGGAGAACAGGATGAAGTCAGTACATGAGCAACAGACAGAACTATGGCATACCTTTGTACGGAACTACCAAGCTAGCAAATCCATTTTCTCAGGCACCTTCCCTCAGGAAAAGGTGCCTTAAGTACCCCAAGGTGGCTAGCCATTGAATGATGTAATCTAGGGGGCACATGCTGGCCCTTTAAAAGTGCACATGCCTGTCCTGTGGCCAGAAGAGGAGAGGTATTGCTGGTAAGCAGGCCACAGCCTGCATGGAAGGACAGAGTTATTCCAGCAGCCAGGTAAGGGTACTTTCACATTTGCAGCACTGGACTACGGCAGGCTGTTCACCCTCCGGATCCGTGCTGCCGCAGGTGCACATGTGGGGCCGGAACTATGCTCATGCCCCATTCACACGGCCCACCCCCATTACAGTGAAAGGGGCTGGAGCGTAGTTCCGGCCCCACACGTGCACCTGCGGCAGCACGGATCCAGCGGGCTGTTCACCCGCCGGAACAGCCTGCCGGAGTCCAGTGCCGCTAGTGTGAAACTAGCCTTAGAAGAGAATAGTGGGAAGCAAATATGGTATTGGGAACATAGGAGCAGGTGAGCAGAGCTGCAGTTTTTTTTATTTTCTGAAGGAGAGCTAGTTTCCATACTGATAGATAGTGTAAGAATAAGGCTACGTTCACACTTGTGTTGTGGTTTTCCGGTATTGAGATCCGGCAGAGGATCTCAATACCGGAAAAAAACTGATCAGTCTTGTCCCCATGCATTCTGAATGGAAAAAGATTCGTTCAGGATGCATCAGGATGTCTTCAGTTCAGGCAACTTTCAGTTTTGTGAGTGGACACAAAGCCGCAGCAAGTTGTAGTTTTGTGTCCGGTCATAAAAACTGAAAGAAACTGATCAGTAGAGATGAGCGAATCTATTCGCCGCTTCGTAGATTCGTATCGAATCTTGGGGTTTTTCAGCTGCAAAGCGAATCCGAATATTAGGTGATTCGCTTCGCTTTTATACACATTCTCTACGTAGTGTGTCCTATAAATTATACGCTGTTCTACGTATAATTTTCTTACTCTATACGCTGTTGCGTACGAATTCAATTCAGCGATGCAGACTCCTCCCTGGTAGTTCTACCCCTTTCTCCAGCATGGGAGGATGACAAGGCAACTCAGGAAATTAAGTTACGCATTCGTGCGCCTCATCCCTTTTTCCCCCTTTTCAGGTTATTTGGGGAGCCCCTTGAAAGAGCGTTTTTTAAGGAACCTTTGCTGCTTTTTTTTTACCCATTTGGATTACAATTTTACCTATGTGGATTACAAATTGCGACTGAGTTTGGGACTCTGCTCCAGTTCTATAACAAGCGTCAGAAGAAAAGAGACTTAAACGTGTCCGTGAGCATACTAGGTAGGTGATATTTAAAATTTTTATATTATACCTATAATAATGTATTTGCACTTTACCATATATATGTCTCGAATATTCGCTCTGCCTCTGAGAAGTGCACGCCGCGACCTCTCCTCCTATGTGCCTGCGTATTACGTAATCGCTTAGACAATAGTACGCTGAGATTCGTAAGCTATTTGTACGCTCATGCGCACATCTTCTAAGAAGCTGCGTATATTTTGTAAATGAACGTTCGTTATTAGTGAGCGAATGTTCGCTAATAGCACATAATAACGTATATTTTGTACGCAAATACAACGAATCTATTCGTCGAATATACGAATTTTAGGAAAAGTTTGGCGAATGTTCGGCTAATAATTTTTTGAATGATTCGCTCATCTATACTGATCAGGTACTGAAACCAATGTAAGGCTAGTTTCCGCCCCCGCCGAATCCGTGCTGGGGGCGGAACTACGCTCCGGCCCCATTCACTGTAATGGGGGCGGGCCAAGAATCCGGCCTCAGCACGGCAAACCATGTTGAGAGGCGGCCAGAACAAAAGTACAGCCTGCCGGAGGGGAGTCCCATGCCGCAGGTGTGAAAGTACCCTAAGTCAATGGTGACGGATCAGTTTTTTTAGGAGACTAAAAAACCGGATCCATCACCAATTGAATTTCAATGTATTTAGTGCCTGATAGGTTTTTTTCAGTTTTAATATCACACAACTGCATCCTAACGTAACGGATGCATCCTGATGTGCAAAATCAAAACGGATCCATTTAATTCAGGTATAGACATCCTCTGCCGGATCTCAGTACCTGAATTAACAACGCAAGTGTGAAAGTAGCCTAAGTTGGTTTTCAAGTGATTTCAAAAGGTGGTTGAGAGTCTGCTCGTTTGGTGTAACAAGTTGCTAGGTGAATTGAAGTGACTGTGTAAAGAGCATATAAGAGAAAAGCAAAGAAGGAGGTCTTGTGAGGATCTGAGACCACTTGTGTGGAAATATGTGGAGATTAGGTAAGAGAGGGGAGAGAAGAGATTAGGGACAGCCTTTCATTCATTTAATATTTGAAACTGAATTTGCTGGGCAATTGGTAGCCAGTGAAAGGATTGGAAGAGGGAAGATACAAGGCATGACAAGGATAAAGAAAGACTAATCAGACAAAGAGTTGAAGGGTATTGTAGGGGCACAAGTATGGATCAAATGTAGTATTGTTGGGGGTCTGACCACTGGGAACTTCACCGATCATGAGAATGGGAATTTCTAATTCCCCTAAGTGTATGGAGTGGTGATGATGTAGGACATTAATCCATTTACTTCTAAGGAACTGTACTCGGCTATCCCATAGAAGTGAATGAAGCAGCACCAATCCATTCACACATTGGCCTTGAGGACTCCTGTTCTTGTAGTCAGTTGGAGTTCCAGCAATCAGACTCCCAGCAATGATACCTTTATCACCGCTCCTGTAGGTTGGATGATAAATGTTTACGGAAAAACCCTATTTTCATTAAAGCATAAGTAATTAAAAAACTGCACAAAATTATCAATGTTATTCATATGAAATTCCACAGAAAAATATTTAAGGAACGTGATAAGGTTTGGGGTCATATCAGTTCAGAACCTTTGTTTTTGTGCAGGGTTCAGAAACCAAGAGCTTGACATAAAAACCTTTCTGAAACAGACATACTCATGCAAGATTTCAGGGGCATTTGTAGAAATGAGGAAAATGAAGACAATTGTGGCACAGTTGACACACATGCATAATGCACCTTCATAAGCCATTTTCTTAATGGAAAGCCCTTATAGTTTAAAATGCCTTTATAGTGCATTTCCAGATGTCACGTTACACCAGGTTGCTTAGCAACTATATATCTCGGTCCACAGTCTCCTGAGTGCTCCTAACAAAATTTCACATTAGCACAAAATTGCTCATTTTTAATTCAAATGTAAAAAAATGTTACGTAGCACAAGCAAAACATAGTAGTACAATGGAATAAAAGTGAATATTTCCATTTTGATTTTCTAAAATTAGTGGAATAAACGAGGTCTGAGAACCCATTGACAATGACACTGATATATTGTCTATCTAAATTTTTTGTCTATGCTTTTCATTATGAAAATTACACTGATTAATAACTATATTTGAATGAAGACATAATTTTCAGTGATAAGTACTGCACTCAGTTTTTTGTAGACATATTAAATCCTAAAGATTTGTATATAAATAAAGGGGTTGTCCAGCTTTTTTCTATAAATGACAACACACCTGTCCATGAGTTGTGTCTTGTATTGCAGCTTAAAGGGAGTGTGTTATCAGATAGTTAAATCATGTTTGCATGAAATCATTTTTTTTAGAACTTTAGGAGGTTTTTTATTTATTTTCCGTGACATTATATTTAAAAAAAAATCCTAAACTCATGCAGTTCCCACACTGACCACTAGGGCAAAAATATGCCAAGACTTTCTGTTCTTTGAGGGCAGCCACATGGGCCATAGATACAATGGACAGTAGCTGACTCATTGACTTCTATTGGAGAGTTTTCTAGAAATATTCTTTGACCTGTGCAGAGGTCACTATACCGGAAAGGAGTAGATAAGCTTTAGCATCACATATCATGGATAGTGGACCCTGTCTTTGCATAATAGAGAAGCTTACTGGATTTTTCCAGTAATAGATCACCCCAAAGCCCGAATCTCAGAAAAGAAATCATGCTGCATCATTGAAACATAATGGGAAGTTATCTTGTACAAGTATTCATGTACCTTTATTTGTGGACCTGTTCATTTGTCTTGATGAATCCGTGACATATACTTGTGTTCTGGTTTTTATGACAATTTGCTACTAGACAAGATGTGGATAGATCTACAATAACTTTTTAATTGTATTTATAGTGAAATATTTGTTGGTTTTAACATGCTTGTTGGCGCCTCAAAGCTTCACCTATAAGTAGTAGGTTTATTACTGTGTTTCTTCATGGGAGAACTAATATATATGAGGTAAAAATATTACAATTAGGAACATGTAGTACCCCAGAATCATTTGATTGTTTTATTCTTACATGTATTCTAAGGCAATGATATGTAATATAATTTGTACCATGTCATATTATTCAGCAGGGGAGGTACTGGTTGACAATGGCTGGTTATAACAGGGCCAACCTCCCAGTTCCAGCTCTCCTGGTATAATGAGCTAGTCCAACGTCCTGCCAGGAGAAGGAAGTTTAATATGGTTATTCTTATCTAGAGGAGTACAGGGTGGAGAGGGGACATGAGAGGTCATGGCTTGATTGGAAGCAGGGAAGCAGCTCATAAAGCACCAAACTTGGGAGTTGGGAGTTAGCACTCACTCTGTGAACCACATCTGAGAGCTAGGATCCACATATCTCTCTCCCGCCAAAGAGTTGGGAAGTAGCTTGTAGAGCACTATTTCTCAAGAACCTGCCAAAGAGTAGGGAAGTAGATTGTAGAGCACCAATTCTCAAGAACCTGCCAAAGAGTTGAGTAGTAGCTTGTAGAGCACCAATTCTCAAGAATCTGCCGGAGAGTTGGGAAGTAGCTTGCGGCACTCAGTCTCCAGAATCATACTGAAGATACTGTTGTGAAGTGAGGAAATACAGCTAAGCCACCCATCACCAAGCGACCACTAGACCAGTATCATCTAAGTGAGGAACTGCAACCATCCAACCTCCCACCATACCTCCTCTGGTGTCAGAGAAGAATTGCAATAACACTTGCTGCTATTGTATGGATCTTAAGTTCTATGTTGCACTGAGTAAAAAGAACTGTGTTACATTTATCTCTGGCATCATTCTTCAATTTAATTACTTTCACTACAAAGGAACCCATGAAGTGATGATCTGAGGTCCATGACACAACACTAAATCGGGGCTATTACCTCTCCGATCCTCTACAGCATGTCAGCTCTGAGAGCTTGCTGCAAACACAGCCTTTCCTGCAAACTAGGGTAGAGCTTTGTTAGGCTTTTTAAAATGTGTTCTATTTTTGGTGTAGGCGGGGATGGGGGCGGGGCGGCAGGCCATCTCATTTATCATTTTCTATGCTTGGTTTAAGTGTAGAAAATTGTCTAAATCTATGCCAGCAAGGAAACTGGCACAGATTTAGACAGGTGGTGGATACGCCGAAGTTATGTAGAGGCCAGTGCCTCCACATAAATGTGGCACATCCACTTCCAGCTCACGGGGGTATTAAGATCTAAAATGCCGGTCTTAATAAATAAATTCAACAAATCAAAATTAAACAAATCTGTAAGTGAATGGTATCAATATAGTCACCTGAACTAGCCCTACAAGGTATTGTGTCTGGGCCACTTCAATCATTGTAATGCTGCATGTGATGATAATGAGATGACTGTTGAGAAGTGATCTGTATAGAACAGGAAGCTTCAACATATTGTTAGGCCTAGTGACCACTTTGCAAATTGCAAGAATTTTTCTTTTTTCTTTTTTATATGGATAGTGACATGGAAAATTTATGCAAAAAATATTTTAAGAATAAAACATGATTTAAATGGTTATCCAATAGTACAAATACCCCCCACAATGCCCGGGCCCCTTCTATAGATGATATTTACCCTGTCCCTGGCACCCATGTCTCTCAGCACGGCCACAGATACATCTCCCTGCTGCGCGAATCAAAACATCCAGCGATGGAGGGGAGCAGCCAATAGCAGGCTGTGACCACAGCCTAGTTAGGCCTATTGACCACTGTGGAAAAATTGCAGGAATTTATCTTTTTTTTTTTTTAAATATGGATAGTGACATGGAAAATTTATGCAAAAAATATTTTAAGAATAAAACCATGTGGAATTTTTAACCACCAGCAGTTTTTTGTAGCAAATATTGTCTAGTAACACAAAATATTGTATTGTATATGTCTAGTATCACAAAAACTGCTGGAGAGGCGAATGTAGTCATACTGTAAAGTAGGCTTGCATACAGTATCAATCAGTTTAGTAAAAAAAAAAAGTGATCATTTTTCTCTTCTTTGGCTTCTCCACACAATATATATTCTTGTCTTGTTGTGACCTGATAATGCCTTCTTTTTTTTTCATTTGCTTTGCTATTTAGGTCCTGGAGATCCTGACAGAATTGGAGTTATTTTTTCAGCAATCAGGTTTTCAGTTTCTGCTATTGCTATCTTGATTTCTGTTTTATAGATTGTGATACTTTTTCTGCATTTAAATAATGATTCCTCATTCTCTTGGATTTTAACCCTTAAACAACAGTATTTGGCCAGAGCAATGCAATATTTTGGTGTATTAAGACCTATATCCTAAATCACTTGTATATATAATACCCACTTGTATATTTTACATAGATGCCTATTCAACATTGCATTGCTATGTGTGAGTGCATAAGATATTTATTTTTTATTGACTACTTATTCTTGGAATTCATAGCTGCTAACAGTCCTGTGATATAAGTGGCGAGGGATGTGGCTGTATGCAAAGGTGGGATTTGTACAAATTTACCCCAAAGTGGGTAGTTTGTGGGCCTTTCCTGGGTATTTTCGATAGCACTTCTGGAGCTTGGCTTAAATGTCCTGAATTACATGTATGTTGGAAGCTATGGGAACGGAATATAAGAATGTAATCTTTGCTGAACATAAAAATATAATAAATAAACATAAACGCTTTTATTTCTGTTAGTGAAGTTTCCTTCATTGAAGGATCTCTTCCACCATTATAAGAAAATGGATACAAGTTATAATGAGTTCACTCCATGCATAGCTTTCATCTTATCTATGCTATTTTTATTCACTTTCTGCATACTGTACAATGCACCATATGGAATGTAGATATACAAGTGGTATTAAAGGGGTTGTCTCATCTGAGACAATGGGGACATATTTCTAGGATATGCCCCCATTGTCTGATGCTGAGACCCGCACCTATATTGAGAACGCAGCCTCGAAAGTGGTGGAGGGTGCACTGCCCATGCGCAGCTGTAGTCCATTCATTTCTATGGGGCTGCCGAAAATAGCTGGCTTGGCTATTTCCATTGGGCCCATAGAAGTGAATGGAAGCGGTGGTCGGTCATGTGCAGTGCACTCCCATTCACTTCTATGGGAAAAGTGTTTGGTCCTCCAGCCACCACCTTGCGGGGCTAAGTTCTCAATATAAATGCGGGTCCCAGCAGTGGGATCTGCACTAGAGATGAGCGAGCACTAAAATGCTCGGGTGCTCGTTATTCGAGACGAACTTTTCCCGATGCTCGGGTGCTCGTTTCGAGTAACAAACCCCATTGGAGTCAATGGGAGACGAGCATTTTTTGCAGGGGACCAAGGCTCTGCCTAGGGAAGGCTGGGTGAAAACCTGGAAACCTCAGAAAATGATGGAAACACCACGGAAATGGACAGGAAACAGCAGGGGCAGCATGCATGGATGCCTCTGAGGCTGCCTAATCCCACCATTACCCCAAATTCTCCTGCAACAGCCTGGTGGTTACCCTCATGGCAATTGTGCTCACCCAGACCAAGAAAGGCGAGGCACATGCCCATCACATGTTAGGGAAGCACCCAACTAGGTGCAACGAAGGGCCATCACCCATGCCCATGCTGGCACTGTTCTCCTATCCCCAGCCACACGATGCAGGCATAAGCCTGACACAGCATGGCGGTGACACCAACAAGTGACCAAGTTAGATGAGGTAGCAAGTGAGCCACCCAAAAATTTAGCCTGACGCAGCATGGCGGTGATAACAAACAGAGTGACCGAGTTAGACTGAGGAAGCAGGTGAAGCTCATAAAATTTTACCCTGACACAGCATGGTGGTAACAACAGAGTGACTAAGTGAGACTGAGATAGCAGGTGAAGCACATAAAATTTTACCCTGACACAGCATGGCGCTAACAACAGAGTGAGGTGAAGCACGGATGGTAATTCGAAGGAGGAGGAGGAGGGGTTGGAGGAAGAGGCATAGTAAGTCTGAGAAACCGTGATCGAGGTAGGCCCCGCAATCCTAAAAGTGGGCAGTACATGAGCGGCCCCAGGGTCAGACTCGGTCAGAGTGACCGAGCTGCACGACGGTAGCAAGTAGAGCACATAAAAAATTTAGCGTGGCCCTGTTGAGGGCTTGTGCATGTAGGTGGGCTGAACTTTTTTTCTGCTTGCACTCCAACGTCTGCTGTAATGACAGCTGAACGTTGCGCAGGGACACATTGGTGGAGAGTGTGGAGGATCATGGAGGCGAAGGGGTGGTTTTCCGGCGGGAGGTGCTCGTGCCGGGGTCCTGGGCTGGGGGTTGACTCGCAGAAGCAGTGAGTGACACAGGGGAAGGAGCAGTGGTGGTACCCGCATGAGGGGAACGGACGGCCTTGCTTCCATAGTGTTTAGCACTCGTATACCTGCGCATGCTGGTGGTGGTTAGGCTGGTAGTGGTGGAACCCCCACTTAAAAATTTGGCATCAACTGGTACGGCTGTCAACATTGAGCTTGAACTAGTGGAGCATGTGTGGTATCGATTCTTCTCAGTTTAAAATCGTATACGTCCCCTATCTTGGGACCATATATTTCATGGATTTTTCGAACACAGAAAAGGAAAAACAGCTTGCTCTGGCCAGGGGAGTGTCTTTTCTACTGCAGCTAAGGCGACGTGTCCATGCTCTGCCTATCACAGGTCAGGAGCCAATTAAAAGAAGAACCAAAAAAAATCAGTATAATATCTAATACGTCCCCTATCCGGTAAATTGTTTGGAGAGAGGGCCTGTAGGTGGGGGGCAGGCTGGGGGGAAGGAGGTTGAGCTGCAAGAGCCAGAGGAGTGCCCCCTTGGCTAGCGTGTGTGGTGGTGACAGCAGCCGGATGGAGTTCGAATGACGACGCAGGACCCCAACTTAAAAATTTAGCATCAACCAGTACGGTTGTCAACTCTGAAATTTGTCAAGTGGGGCATGTGTTGTATGCATTCTTCTCAGTTTAATACCGTATACGGCACATATCTGGAAAAATAGTTTGGAGGGAGAGAAAGTGGGGAAAAAGACGTATTTTTAAAAGTGACGTTCAGTATAGATCAGTTAAAGAGAAAGAAAGGATTTTATGAAATGGATTTGTATCACTGAGAGCAAAAGAACCTATTTTTTTATGTGACGTGCAGTATAGATCACTTAGAGATAAAAAGGGGAATGTGCAGACTTGGGCTGCTATAGTGCAAACCACTATGGTGGTGACAACAGAGTGAGCGAGTGACACTGCGGTAGCAGGCGAACCACATAAACATTTTTCGTGGCCCTGTATGGCGGCGGTGACAACAGAGTGACTGAGCTAGTATGTGGTAGCTGGTGAAGCACCCAAAAATTAAGCCTGACACAGCATGGCGGTTACACCACCAATGACTTTGTCCGACTGAGAATGCAGTGAAATGGCTTTTGTTGACCCTCAAAAAATTTTTTTCTTTTCGGAGTACATAAAGTCGACCCTCAGCAAAAATGTTTTTTTTTAAATGTCGGTACTTGCGCCTCCTGAAAAATTGTTTTGGACTGTCTGTTTGACGCTCCTGAAACATTGTTTTACACTGTCTGTAGTAGACACTGCGGAAAAATTGTTTAGAGAGAGGGCCTGTAGGGGGCCCTCCGGAAAAAATTGTTTAGAGAGAAGGCCTGTAGGTGGACCTCTGAAAAAATTGTTTGGAGAGAGGGCCTGTAGGGGGCCCTCCGGAAAAATTGTTTAGAGAGAGGGCCTGTAGGTGGACCTCCGGAAAAATTGTTTAGAGAGGGCCTGTAGGTGGACCTCCGGAAAAATTGTTCAGAGAGAGGGCCTGTAGGTGGACCTCTGGAAAAATTGTTTAGAGGGAGCCTGTAGGTGGACCTCCGGAAAAATTGTTTAGAGAGAGGGCCTGTAGGTGGCCCTCCGTAAAAATTGTGGTAAAAGAGTGCCAGTTGGACCTCTAAAAAATTGCGTTTTTTGGGTCAGCGTTAGGCAAAGACGACAAGGAGGAGGAGGAGTAGGAGGAGTAGAGAAGAGGAATCGGATACATAAGTAATGTTAATCTTTAGCTGCTTTCCCCCGGAGGAGATTTGAATTCCGGTGAAATCCAGGCTTTGTTCATTTTAATAAGCGTCAGCCATGATGACGCTACCAGCTGCACTGAATACCCGCTCTGACAACACGCTAGCGGCAGGGCAGGCCAGCACCTCCAAGGCGTACAGCGCCAGTTCAGGCCACGTGTCCAGCTTTGAAACCCAGTAGTTGTATGGAGCAGAGTGATCGCTACGGACGTTGGTATGGTCAGCTAGGTATTCCCTCACCATGTACAGCTCCCCCCTACTCTGCCTAGACTGGGGACAGGTGACAGTGTCTTGCTGGAATGACATAAAAGTGGCAAAGGCCTTGGAGAGCGTTCCTCTGCCAGTGCTGGACAAGCTGCCTGCTCGCCTCCTCTCCCCCGCTACTTGGCCTACAGAACCATGCCCTCCGCCGCTAGCGGCATCAGATGGGAAGGATTGTTTCAGCTTGTGCACCAGGGCCTGTTGATATTGATTCACTCTCATACTCCTTTCCTCTGCAGGGATGAGAGTGGAAAGGTTCTGCTTGTACCGTGGATCCAGGAGAGTGAACACCCAGTAATCGGCGTTTGAAACGCGAGGGTCACGGGATAGGCAGCCTAACATGAAGTCTGCCATGTGCACTAGAGTCCCAACACGCAAGAATTCCCGCTCCTCACTGGCCTGCCTCTCCATTTCCTCCTCCTCCTCCTCCAAGTCCTCCTCTTCAGCCCATACACGCTCAAGAGTTAAGGACTGAGCACTGGTACCCTCTTCTGTCTCGCCGACACTCTCTTCCTCTTCCTCCTCATCCCCCTGCTCCGATACGCGCTTAGAAACAGACCGGAGGGTGCTCTGGCTATCAAGCGACGTATCTTCCTCCACCGTCTCTTGTGACAAGCGCAAAGCATCCGACTTCATGCTGAGCAGTGAGTTTTTCAACAGGCAAAGCAGCGGGATGGTGAGGCTGATAATGACGGCATCGCCGCTGACCATCTGTGTTGACTCCTCAAAGTTGCTCAACACCTGGCAGATATCAGACATCCACGTCCACTCCTCATTGTAGACTTGAGGAATCTGAGTGACCTGACTACCAGTCCTGGTGGAAGTTGACATCTGGCAGTCTACAATCGCTCTGCGCTGCTGGTAAACTCTGGATAACATGTTTAATGTCGAATTCCATCTTGTGAGCACGTCGCACAACAGTCGGTGAGCGGGAAGTTGTAGGCGGAGCTGTGCTGCCCTGAGAGTGGCAGCATCTGTGGTCGACTTGCGGAAATGCGCACAGATGCGGCGCACCTTGGTGAGCAAATCAGACAGATTGGGGTATGTCTTGAGGAACCGCTGAACTATTAGATTGAACACGTGGGCCAGGAATCGCACATGTGTCAGTCTGCCGAGTTGCAGAGCCGCCACCAGGTTACGCCCGTTGTCACACACAACCAAGCCTGGCTTGAGGTTCAGCGGTGCCAGCCACAGATTGGTCTGCGCCGTGATGCCCTGTAACAGCTCTTGGGCGGTGTGCCTTTTGTCTCCTAAGCTCAGCAGTTTGAGCACCGCCTGCTGGCGCTTACCCACTGCACTGCTGCTGCACCTAGAGCTACCGACTGAAGGCGCCGTGCCCACGGATGGTAATTCGGAAGAGGAGGTGGAGGAGGAGGAGGGGTCGGAGGAGGAGGCATAGTACGTCTGAGAGACCCTGACCAAGGTAGGCCCCGCAATCCTCGGTGTGGGCAGTACATGAGCGGCCCCAGGTTCAGTCTCGGTCCCAGCCTCCACCAAGTTAACCCAATGTGCCGTCAGTGAGATATAATGTCCCTGCCCGGCAGCACTTGTCCAGGTGTCCATGGTTAGGTGGACCTTCTCAGAAACAGCGTTGGTCAGGGAACGGATGATGTTCTGTGACACGTGCTGGTGTAGGGATGGGACGGAACATCAGGAAAAATAGTGGCGGCTGGGGACAGAATACCGATGGGCAGCCACCACCATGAAATTGCGAAAGGCCTCGGTCTCTACCAGCCTATATGGCAGCATCTCCAGGCTCAGCAATTTGGAGATGTGGACGTTGAGGGCTTGGGCATGTGGGTGGGTGGAACTGTATTTCCACTTGCGCTCCAGCGTCTGCTGTAAAGACAGCTGAAAGCTGCGCTGGAACACATTGGTGGACGCTGTGGAGGATCATGGAGGCGAAGGTTTGGTTTTCCGGCGGGAGGCGCTTGTGCCGGGGTCCTGGGCAGGGGGTTGACTAGCAGAGGCAGTGAGTGACACAGGGGAAGGAGCATTGGTGTGACCCACAGGAGGTGAACGGCCTTGGTTCCATTGAGTGGGGTGTTTAGCACTCATATGACTGCGCATGCTGGTGGTGGTTAGGCTAGTAGTGGTAGCACCCCTGCTTATTCTGGTGTGGCACAGGTCGCACACCACAGTCCGTCGGTCATCCTCACTTTCTTTAAAGAACTTCCAGCCTTGCGAACATCTAGGCCTCGTCTACGTGAAACAGTTGCTGCTGATGCACCAGCTCTGGCCCTGCTTCTCCCTCTGGCCACACCACTGCCTCTTCCAACCTGTTCTGGTACAGCACTCGCCTCCGCCTCAGAAGCACTGTCTTCACTCGGCTTCACTCAAGTCTGCTCCCCTCTCGGACTTCCTGCCCTGACAACAACTTCACCACTGTCTGACAATCGTGTCTCCTCATCGTCCAACACCTCTTTACACACTTCTTCCACTAAGTCAACATTGTCATCATCATCATCACCCACAGACTGCGACAGTTGGAAAACTTGGGCATCGGGAACGAGGTCAGCAGCAACCTGAGAAGTGGTTTGTGACTCTGGGAAGGGTCCAGAAAACAGTTCCTCAGAGTATGCCGGATCACATTCCAAATGTTCCTGGGATGGGGCAGACTGGGGGGAAGGAGGTTGAGGTGGAGGAGCCAGAGGAGTGCTCCCTTGGGTAACGTGGGTGGACTGCGTGGAAGACTGACTGGTGGACAAATTATTTTAAGCATTGTCCGCAATCCACAACATCACCTGTTCGCACTGTTGTGGTTTCAACAGTCCTCTACCACGTGTCCCTGTAAGTGCAACCCAGACAAATGTCGCACAGAGATTTTTGTAATGTAGCTGTATCGTTGAGAGCAAAAGACCTTTTTTAATTAAATGACGTACAGAATGTGTCACATGGACAGAAAATACGGATTGTGGTTTGTGGTGAGTGGACAGCCAAACTGTGACACACAGAATGGTTCCGCACAGCTGTAAGAAATGGATTTGTATCACTGAGATAAAACAAAAAAAAAAAATATTTTTCATATATATATTTTTTATATATATATATATATTTTTTTTTAACGTGACGTGCAGAAACTATCAGAGAGCAAACTCAGCCCCTGCTGACTATGGCTATTTTGATTTCAACCCAGACAAATGTCGCACAGAGATTTTTGTAATGTAGCTGTATCAGTGAAAGCAAAAGACCGTATTTGATTACGTGACGTACAGTATGGGTCACCTGGACAGAAAATACGGATTGTGGTTTGTGGTGAGTGGACAGCTGAACTGTGACACACAGAATGGTTCCACACTGCTGTATGAAATGAATTTGTATCACTGAGTTAAAACAATAAAAAAAAAGTGTTATATATGGTGATAGCTGCACTACTAGTGCCAGCCAGCCCAGCCAGGAGACAAAAAAATGTCTTGTAGCCCTTAGAAGGGCTGTTGGGTTCTTTTCAGATCACACCTGCCTAACAGAGAACTAAATCCAGGCCCTAACACTCTCCCTGAAACGCAGCAGCTCTGTCCCTAACGACATCCAGACAGCATCTGAGCCGAGCACCGCGGGCAGTCACTATTATATTCCAGGGTCACCTGATCAGCCCAGCCAACCCCTGTAAGGGCCCCACGTGATGCTGGGTGTACCGCAGAATCTCCTGGCTTGTGATTGGCTGAGTTTATAGGCGCCAAAAATTCAAAATGCGGAAGATGCCATTTCCTTGAGCATGGCGAGATACTCGTCCGAGCAGCGAGCACTTACGAGTACCGTAATACTCGAACGAGCACCAAGCTCGGATGAGCATGCTCGCACACCTCTAATCTGCACCTATAAGACAATGGGGGCATATGCTAGCGATATGTCCCCCATTGTCTCAGATGAGACAACCCCTTTTATATTAACATAGATTAAAACTATGCAGCATTACAAAAAGAACACATCTGGGCAATTTATGAATCTGTCTAAAACAAAGACTGTCTTTGTTGCCCATAGCAACCAATTAGATTTCTCCTATACTGAACTCGGGTTGCTATGAATAACAAGGATAGTTTGGAGCAGGATAAGAGGCCAAGAACATTATTTATTTTATTTAGATGAGCCCATGTTTCAACATTGTTACTTCACTGAGAATCCAAAATATAACTAAAATAATGTATAGGTCCTATATAGAGATGAGCGAGCACTAAAATGCTCGGGTGCTCGTTATTCGAGTCGAACTTTTCCCGATGCTCGGGTGCTCGTTTCGAATAACGAACCCCATTGAAGTCAATGGGAGACTCGAGCATTTTTGCGGGGGACCAAGGCTCTGCCTAGGGAAGGCTGGGTGAAAACCTGGAAACCTCAGAAAATGATGGGAAACACCACGGAAATGGACAGGAAACAGCAGGGGCAGCATGCATGGATGCCTCTGAGGCTGCCTAATCCCACCATTTCCCCAAATTCTCCTGCAACAGCCTGGTGGTTACCCTCATGGCAATTGTGCTCACCCAGACCAAGAAAGGCGAGGCACATGCCCATCACATGTTAGGGAAGCACCCAACTAGGTGCAATGAAGGTCTATCACCGCCTGCAGGTGACACCACTGCTCATGCTGGCACTGCAGCTAAAATCAAGTTTAGTATCTGTTCTTATCAGTTGCTGCGCCTGCTGGTGGTATAGTGGTGAGCATAGCTACTTCCCAAGCAGTTGATCTGGGTTCGATTCCCATCTATCGCAGGAGGCAATTCAGAATCAGTACAATATCTAATACGTCCCCTATCTGGGTAAATTGTTTGTAGAGGGGGGAAGGAGGTTTTGCTAGAAGAGCCAGAGGAGTGCCCCCTGGGCTAGTGTGTGTGGTGGTGACAACAGCCGGAATGGATTTGGAAAAACTGTTGCTTTAACCCGTATGGTATCGATTCTTCTCAGTTTAATACCGTATACGTCCCCTATCTTGGGACCCTATATTTAATGGATTTTTCGAACACGGAAAACGGAAAAAGAGCTTGCTCTGGCCAGGGGAGTGTCTTTCCCACTGCAGCTAAGGGGACGTGTCCATGCTCTGCCTATCACAGGTCATGAGGCAGATAAAAGAAGAACAAAAACAACAAGAGTACAACTTATAATACGTCCCCTATCCGGCTAAATTGTTTGTAGAGTGGGCCTGTAGGTGGGGGGGGCAGGCTGGGGCAAGGAGGTTTTCGCGGAAGAGCCAGAAGGATGCCCCCTGGCTAGCGTGTGTGGTTAGGTGACAACGCCGGTATAGAATGACGACGCAGGACCCTTATAAAATTTAGCATCAACCGGTACAGTCGTAAATTATGAGCTTGATCAAGTGTGGTATGTGTTCTATGTATACTACTCAGTTTAATACCGTATAGGCAGCTATCGGAAAATAGTTTGGAGAGAGAGAAAGAAAGGAAAAGCGTAAATTGTTTGGAGAAAGGGCCTGTAGGTGGAACTCCGGAAAAATTGTTTGGACAGAGGAGGTGGACCTCGTGGAAAAATTGTTTGAGAGAG
The DNA here is from genome assembly GCA_900303285.1 of Rhinella marina. NCBI lineage: Eukaryota > Metazoa > Chordata > Amphibia > Anura > Bufonidae > Rhinella > Rhinella marina. Next base: position 170 of record ONZH01019333.1, on the reverse strand, counting down.
GGCCTGTAGGTGGACCTCCGAAAATTGTTTGGAAAAATTTGTTTTGCAGAGAGGGCCTGTAGTGGCTCTGGAAAAATTGTTTTTGAATTAGAGTAGGGCCTGTAGGGGCCCCCTGGAAAAATTGTTTGGAGAGAGGGCCTGTAGGTGGACCTCTGGAAAAATTGTTTGGA
>ONZH01019332.1:0-59237 GCA_900303285.1 Rhinella marina | reverse complement strand
AATAAACGTATACAGGTCTTAGAATGGCCAAGTCAAAGTCCAGACCTGAATCCAATTGAGAATATGTGGAAAGAGCTAAAAACTGCTGTTCACAAACGCTCTCCATCCAACCTCAAAGAGCTCAAGCTGTTTTGCAAGGAAGAATGGGCAAGAATTTCAGTCTCTAGATGTGCAAAACTGATAGATACAACAAAGTATTAATACAAGGGGGCAGAATAATTTTGTACGCCCCAAAAAAAGTTTAAATGATCCAATAAATTTTGTTCCACTTCACAATTGTGACCCACTTGATTCTTCACCAAAAATTTAAAATGTTATATCTTTTTGTTTGAAGCATGAAATGTGGCAAAAGGTTGAAAAGTTCCAGGGGGCTGAATACTTTCGCAAGGCACTGTATATTGTGGGTACTAGGTAATCTCTGCTTATCCTGTAGTATTGGCCTAGAGAAAACTTCACAGACTATCAGTGGATATATGTATAAACATAACTTTTAATGGATGTATTTAAAATTTCATCTTAAATTCATCCATTAAAGGTTATATATATTATACTAGCAGAAGGACCCGTCTTCACCTGGGTATTTTTCATCTATTTATTTAATGTTTCTGTGTGTCGTTGCAGACAGAAAGTCAATGCAGCTGACAGAAGTTGATTTTTACCTTCATTTCTTCAATCGCCATTGGCTGTGGAGTGGGAGGGGGCATGACCTGACTGGGTCGGGGGCGTGGTTTAGCGGGACCTTGGGGGAAGGGGGAGTGCTTTTAAGTCCTTCTTTTCAGGGTGGCCTGAATTACAGGTCAATGCCATGGTAATTTATGAGGAAACACAGTGGGTAGCAGTCGAAGAAAACATCGCTTCACACAGGTATATTTAATCTATTTCATTTAATGTTTGTGTGTGTTGTTGCAGAGAGAAATTCATCCTCCCTCCCACCCCTGCAGCTGACAGAAATTGATTTTTACCTTAAATTTTTCAATCCTCGTTGGCTGCAAAGTGGGAGGGGGCGTGGCCTGACCTGGCGTTTAAGTCCTTCTTTTGAGAGTGGCCTGAATTACAGGTCAATGCCATGGTAATTTATGAGGACATGCAATGGGTAGCAGTGGAAGAAAACATCTTTTATTACTATTGAAGGGTCGTAGTCTAATATTAGTCTATTTCATCTAATGTTTCTGTGTGTCGTTGTAGAGAGAAATTTACCCTCCCACCCCTGCAGCTGATAGAAGTTGATTTTTACCTTTATCTTTTCAATCCCTGTTGGCTGCAGAGTGGGAGGGGGCGTGGCCTGACTGAGTCAGGGGTGTGACTTAGCGAGATCTGGGGCGGGGGTTTTAAATACTTTTTTTAGGGTGGCCTAAATTACAGGTCGATGCCATGGTAATTTATGAGGACACGCAATGGGTAGCAGTGGAAGAAAACACCTTTTATACTACTGAACGGTCTTAGTCTAAAATTAGTCTAAAACATAAGTTATATTTATGGTAACTCGAGTACCCCTTTAACAGTGTCATCCACAGCGCTCTGCCCCTTTAAAGCAATGAATAGAAATGGCTGTGTTGTTACCTGAGCTCCTCAGCTGGCTGCTAATTACCTGGCTGTGTTGTTATGGAAACCTGCCCTCCCTGTGTGTGTATCTGTGCAGAGAATGGCAGTTGGGGTTTGAAAGCAAAGCTCCCAGGCTAATATTGGCAAATGCAGGTCATTATTTGGGAATATCTCAGGAACGGTATGTCTTAGAGAGCTGAGACCTGGTCTAAAACCTTCTCGGACACCTGATGTACCTGTTTGCCAAATTTGGTGAAAATCGGTCCAGTAGTTTGGTCGCGCAAAGAGAACAGACAGACAGAAACTCATTTTTATAATATTAAGATATATATATATATATATCTATATACTAGCAGCAGGACCAGGCTCTGCCTGGGTATATTTCATTTATTTCATTTAATGTTTCTGTGTGTCGTTGCAGAGAGAAAGTCAATGCAGCTGACAGTAGTTGATTTTTACCTTCACTTTTTCAATCCTCAATGGCTGAGGATTGGGAGGGGGCGTGGCCTGACGGGCCGGAGGCGTGGTGTAGCAGGACTTTGGAGGGGGTTGCTTTTAAGTCCTTCTTTTGAGGGTGGCCTGAATTACAGGTTGATACCATGATAATTTATGAGGACACGCAATGGGTAGCAGTGGAAGAAAACATCGCTTCGCACACGTATATTTAATCTATTTCATTTAGTGTTTCTGGTTGTTGTTGCAGAAAAAAAGTCAACCTCCCACCCACCCCTGCAGCTGACAGAAGTTAATTTTTACCTTCATTTTGTGGCTTAGCGAGACCTGGGGCGGGGGTTTTAAGTCCTTCTTTTGAAGGTGGCCTGAATTACATGGTATGGTAACCATGCCATGGTTACCATACCATGATGCCATGGTAACACGTCATGGATAGTGTGGAAGAAAACATCTTTTATTACTACTGAACGGTCTTAGTCTAAAATTCGTGCATTTTATCTATTTCATGTAATGTTTCTGTGTGTTGTTGCGGAGAGAAAGTCAATGCAGCTGACAGAAGTTTATATTTACCTTCATTTTTTCAATCCCCATTGGCTGCGGAGTGGGAGGGGGCATGACCTGACCAAGTCAGGGGCGTGGCTTAGCAAGACCTGGGGCGGGGGTTTTAAGTCCTTCTTTAGGGGGCAGCTTGAATTACAGGTCGATGCCATGGTAATTTATGAGGACACGCAATGGGTAGCAGTAGAAGAAAACTAGAAGTTTGGACATACCTTCTCATTCAAAGAGTTTTCTGTAATTTCATGACTATGAAAATTGTAGATTCATACTAAAGGCATCAAAACTATGAATTAACACATGTGGAATTATATACCATACAAAAAAGTGTGAAACAACTGAAAATATGTCTTATATTCTAGGTTCTTCAAAGTAGCCACCTTTTGCTTTGATTACTGCTTTGCACACTTTTGGCATTCTCTTGATGAGCTTCAAGAGGTAGTCTCCTGAAATTGTATTCCAACAGTCTTGAAGGAGTTCCCAGAGATGCTTAGCACTTGTTAGCCCTTTTGCCTTCACTCTGCGGTCCAGCTCACCCCAAACCATCTCGATTGGGTTCAGGTCTGGTGACTGTGGAGGCAAGGTCATCTGGCGTAGCACCCCATCACTCTTGGTCAAATAGCCCTTACACAGCCTGGAGGTGTGTTTGGGGTGATTGTCCTGTTGATAAATAAATGATGGTCAAACTAAACGCAAACTGGATGGAATAGCATGCCACTGCAAGATGCTGTGGTAGCCATGCTGGTTCAGTATGCCTTCAATTTTGAATAAATCCCCAACAGTGTCACCAGCAAAGCACCCCACACCATCACACCTCCTCCATGCTTCACGGTGGGAACCAGGCATGTAGAGTCCATCCGTTCACCTTTTCTGCATCGCACAAAGACACGATGGTTGGAACCAAAGTTCTCAAATGTGGACTCATCAGACCAAAGCACAGATTTCCACTGGTCTAATGTCCATTCCTTGTGTTCTTTAGCCCAAACAAGTTTCTTCTGCTTGTTGACTGTCCTTAGCAGTGGTTTCCTAGCAGCTATTTTGCCATGAAGGCCTGCTGCACACAGTCTCCTCTTAACAGTTGTTGTAGAGATGTGTCTGCTGCTAGAACTCTGTGTGGCATTGACCTGGTCTCTAATCTGAGTTGCTGTTAACCTGCGATTTCTGAGGCTGGTGACTCGGATGAACTTATCCTCCGCAGCAGAGGTGACTCGTGGTCTTCCTTTCCTGGGGCGGTCCTCATGTGAGCCAGTTTCTTTGTAGCGCTTGATGGTTTTTGCGACTGCACTTGGGGACACTTTCAAAGTTTTCCCAATTTTTCGGACAGACTGACCTTCATTTCTTAAAGTAATGATGGCCACTCGTTTTTCTTTACTTAGCTGTTTTTTCTTGCCATAATACAAATTCTAACAGGCTATTCAGTTGGACTATCAGCTGTGTATCCACCTGACTTCTGCCCAACACAACTCATGGTCCCAACCCCATTTATAAGCCAAGAAATCCCACTTATTAAACCTGACAGGGCACACCTGTGAAGTGAAAACCATTTCAGGTGACTACCTCTTGAAGCTCATCAAGAGAATGCCAAGAGTGTGCAAAGCAGTAATCAAAGCAAAAGGTGGCTACTTTGAAGAACCTAGAATATAAGACATATTTACAGTTGTTTCACACTTTTGTGTTAAGTATATAATCCCACATGTGTTAATTCATAGTTTTGATGCCTTCAGTGTGAATCTACAATTTTCATAGTCATGAAAATACAGAAAACTCTTTGAATGAGAAGGTGTGTCCAAACTTTTGGTCTGTACTGTATATATATATATATATATATATATATATATCTTCTCTTAATAATATAAAAATGAATTTCTGTCTGTCTGTCTGTCTGTTCTCTATGCGCGACCAAACTACTGGACCGATTTTAACCAAATTCGGCACACAGGTACATCAGGTGTCCGGGAAGGTTTTAGACCAGGTCTCATCTCTCTAGGACGTACCGTTCCCGAGATATTCCCAAAATATGATCTCCATTAGCCAACATTACAACTGGGAGCTTTGGTTTTAAACTCCAACTGCCATTCTCTGCAAAGCCACACAGGGAGGGCAGGTTTCCATAACAACCAGGTAATTATCAGCAGCTGAGGATCTCATCCATTTCTATTTACTGACACTGTTAAAGGTATTCCGGTTACCATAAATATAACTTATGTTTTTTTCTATTACTACAGTTCAGTAGTAATAAAAGATGTTTTCCTCCACTGCTGCCTATTGCGTGGGCTCATAAATAAGCATGGTATTGACCTTTAATTCAGGCCACCCTAAAAGAAGTACTTAAAACCCCCGCCCCAGGTCTCACTAAGCCACACCCCCAACTATGTCAGGCCACACCCCCTTTCACTCCGCAGCCAACAGAGATTGAAAAAATAAAGGTAAAAATCAACTTCTGTCAGCTGCAGGGATGGGTGGGAGGTTGACTTTCTTTCTGCAACAACACACACAAACATTAAATAAAATAGATTAAATCCACCCATGCGAAGCGTCTTGTTAATCCACGCCCCCGACTCTGTCAGGTCACGCCCCCACCCACTCCGCAGCCAACGGGAATTTAAAAAATGAAGGTAAAAATAAACTTCTGTTTGCTGCAGGGGTGGGAGGGTGAATTTCTCTCTGCAACGACACACAAAAATTTTAGATGAAATAGACTAATTATAGACTACAACTGTTCGAATCGTCTTGCTAAGTCACGCCCACAACTCTGTCAGACCACGCCCCCTCTCACTCTGCAGCCATTCTGCAACGACACACAGAAACATTAAATGAAATAGATTAAATCACCTATGCGAAGCGCTTTGTTAAGCCACGCCCCCAACTGTGTCAGGTCACGCCCCCTCCTACTCCGCAGCCAACAGGGATTGAAAAAATGAAGGGAAAAATAAACTTCTGTCAGCTGCAGGGGTGGGAGGGTGAATTTCTCTCTGCAATGACACACCAAAATTTTAGATGAAATAGACTAATTTCAGACTACAACCGTTCGAAGCATCTTGATAATCCACACCCCCAACTCTGCCAGGCCATGCCCCCTCCCACTCCGTAGGCAACGGGGATTGAAAAAAATCAGCTGCAGGGGTGGGAGGGTGAATTTCTCTCTGCAACGACACACAAAAATCGTAGATGAAATTGACTAATTTTAGACTACGACCATTCAGTACTAATAAAAGATGTTTTTTTCCACTGCTACCCATTGCGGGTCCCCATAAATTACCATGTCATCGACCTGTAATTCATGCCACTCTGACCCCCGCCCCAGATCTCGCGAAACCACGCTCCGACTCTGTCAGGCCACGCCCCCTCCCACTCCGCAGCCAACGGGGATTGAAAAAATGAAGGTAAAAATCAACTTCTGTCAGCTGCAGGGGTGGGAGGGAGGTTGGATTTCTTTCTGCAACAACATACAGAAACATTAAATGAAATAGATTAAATATACCCGTGCAAAGCAATGTTTTCTTCCACTGTTACCTATGGCGTGTCCTCATAAATTATCATGGCATCGACCTGTAATTCTGGCCACCATCAAAAGAAGGACTTAAAACCCTGCCCTAGGTCTTTCAATGTCACGCCCCCGACTCAGTCAGGCCATGACCCCTCCCACTCCGCAGCCAATGGAGATTGAACAATTGAAGGTAAAAATCAACATCTGTCAGCTGCAGGGATGGGAGGGAGGATGACTTTCTCTCTGCAACGACACAGAAACATTAAATGAAATAGATTAAATATACCCGCGCAAAGCAATGTTTTCTTCCACTGCTACCCATTGTGTTTCTTCAAATTACCATGGCATTAACCTATAATTCAGGCCACCCTGAAATGAAGGACTTAAACCCCTCCCCCCGTGTCCCATTAAACCACACCCCCTCCCACTCCGCAGCCAATAGGGATTGAAAAAATGAAGGTAAAAATCACCTCCTGTCAGCTGCATTGACTTTCTCTCTGCAACGACACACAGAAACATTAAATGAAATAGATGAAATATACCCAGGCGAAGCCGGGTCTTTCTGCTAGTATATATATATATCTTTATAATATAAAAATGAGTTTCTGTCTGTCTGTCTGTCTGTTCTCTATGCGCGACCAAACTACTGGACCGATTTTCACCAAATTCGGCACACAGGTACATCAGGTGTCCGGGAAGGTTTTAGACCAGGTCTCATCTCTCTAGGACACGTGATGTACATGTGTGCCAAATTTTGTGATTGTAGCTGCAGCGGTGCAAATTCCTTTAGCGGACATACACACACACATACACTCAGCTTTATATAACATATATATATATATATATATATATATATATATATATATATATATATATATATTACAGTATCTCCTATTGTGCCTCTAATGATTAACCTATCCAACTATCAAAATATCAAGGCTACAACTGTTCGAATCGTCTTGCTAAGTCACGCCCCCAACTCTGTCAGACCACGCCCCCTCCCACTCTGCAGCCATTCTGCAATGACACACAGAACCATTAAATGAAATAGATTAAATCACCTATGCGAAGCGCTTTGCTAAGCCACACCCCCAACTCTGTCAGGTCATGCCCCCTCCCACTCCGCAGCCAATAGGGATTGAAAAAATGAAGGTAAAAATCACCTCCTGTCAGCTGCATTGACTTTCTCTCTGCAACGACACACAGAAACATTAAATAAATAGATGAAATATACCCAGGCGAAGCCGGGTCTTTCTGCTAGTATAAATATATATATACTAGCTGTAGGACCCGGCTTCGCCCGGGTATATTTAATTTATTTCATTTACTGTTTGTGTGTGTGTGTCGTTAAAACATATCGAGAGTGACCTCTACAGTGCCCACCCCTTTAACAGTGACCTCTACAGCTGCCCGCCCCTTTAACAGTGACCTCTACAGCGGCCCACCCCTTTAACAGTGACCTCTACAGCGGCCCACCCCTTTAACAGTGACTTCTACAGCGGCCCGCCCCTTTAACAGTGACCTCTACAGCAGCCCGCCCCTTTAACAGTGACCTCTTCAGCAGCCCGTCCCTTTAACAGTGACCTTTACATCAGGCCGCCCCTTTAACAGTGACCTCTACAGCAGCCCGCCCCTTTAATAGTGAACTTTTCAGCTGCCCGCCCCTTTAACAGTGACCTCTACAGCGGCCCGCCCCTTCAACAGTGACCTCTACAGAAGCCCACCCCTTTAACAGTGACCTCTACAGCAGGCCGCCCCTTTAACAGTGACCTATACAGCAGCCCGTCCCTTTGACAGTGACTTCTACAGCAGCCCATCCTTTTAACAGTGACCTTTACAGCAGGCCACCCCTTTAACAGTGACCTCTACAGCAGCCCGCCCCTTTCCAGTGACCTCTACAGCTGCAAGCCCCGGGAACAGTGACCTCTACAGCAGCCCGCCCCTTTAACAGTGACCTCTATAGCTGCATGCCCCTTTAACAGTGACCTCAACAGCAGCCCGCCCCTTTAACAGTGACCTCTACAGCTGCCTACCCCTTTAACAGTGACCTCTACAGCTGCCCGCCCCTTTAACAGTGACCTCTACAGCTGCCCGCCCCTTTAACAGTGACCTTTACAGCAGCCCTCCCCTTTAACTGTCACCTCCACAGCAGCTAGAGTGGCCACTGTCTTCACCCCAGGAAGCCAGACCTCACCGGCCATTCCCCCAAACGTGAAACAGTGCCCCCAGTTCCCATGAAGACACAACACTAAACATGAGGCCACGCCCCCTGGCTCCGTGAAGACACAGAGGAGAAGCTGTCTAAGTTTGAGCTACTGAAAGGGTGGACATCCCTGTGTCTGTCCAGGTATTGCGTCGGATGGAGAACAGGTAGCAAGAAAACTGAAATTTCCATCCTAAAGCCAGACATCTGGCCACCCTAACATCAGCCTGCCCCTAGGGTGGCCAGAGGTCTTGTTTTAGACTGGACAGTCTGGCTTCCAGACTCCCTGTCCTCTGTCATGCGTCGGGCCTGGATGGACACAGGGATGTCCTTTTGAACAGCTCACTCTCAGCAGCAGCACTGTGCAGTCTGAGCAATGAGCTGCAGGGGGAAAGTCACCCTCCCCCCACCCCTGCAGCTGAAAGAAGGTGATTTTTACCATATTTTTAATCCAGGTCAAATGCGGCATGGAAGGGGTGTGGCCCGACTGAGTCAGGGGCGTGACTTAGTGGGATGTGGGGGTGGGGGCTTTTAAGTCCTTCTTTTGACGGCCTGAATTACAGGTCGATGCCATAGTAATTTAAGAGGAAGGTGGGTAGAAGTGGAAGAAAACATCTTTTATTACTACTAAACAGTACATATGTGAAATTTACATTATATGAGGTAATGATTGATGATGAATTAGTCTAAAACATAAGTTATATTTATGGTAACCAAAAAAACCCTTTACCATTGTCGTCCACTGTGCTCTGCCTCTTTAATGCAGACCTACAGCAGTGAACTGCTGTAGGTCTGCATAGAAACCTGGTGTGTGGAGACTGCCTGTGAGCTTCTATTGGTTGATAAGGGTCATGTGACCAGGCTACTATTGGCTAATGCATTTTTTGGGAATATCTCAGGAACGGTACGTCCTGGAGAGCTGAAAACTGTTCTAAAACCTTCCCGGACACGTGATGTACATGTGTGCCAAATTTTGTGATTGTAGCTGCAGCGGTGCAAATTCCTTTAGCGGACATACACACACACACACATACACTCAGCTTTATATAATATATATATATATATATATATATATATATATATATATATATATATATATATATATTACAGTATCTCCTATTGTGCCTCTAATGATTAACCTATCCAACTATCAAAATATCAAGGCTATTTGCTCTTTTATGTGCAACACTTACTTAGAAGTCTTCTGCCTGTGCCCGTGGTGTCTGCTTTTCCATCTATTGAATTTAGCTTTTCCACTCATGGTTCTACTGTTTGCCTAATCAGTGCTGTCCAGCTACTGCCCTCCAGACCTTTTTTCTTGACTTTATCATGAATGGCAAAAGCTTAAAATATATTGAAGTGCAAAGCCAAAATAAATTCACAAATGCCAAAATATATGCATAAAAAGTTGTATAGAGCAATTTAGTAGCAATTATTATTGTTTCATTGTTCTGTTTGGTTAACATAAAGGGGGTCATTTATGAACAGATATACGCCACTTTTTGTCGTATATCTGTCACAGATTGTAGAGCAAAGGTTATTTGCACAGCAATATGTGATCTTTTCCCCTATTACGCCACTCACGCCAGGTCTAAAATAGGGGCCATAGCGTGCGAGAGGATAAGGAGTGGCCGACAGTCCTCTTTCATTTATCATTGTCTACGCCTGTTTTAGGGTTAGAAAATAGTCTAAATGTATACCAGCGGGGAGCTGGCATAGATTTCAGGCTCTTTCACACAAGTGTTTCCTTTGCAGGAATCACACTCTGTGTGAGAGCGAGATCTTGCGATTTAGACTACAGAAGCGCACAGCATCATCATGATTGATAACGCTGTGTGCCTTTGCCTGACTTTTCTGGAACGGAATGACATTGACAGCTCCATGTCACTATGATTCCATTACAGAAAGGTCAGGCAGATGCACATAGCGTTATCAATCATTATAATATATAATATATAATATTATAAGTCCAGACTGCACAGTCTCTCTCTCACATGGAATGTAATTCCCGCAATGGACACACTTGTGTGAAACAGCCATTAGACAAGTGTAAAGTCCACCTAGGTTGTGTACAGGCCAGCACCACTACGTACATAACTTAGGTGGAAGAACCACCAGCGCAGGCAGTATGAAGGCTGACGTTTAAATCTTTATAATTGTCCCCCAAAATATTTAAAATATAAAACATGTTTTACATCAGAGTGAATCTGCTCAAGGATCTGTGATGTGCAGGCACTCTAGTAGGAGACTCTTCACTACAGCCCTTCTAGGAACTTTCACAGTAATGTCTTAGTTTTGCATATAGAGTGCGACAATCAGAAGCAACTCACACTGGGATCAAACCCAGAGAAGAGAAATACAAAGCATGCCCTCTATTATGATCTTTAATATGAAAAACTAAATTTGTTTAGCAAATTACTTAAATTTTCAACAGAAAGATGTCATACAATTACTACATAGGAAGAGTCATGCTTTGAATGAAGGGCTGAACAGTGTCAATCTCTTATTGTTGATCCTGTGGTACCCATTGTCTGCTGACCTACTACAACAGTGTCTAGTCCCTGCTAAACCCATAGTATAGAGTCCATTCCCTGATAACTTGTCCTGTCCCTGTTAACCATATAGTTTAGCATCCATACCAGGGGCGGACATACCACCTGTGCAGCATGTTCAGCTGCACAGGGGCCCAGAGAGGGAGGTGGGCCCTTCCCAGTGCCAGCAGAGGTGTGGGGGATGGGGCCCTAATTAGGACTTACTATGAATCTGCTGCCGTTCTGCCTGTACTCCACAGCTGAAAGACCTGTGATGACATCATAGTCATGTGATCTTTTCAGCAGTGGTAGTGGTTGTAGGACCTGTGGTGAGGTCATTGCCATGTGACCAGTGAGCCCATGTATTGTATAGAAGACTGGTGGGAGAGGACTGGTGTTATTGACATGGGATTGCATGGTATAAAAGACTGGAGGGAGAGGAGTGATGTTATTTACATAGGACTGCATGGTATACAAGACTGTAAGGAAGAGAGGTTATTTACATGAGACTGTATCATATAGAAAACTGGTGGGAGAGGACTGGTGTTATTTACTTGGGACTGCATGGTATAGAAGACTGGAGGGAGAGGACAAGCATAATTTATGGGGGCACTAGAAAGAAGATTATAACTCTAGGGGGTATGACAGGAGGAATTATAATTACAGGGGGCACTGCAGGGAACATTATAAACACTGTGGGCAGTGGCGGGCATTACTACTGAGGGCTCCATAGGAGTGCCTTATAGACTGGCCTTATTTCTATTTGGGTGCCCTATAGGGGGCCTTATTAGTACTAAGGGCACTGTAGGGAGCCTTATTACCACTGGGGGTACTATGGGTAGGGGGGGACTTCCGCCTAGCCCAGTGATGTCACCGGCATTAATGGACAGGCTTTAGCGCCATCCTAGCCTGTAAAGCCGCCCCCAGTGACGTCTCCGCTTAACAGTGTAAAAATATAAACAAAACAGCCCAGGGCAAGGGAGAGCGTCAGAGCATGAAATGTCGGAGGGGTTAAGTAGGGGGAGAAGGGGTTATGGTGGGGGGGGTCAGGTACATTCCTTGCACAGGGGCCCTCTGCTGTCTGTGTCCGCCCCTGATCCATACCCAATGTGTAAGTGGCCATCCCTGGATATGTAGTAGTTACCAACCTATCTTTAGGTGTGGGCATTGAGACAGGTATATTGAAAGTCAGTTTTACAGTAACTCTCAGTTTAGCTTACCCCTGGTTGATTTTTCCCTGGTTGTTGGTCCCATCTCCTAAGTCTAACAACTTTTATCTAAGGATGTAACACTGTAATAACAATGAAATTATTTAAGAAATGTCAATCCTATAATAAAAAGTTATTCTTCTTCTATATAAACTAGATATTTCCTGCTGTTTCCAAAGCTAGCTTAACATGACAGTTCAGCAATGTCATTAATCATTCCATTACTCATTTATTTCTCAATAGTCACATAATCAGAGTTTGAATGCTTCAGATATGGCAATAAAATGAACCCAATGAAATCACATATTTTATTTTTATTAAACTACAGTTTATTAACTGAAGGAAAGAAATCAATATTGTGCCAGTGAAAATTGATGCAAATATGATATTTTTCATCTAGCTTGCCTTGAAAATGCATTTTCAGTGATTAATCTATTGTAATTAAATTGAATTACTTATTATGCAACATGTTGTTAAATAATGAAATTAGACATAGCTAAGTCCTGTATGCAATAAGGCCACATACAAAGCCATTATAATGATGCTATTTTTCAGATCAAGGTAACAGTTAGAAACCAAAGGTTAAAAATTAGAGATGAGCGAATACTAAAATATTCGTATGCTCAGTACTCGGAACAAATTTTTCAAAATAGTCGTATATTCGTACATAATAACGAATCCTATTGAAGTCAATGGGGATACGAGCATTTTTGCATTGGACCAAAGTTATTCGCACGCAAGGTTGCCTAAACACCTGAAAACCTCTGAAAGTGATGGAAACACCACGGAAATGGATAGGGAACATCAGGGGCAGCATGCATGGAGCAGGCAGAGACAGTGCAAGGAGCGACAGGACCTTGTCCGATAAGGCGTACGCTATTGCTACGTGTAATTTACTCTATATGCTATTGCGTACGAAGAGTGAAACCATTACCACTTGCAAGCATAGAGGAGCTGTCACTCAAATTTCTGAGCTTTTTGAATGACAACTTGTTGATCAGGACTCTAAGGAAGATGGGTGATTACGATCTAATAGAAGTTAATAGTCATGTGTTTCAGGATTTATCATTTATGTTTAGATCAACGAACATACAGTCTAAGCGTTGTTAAGAGTACGCTACTGAACTGAATACGTACACATGAGCGTACGCATACACAGCGTTTGCGAACATTCCTGCACAAATAACGAACATACAGTCTAGTGTTGTTAACATTCACACTCAGAACCGATTTCTTCCTGTGCTTGATCCACCCAAGTCAGATCTGTCCCCTCATCATCACCCAGCTCTTCCTCAGAGTCCCCACTCTCACTTAATCACCTGCCAACTACCTCACCCCCTGACACCTGTGTCTCGTCATCGTCCACCACCTCCTCAGGTGCCACAGGTAAATCCCCACCCTCATCACCCTGAGACTGCACCAGCTCTTGCGAATCAGGGCAGAGAATCTCCTCCGGTAGCACATCAGGGAAGGGTTCACTGTAGAGTTCCAGGGAGTAAGTCTCCACATGAGATTCGACCGTGGAGGATACAGGCTGGGGAGAAGGAGGGCGAGGTGAAGGATGGACAGGTCCACTCCATTGGCTGTCATAAGTGGACTGGCTGGAAGACGGGGCAGTGGACATCTGGCTGGACGTGCTCTCCGCCATCTATTTAACCCCTTGGCGACAATGGACGTACCGGTACGTCATGGGCGCGAGGTACTTAGCGCAACAGGGCGTACCGGTACGTCATGCATGTTAACCCCCGCTGCTCAGTACAGCGGGGTTAACATGCTTTGATGGCGGCTGTTAGACACAGTCAGCCATCCATAGTGAAGGCCTCGGGGGGTGCCGTGCACCCCCCATAATGGCGATCGCTGTGAATGGCTGGTCTATTCAGACCAGCCATTCACAGCAGGCTCCGTGTACTCGGCGGGGATAGCGCTATTCTAGCGAATCCCCGCCGAGTGTCAGTATTTAGGGGGAGGTCAGGGTGTCCCCCCCGCCCCCTTGATTGGCTGTGGGCAGATGGGCGGCGGGGGGAGACTTGCAATGTGCGGGCGGCTGCCGCGAGTGCCGCCCGCAATAATCTTTCAGGATGGCCGAGCGGTATTCAAGCAGAGTATCAGCATACAGCTGATACTCTGCTTGAAACTGCTGACATCGGTGCTGGCACCGATGTCAGCAGTCTAACCCCTTCCATGCCGCGGTCCGTAGGGACCGCTGCATGGAAGGGGTTAACAGGGAGGGAGCGCTCCCTCCCTCTCCCATCGGCGCTGCGGTGCGCTGGCAGCGCCGATGGTGTGGGCAGATGAGAGGGAGGAAGCTCCCTCTCCCTTCCATCGGGACGCTGCTCTGCTGTGGCAGCGTCCCGATGGTTACCATGGCAACCAGACGCTTTCGTCTGGCTTGCCATGGAAGCCTGTTCAAGCTCCTGCTAAAGGCAGGAGCTTGAACAGGCTACAAGAAAATACACTGCAGTACACTATACAGTGTACTGCAGTGTATTGTAAAATACCAGACCCACTGGTTCTTGAAGAACCAAGTGGATCTGAGTCAAGAAAGTGGAAAAAAAAAGTTAAAAAAAGTTTAAAAAAAAAGTTAAAAAAAAAATTAAAAAATTGATTAAAAATAAAAAAACACACAATACATAAACATGTTAGGTATCGCCACATCTGTAACAACCCGCTCTATAAAAATATTACATGAGATAGCCCCCCAGGCGAATGCTGTAAAAAAAATAAAAAAAACTATGCCAAAATAGCCATTTTTTCCCTCTTCCCTCACAAAAAGTGTAATAGCAGGCGATCAAAAAGGCGTATTTACCCCAAAATGGTACCAATGAAAACCTCACCTCATCCTGCAAAAAATGAGCCCCCACATAAGACAATAGCTCAAAAAAATAAAAATCAATGGCTCCCGCAAACCACTCCATCAAAATCTGTGTTGTAAAATCCATATGGCGCTCCTTCTGTTCTGAGTCCTGCCATGTACCCCCACAGCAGTTTACCACAACATATGGGGTGTTGCCGTATTCAGGAGAAAATGGGTAACAAATTATGGGGGGCTTTTCTCCTGTTACCCCTTATGCAAATAAAAAAATTGGGGCTAAAGCAACATTTTATTGGAAGAAAAAAAATTTTCATTTTCACAGCCAAGTGTTTCCAAATTCCGTAAAATGCTTAGGGGGTCAAAGTGGTCAGTACCCCCCTTAATATATTCTTTGAAGGGTGTAGTTTCAAAAATGGGGTCACTTTATGAGGGTTTCCACTGTAGGGGTACGTCAGGGTCTCTCAATTACAAAATGGTGCCTAAAAACTATTCTAGCAAATTTTGCCTCCAAAATCCGTATGGCGCTCCTTTCCTTCTGACCACTGCCACAAACCCATAGAGACGTTTACCACCACATATGGGGTATTTCTGTAAACTGCAGAATCAGAGCAATGTAAATTGAGGTTTAGTTTGCTGTTAACCCTTGCTATGTTGCAAGAAAAAAAATATTAACATGAATAATCTACGAAAAAAGTGAAATTTTGAAATTTCACCTCCATTTTCCATTAATTCTTGTGGAACACCTCAAGGGTTAACAAAGTTTGTAACAGCAGTTTTTTATAATTTGAGGGGTGTAGTTTCTAAAATGGGGTCATTTATGGTGGGTTTCATTATGTAAGCCCCTCAAAATCACTTTATATCTGCATTGGTGCTAAAAAAAAATGGTTTTGGAAAATTTGGTGAAAATTTGAAAAATGGCTTTTAAACTTCTAAGCCTCCTAACGTCCTAAAAAATGAAAATGACGTTTACAAAATGATGCCAACATAAAGTAGACATATGGGGAATGTAAAATAATAACTATTTTTGGAGGTATTACGGTGTATTTTGAAAGTAGAGAAATTGAAATTTGGAAATTTGGAAATTTTTCAGAATTTTTGGTAAATTTGGGATTTTTTCATAAATAAGGGTGAAATATATTGACTCAAATTTATGACTGTCATGAAGCACAATGTGTCACGAGAAAACAATCTCAGAATGGCCTGGATAAGTAAAAGCGTTCCAAAGTTATTACCACATAAAGTGACACATGTCAGAATTCAAAAATTTGGCCCAGACATTAAGGCCAAAATGGGCTCTGTCCTCAAGGGGTTAAGCACATTCTCTTGGTCTTGGGGGTCGGTCAAAGGTGTACCCTGCGGCCCTGCAAGCTTTTTCAGAAAAGCAGGCATCTTGAATCGGCGTCTTTCTGCTCCCACAGCAGCAGGCACAGTGTCACCCCGCACACTACCACGGGCACGGCCTCTGCCCACCACACCAGTTCCACGCCCACGTCTCCCACCTCTACCCTTGCCCCTGGTGTTCTCCATTCTAATAGAAACTAATATTCGCTTATTTCGAACGCTTTCGCTATCCCTATCGCACAATTTTTTCCTCTCCTAAAACCACAAGCTGTGTGATCCGAACCCCGGGCGTACACATATATATATATTCCTACGTCACCTGATGCAGGCAGCCAATCACTCCTTGACACGTATAAAGGTAGTAGGTCATGGCAGGAGGTCCCCTAGGCTTCCCTGCATGTTTATTGGCTAAGAAATAGGCGCTAAACATGCAGGGAGGAGTTGAAAAAAAAACACGAATTTCACACGCTATTCGCCCGAGTAACGAATAGTTACGAGTACGCAAATATTCGTGCGGATAACGAATCTTTACGAATATATTCGCTCATCTCTATTAAAAATTCTTCAGATCGTGTGTATAATGCCTGCTGAATCCCACACCTCCATTTAGTTTTTTATACAAGCACTTGACCTGCAGCTCTGTAAATGCCATATAAATAAAATGACTGCATTTTTACACTTTCATTGTTTATATATACCTACAACCAACAGATATATAATATAAAATTATATAATCTTTATTAAATACATGCGCCACGAATTAAAAATAAGTCGCATAAAAGATAAGGCACTATCACCGGGAAGAGCACCATATGGCGACCATATATCATAAACAATGGCATCATGTAAATATAACCACAGTGCAGTCTAAACACATATTAATATAAATTATTGTAACTGGCTGATATTAAAAGCTGCCATGAATGCTCAGTCCCACGGGCTGTAAATATGTTGCATCAACCCTAAATAGCCACAGTGGAAGCTGTCAACTGATCTAAATGTCATACATAATACCACTGAGGTACAAAAAAGTAATGAAGACAAATTCATTTTGTGTGACTCATTTTTGATTCTTTTAACATGTATTTAATAAAGATTATAGGGGTCATTTATCAAACAGAAATACGCCTAAGGCTACTTTCACACTAGCGTTTTTAAATTCCGGTATTGAGTTCCGTTATAGGGGCTCAATACCGGAAAAAAACGCTTCAGTTTTGTCCCCATTCATTGTC
This sequence comes from Rhinella marina, assembly GCA_900303285.1. Classification (NCBI taxonomy): domain Eukaryota; kingdom Metazoa; phylum Chordata; class Amphibia; order Anura; family Bufonidae; genus Rhinella; species Rhinella marina. The sequence continues at coordinate 41,873 of ONZH01019332.1, read as the reverse complement.
AATGGGGACAAAACTGAACTGAAGACAACGGAATGCTCCTGAAAGCATTCCGTTCCGTCTTCAGACCGGAGGACAAACCGCAGCATGCTGCGGTTTGCTCTCCGGTCCAGGCATCCGCACCAAGACGGATCCGGAATGACCCCCAATGCAAGTCAATGGGGACGGATCCGTTTGGTGTGGACACACCAGTAATCCGGATCTGTCCTCCATTGATTTCCAATGGGGGGTCATTCCGGATCCGGCATACATACACACAGACATACATACAAACAAACATACAGACATACATACATACAAACATACAGACATACATACATACTCACATACTCCCGGGACGCCGGCAGAACGTCTTCACGCGCCTCCTGCGCGCTGCGATGACATTTCCCCACTGCGCCCAGCAGAGGGCGCTGTGGGGAATCGTCATCACTGCGCGCAGGAGGCGCGTGAAGACGTTCTGCCGGCGTCCCGGGAGTATGTGAGTATGTATGTATGTCTGTATGTATGTCTGTATGTTTGTTTGTATGTATGTCTGTGTCTTGTTTTAATGTGTGTCATGTGTGGGGCCGGAGCGCTGCTCCGGCTCCACACATGTATAGCGTTAGCACGGATCCGTTGGCACCCTTTAGGTGCCGGATCCGTGCTAACGCTAGTGTGAAAGTAGCCTAAATTAGGTTTATTTCTGGTGTAGATCATGGCACAAAGGTCCTCTGTGAGTTCTCACGCCAGGTCTAAAAAGGGGTGTGTGGGCGGGGAAGGGGATGGACCGGCAGGGCCATCTTATTTCCCATTTTCTACTCCTGTTTTAGGTGTAGAAAATGACATAAATGTAAGGTAGCTAGGAAGCGGTCTTGCATTCAGAAGTGGCAGAAAATCCGCCAAAGTTATGTAGGCCGACGCCTCTTCATAACTCTGGTGGATCCATTGCCGGCTATAGGGGTTATTAAGACTGGCGCCTAAAATGAAAAAAAGGATATGCACTATGGGGCACATTTATTAAGACCAGCATTTTGGACACTGGTCTTAATAAGCCCTATACCTGGTGGTGGATCCGCCGGAGTTATGAAGATGCGCAATGCCAATGTGTTTCTGTGGTTGTGGGAGAAAGATCTGTTCCTATCAGATCATAGTGTCCCAAATGATTGCTTCATCTTCTGGTTGAGGTACATTGATAAGTGATTAGTTTCTTAATGTATCTCCCTCTTGTCCTAGAGAGACCATGTTTGCAATACCAACTGGACAATATATACATTGCAATTGATGTATTCATCAGAAGAACTATTTTAACATCAGGCAAAAGAACTCAAGCAGCACTTTTTTGATTCGGGTGATAGTCAATATAATGTTAGGCAGGTGTATAAAAGTGCAAAATAGACTACATGTCATGAACTATTTTTTAGTAGATATGAAGATGAGACTAATGAACAACTTTCATATGTCCAAAAATACTACATATTAGCCTACACATTATCCATACACACTACTTAACCCCTTTCCAAAAAAGCTGTTTTATATCACATGATTTGCCTTTACCCAAAGATTTATATAGGCCTTAAGGAGGGAGTCCTCAAGTATGTTAGGAATATCATCTTGTTTAGGGAGGAAAAACAGCTCAATTATCACAAATGTAATCCTGTGTAAATGAGGGTTCATGGGATTGACTGTATTCAATCTGAATTCCAAGAACTGATGTTCCAAAAAGCCCAATATAATTGTAGATGGATTTGGACCTTGTACACCATGTTCCTTTTGAGTCTCAATGAGATGTTGGTGTTCATTGCATTTCTCTGACTGTTGTACTCTTGTGGGCAGGGGTATATTGGCCATAGACCTTACAGGGAAATTTCCCGGTGGGCCAATGCCCAGGGGCCAATGCCCAGTTTTTTGGGATGTATTTTGTGCTGCTGGCAGCATTTTGTGATGGACTGTGGTATTTGGCTCTGTTGGGGTGGTATAATGTGTCACAATATGATATTGCTGAGCCTGCCTTCCATACATTTGGACCCAAATACAAAACAGGGCCACTTTTAGTATTTTTTCCAGGGACACTTTAAGTTCCCCGTCCGCCCTGGCTTGTGGGTCTTCATTTGGAATTGTTTTAGATATGCTTTGTTTTCCTTGTTTTTATGCGATTGATGTTAATTAGGCTACTTTCACACTTGCGTTTGCAGGATCCGTTTGTGAGATCCGTCACAGGCTCTCACAAACGGTCCTGAACTGATCAGTTTTGTCCTAATGCATTCTGAATGGAAAAGGATCTGTTCAAAATGCATCAGTTTTGCTTCAGTTTACTTCAGTTCAGTCTCCATTCTGTTTTGGGGGCGGACACTAAAACGCTGTTTGCTGCGTTTTGGTGTCCGCATGAAGAAACTGATGCAAACGGATCTGTCGTGACTCACAATGTAAGTCAATGGGGACGGATCCGTTTTGTCTGACACAATAGAAAACGGATCCGTGCTCCATTAACTTTCAATGGAGTTCAAGACGGATCCGTCTTTGCTAAGTAAAAGATAATACAAACGGATCCGTTCAGAACGGATGCAGACGGTTGTATTATCATGACAGATCCGTTTGTGAGAGCCTGGACGGATCTCACAAATGGATCCTGCAAATGCAAGTGTGAAAGTAGCCTTACTTTTGGTACCTCAATGTTTTATGCATGGCATTTAGATCTACTGACAAGGCTCCACTGTAGGTATATGATAAATAAATTGTTATCCTGTTGGACTTCGCATTCTCGCCAGCTTTTAATAGCAGCCATTTACAATCACTTATGTGGTTAGAGTGCACACAATACACCCCATAATTGCATGATATATGGCCCTAAGATAAGTTGCACTTTATCATTATACTGTATTGTATATGAATAATAATGGTTCCTGTGCATAGCTGCTTTTACATGATGTCATTTTTCACAATTTGTAATAAATTTTCTCACATGGTGCTCATCCTTGTGATATCGCCTTCAGCTTTTGTGTGACTCAATTTTAGTCCTTGTACCATTTATTTAATACAGATGATATCTTTATATTCTGTATGTGTTGAGTGCTTCTCTTTGTTGTAGGTATATGTGATTTTAGAGAATGTCATACATTGTATTTATAAAGGTGATTTGAAATATTCCTTGACCTTCATGGAACTAATGTATATGTTTAGGAATCATTGTGGTATAAACGTGTATACTATGTAAATTGCAATATGTACATTTTGAGAACTAAATATTATATTACAGCAAATTACATTTCACCTGAAAAAAAGGAGGCTTTCCAATCTAAGTCATTAATAAAGTATTGACAAATTGACTCAGTTTAGAACATGCTTCAAGGTGTAATACACTGTAATCCATTATTAAAGAGACCTGTCATCACAAAATGCTATGTAATCTGCAGGCAGCACGTTATAGAGCACTTAAGAACAACTCTGTAATTAGCAGCAAAGTCGTTATCAGTTAATGACAATTATCTCGGTATACACACTTATCGATCACTGATAAAACTTCTCCCATGTAAGGCCCTATTACACTGAGCGATATCCTACAGATTCTTGTGCATGCGCATGAAAATCATATGAGAATCATATCATGTAATAAGTATGAACGATTTAAAGACGAGTGACAAATCACTCATTCATCGTCCATCATGATCTTTCAGCATGCTAAAAAATTATTGCTCCTCGTTAATAGATCCATTCATATAATATGGAGTTGTCTACTCACTAATGATCTCATACTTGCTTTTTGACCAAGCATCCGTCACCCATCTTTACATCTAATATCAAGGAACGATTCAAAAGCCAACAAGTAACGACTGCAAGTACAAATTATCTATCTATCTATCTAGATATCTATCTATCAAAATTCACTAAAGGCTCCATTGAGTTCAGATGATCGTAATCTGTGCTTATCTTTTTCTTGATCTTCTCTCTCTCTCACTATATATATATATATATATATATATATATATATATATATATAACGTATAAATATGCAGATTTTAAAATTCACAAGATTTTCATTATTGGCACGCATTACAAATGGGAAAGGCATGGATTAGCTCCATTGAATTACAATAAATTACGTGGCTTATTCTTGGATTTCTACTGTGGATTTTTTTTAAAAACATCAGGTTTGCCAAGACACATGTGAACAAAGTCTTACTATGCATGGAATTATTTTCAATAGTTTTGAGGCAGATCTGCATGCAGGATTTTCTGCCAAAGCCAGAAGTGGATCCACCAGGAAAGAAAAGTATAAATCCTTCCTTTATATTTTTTATTCCTTTTGTACACGTAATTTGTGAAATTTTGTACACACAATTTTGTTTTCTCATGACTGTATATAGTATGAAGTATTGGGATTAGAATCAGGTTATGACAGCACTCCCTCCTTGTGCAGACAAGGTAATTCCATTTGCGACGGTGCTCGTGGTGTTGAGCCCCAGCCTGTTGGGCTCTCTTAGTACATCCAAAAATCAAGTAAAAACCGCAGCACTCAATGGCCCTGATTTATCACACCTTCACTACAGAATTCTGTCTTCAAAAAGTCGCACGATAAGGCTTTTGCGACTTTTTTGCGCATTTTTTTGCGACTTTTTGCATGTGTACACCACTCACTCCAGTTTGTAATATGGGTGGAAAAGTGGGTGTGGTTAGCCATGTTAATGAGTTTCACTCCAGATTTATCATTGCGACTTTTTAAAAAAAGTCGCAAAATAGTCGCAATCTCACTCCAGGAGGAGGGTGGAGTAGGAAAAGTGGAGTAGCTTCTCTAGACAGAAGTGTTAGGTTTAAGGACAAGTCACATTTATCAAACAACCTGTGACGTTTGATAAATGTGGCACAAAGTACTCCAACACAGACTGAAGCAAAACTGACTTCAAATATTCTCCTAATGATAAATTCCCCCCAATGTCTTCAAAAGTGGGTGGTTTATTCACCAAACAGGCCTATTTGGTGAATAAACTACCCACTTTTGAAGACATTGAGTGCTGCGGTTTTTACTTGATTTTTGGATAAAGTATTGGGACACACCACTTAATCATTGAATTCAGGTGTTTCATGCATTCTTATTGCCACAGCAGTATAAAATCAATGTGAGATTGTTTAATTGGATGCCATTACAGATGAGCAAATTGATTTTAAATAAATTAAATTTGCCAGAAATTCAGATTCCAACCAAATCTGAATTGTTTGCGAAATTAATTTGAAATAAATCTCTTAAAATGTCGGCCATCATTTTCAGATCAGAAGAGAAGAAGTCACCTGCTGCCAAAAAAGAGATATTTTTTTTACCATGTTCTAATTTAAAAATAAAATGCTACAGTGCAGCGTGTTTAAACGGGCGGATTGTTATCACAGGCTACCATGAGATTACGGATAGCCATATAGGTCACTCTCACTTTGATATTATTAATATTATCTTGGTGTTAAGGAGCTTGAAAGGAGTTGTATACAGCCGCAGAGTGACATACACAACTTTTCAGAGAGATTTGAGCACATTCGATTTGGGTTGTATACCTGAATTGAATCTGGCATCCGATTGGTTAGAATCAAACTCAAAACAAATTTCAAATAATGTGATGACTAGAGATGAGCGAGCATGCTCGTCCGAGCTAGGTGCTCGTTCGAGTATTAGGGTACTCATAAGTGCTCGCTGCTCGGACGAGTATCTTGCCATGCTCGAGGAAATGGCAACTTCCGCATTGTGCATTTTTGGCGCCTATAAACTCAGCCAATCACAAGCCAGGAGACTCTGCGGTACACCCAGCATCACGTGGGGCCCTTACATGTCGATAGCAGGGGTTGGCTGGCCTGATCAGGTGACCCTGGAATATACTAGTGACTGCCCGCGGTGCTCGGCTAAGATGCTGTCTGGATGTCGTTAGGGATAGAGCTGCTGCATTTCAGGGAGAGTGTTAGGGCCTGCATTTAGTTCTTTGTTAGGCAGGAGTGATCTCAAAAGAACCCAACAGCCCTTCTAAGGGCTACAAGACATTTTTTTTTTGGTCTCCTGGCTGGGCTGGCTGGCTGGCACTAGTAGTGCAGCTATCGCCATATATAACACTTTTTTTTTATTGTTTCAACTCAGTGATACAAATCCATTTCATACAGCAGTTTGGAACCATTCTGTGTGTCACAGTTCAGCTGTCCACTCACTATAGTCCGTATTTTCACTGAAACAGCTAGATTCCAAAAATCTCTGTGCGACATTTGCCTGGTTTGCAGTCAAAATAGCCACCGTCAGCAGGGGCTGAGTTTGCTGTCTGATAGTTTCTGCACGTCACGTTCCAAAAAAACAAAATATAAAAAAAAATATATATAAAAAAATATATATATATATATATATATATATATATATATATATATATATATAAATAAATTGTTTTTTTTGTTGTTTTATCTCAGTGATACAAATCCATTTCACACAGCTGTGTGGAACCATTCTGTGTGTCAAAGTTCAGCTGTCCACTCAACACAATCCGTATTTTCTGTCCAGGTGACACATTCTTTACGTTACTTAATTAAAAAAGGTCTTTTGCTCTCACTGATACAGCTAGATTCCAAAAATCTCTGTGCGACATTTGTCTGGGTTGCAGTCAAAATAGCCACCGTCAGCAGGGGCTGAGTTTGCTGTCTGATAGTTTCTGCACGTCACGTTCCAAAAAAAACTAAATATAAAAAAAAATATATATAAAAAAAATAGTTTTTTTGTTGTTTTATCTCAGTGATACAAATCCATTTCACACAGCTGTGTGGAACCATTCTGTGTGTCACAGTTCAGCTGTCCACTCAACACAATCCGTATTTTCTGTCCAGGTGACACATTCTGTACGTCACTTAATTAAAAAAGGTCTTTTGCTCTCACTGATACAGCTACATTAGAAAAATCTCTGTGCGACATTTGTCTGGGTTGCAACTAAGCAGAACAAGTCTGCCTAATCTAATAGTTTCCGTGTAATTGCTCCATACTGCACGGTACGTAATAACATACGTAATTTTGATCTAACTTATCCACCTATATATTTACTTGTTCAGACTGAACAAGTTTGTGGGTTTCAGTACAGCAGGCCCATTTATTTTATTTTTTTTTTATATAATACACTTATATACAGAAAATGTTGAACCCCAGGGCTAAGGGTCGAGGACGAGGGCGTGGGCATTCAATTACTGCAGGGGGCAGAGGCCGTGGTCCTGGGCAGGGTGAGACAGTACCTGCTGATGAGGGAGCAGGGGAGCGCCGCAGAGCTACACACCCTAGCTTCATGTCTCAACTTACAGGGACACGTGGTAGAGGACTGTTGAAACCACAACAGTGCGAACAGCTGATGTCGTGGATTGTGGACAATGCTTCAAGTAATTTATCCACCAGTCAGTCTTCCACGCAGTCCACCCATGTTACCCAAGGGAGCACTCCTCTGGCTCCTCCACCTCAACCTCCTTCCCCCAGTCTGCCCCCTCCCAGGAAAATTTGCAATGCGATCCGGCATACTCTCAGGAACTGTTTTCTGGACCCTTCCCAGAGTCACAAACCACTTCTCAGGTTACTGCTGACCTCGTTCCCGATGCCCAAGTTTTCCAACTGTCGCAGTCTGTGGGTGATGATGATGATGATGACAATGTTGAGTTAGTGGAAGAAGTTTGTAAAGAGGTGTCGGACGATGAGGAGACACGGTTGTCAGACAGTGGTGAAGTTGTTGTCAGGGCAGGAAGTCTGAGGGGGGAGCAGACTGAGGAATCGGAGGATGACGAGGTGACTGACCCAAGCTGGGTTGATAAGCCGAGTGAAGACAGTGCTTCTGAGGCGGAGGCGAGTGCTGCACCAGAACAGGTTGGAAGAGGCAGTGCTGTGGCCAGAGGGAGAAGCAGGGCCAGAGCTGGTGCATCAGCAGCAACTGTTTCACGTAGTGAAGCTCCCGTGGCGAGGCCTAGATGTTCGCAAGTCTGGAGGTTCTTTAAAGAAAGTGAGGATGACCGACGGACTGTGGTGTGCAACCTGTGCCACACCAGGATCAGCAGGGGTGCCACCACTACTAGCCTAACCACTACCAGCATGCGCAGGCATAAACACCCCACTCAATGGAACCAAGGCCGTTCACCACCTCCTGCGGGTCACACCACTGCTCCTTCCCCTGTGTCACTCGCTGCCTCTGCTAGTCAACCCCCTGCCCAGGACCCCGGCACGAGCGCCTGCCGCCGGAAAACCACACCTTCGCCTCCACGATCCTCCACAGTGTCCACCAATGTGTCCCAGCGCAGCATTCAGCTGTCTTTACAGCAGACGCTGGAGCGCAAGAGGAAATACAGTTCCACCCACCCACATGCCCAAGCCCTCAATATCCACATCTCCAAATTGCTGAGCCTGGAGATGCTGCCCTATAGGTCCCCAGCCGCCACTATTTTTCCCGATGTGCCGTCCCAGCCCTACACCAGCACGTGTCACAGAACATCATCCATGCCCTGACCAACGCTGTTTCTGAGAAGGTCCACCTAACCACGGACACATGGACAAGTGCTGCCGGGCAGGGACACTATATCTCACTGACGGCACATTGGGTTAACTTGGTGGAGGCTGGGACCGAGAATGACCCTGGGGCCGCTCATGTACTGCCCACACCGAGGATTGCGGGGCCTACCTCGGTCATGGTCTCTCAGACGTACTATGCCTCCTCCTCCGACCCCTCCTCCTCCACCGAATTACCATCCATGGGCACGGTGCCTTCAGTCGGTAGCTCTAGGCGCAGCAGCAGTGCCGTGGGAAAGCGCCAGCAGGTGGTGCTCAAACTGCTGAGCTTAGGTGACAAAAGGCACACCGCCCAAGAGCTGTTACAGGGCATCACGGCGCAGACCGATGTGTGGCTGGCACCACTGAACCTCAAGCCAGGCATGGTTGTGTGTGACAACGGGCGTAACCTGGTGGCGGCTCTGCAACTCGGCAGACTGACACATGTGCCATGCCTTGCCCACGTGTTCAATCTAATAGTTCAGCGGTTCCTCAAGACATACCCCAATCTGTCTGATTTGCTCACCAAGGTGCGCCGCATCTGTGCGCATTTCCGCAAGTCGACCACAGATGCTGCCACTCTCAGGGCAGTATAGCACCGCCTACAACTGCCCGCTCACCGACTGTTGTGCGACGTGCCCACAAGATGGAATTCCACATTAAACATGTTATCCAGAGTTTACCAGCAGCGCAGAGCGATTGTAGACTGCCAGATGTCACCTTCCACCAGAACTGGTAGTCAGGTCACTCAGATTCCTCAAGTCTACAATGAGGAGTGGACGTGGATGTCTGATATCTGCCAGGTAATGAGCAACTTTGAGGAGTCAACACAGATGGTCAGCGGCGATGCGCCATTATCAGCCTCACCATCCCGCTGCTTTGCCTGTTGAAAAACTCACTGCTCAGCATGAAGTCGGATGCTTTGCGCTTGTCACAAGAGACGGTGGAGGAAGATACGTCGCTTGATAGCCAGAGCACCCTCCGGTCTGACAAAAAAAACACCATTTTTTAGAGGTCCAACTGGCACTCTTTTACCACAATTTTTCAGGAAGGCCCCTACAGGCCCTCTCTTCAAACAATTTTTCTGGAGGTCCACCTACAGTCCCTCTCTCTAAATAATTTTTCTGGAGGTCCACCTACAGGCCCTCTCTCCAAACAATTTTTCTGGAGGTCCACCTACAGGCCCTCTCTCCAAATAATTTTTCTGGAGGGCCACCTACAGGCCCTCTCTCCAAACAATTTTTCCAGAGGTCCACCTACAGGCCCTCTCTCCAAACAATTTTTCCGGAGGTCCACCTACAGGCCCTCTCTCCAAACAATTTTTCCGGAGGTCCACCTACAGGCCCTCTCTCCAAACATTTTTTCCGGAGGTCCACCTACAGGCCCTCTCTCCAAACAATTTTTCCGGAGGTCCACCTACAGGCCCTCTCTCCAAACAATTTTTCCGGAGGTCCACCTACAGGCCCTCTCTCCAAACAATTTACGTCTTTTTCCTCTCTTTCCAAACTATTTTTCCGGATAGGTGCCACATACGGTATTAAACTGAGAAGAATACATAGAACACATACCACACTTGATTGAGCTCATAGTTGACAACTGTACCGGTTGATGCTAAATTTTTAAGTTGGGGGGTCCTGCGTCGTCATTCGAACTCCATCCGGCTGTTGTCACCACCACACACGCTAGCCAAGGGGGCACTCCTCTGGCTCTTCCAGCTCAACCTCCTTCCCCCCGGCCCTCTCTCCAAACAATTTACCCGGGTAGGGGACGTATTAGATATTGGACAGATTTTTTTTTGGTTCTTCTTTTAATTGCCTCCTGCGATAGTGCGATAGACGGGAATCGAACCCGGGTCAACTGCTTGGGAAGCAGCTATGCTCACCACTTTACCACCAACAGCCACAGCAACTGATAAGAACAGATACTAAACTTGATGTAAGCCAACATTTCGACAATCGATAACCCGAAACGGGTTCCGCCGTCGAGCCCGGCGTTCGGCCACCCTGAACATTTCACATACTCTGACCGAGTCTGACCCTGGGGCCGCTCATGTACTGCCCACTTGGAGGATTGCGGGGCCTGCCTCGTTCATGGTTTGTCAGAATTACTATGCCACTTTCTCCAACCCCTCCTCCTCCACCTTCGAATTACCATCCGTGCTTCACCTCCTGCTACCTCAGTCTAACTCGGTCACTCTTGTGTCACCGCCATGCTGCGTCAGGCTAAATTTTTGGGTGGCTCACCTGCTACCTCATCTAACTTGGTCACTTGTTGGTGTCGCCGCCATGCTGTGTCAGGCTTATGCCTGCATCGTGTGGCTGGGGATAGGAGAGCAGTGCCAGCATGGGCATGGGTGATGGACCTTCGTTGCACCTAGTTGGGTGCTTCCCTATATATTCCCACCATGCCAGCCATGGGTTGTACATTAACTAATAACAGGGAAAACAAAAAAAAATATTTTACAGAAGGGTCAACTACAGACACTCCTAAACAATTTTACATGAGGGAGTGTCTCCCCGTCTGCCATCGTGTTCGGTCGGGTTGTCAGTAGGTACACCACCTCTGTCATCCGCAGAAGCGGCCACTATGAGGAAGGCCACGGCGAGAACATCCCCTTTCAATTGAGAGCAAGTGTAGAATTGTAGGAGGATGACACTTTTCTTTCGCAGTGGATTCACCCTCTCCTTTATCATTGCCAGACAACAGTTGGTGAAAAAGTAATTGGCAATGATGAAGAAAATGTAACGGTGCAGTGGACCGTCTGTGACGCAAAACCTATACATTCCCACCATGCCAGCCATGGGTTGTACATTAACTAATAACAGGGAAAACAAAAAAAATATTTTACAGAAGGGTCAACTACAGACAGTCCTAAACAATTTTTTAGGAGGGTCAACTTCGGAAACTCCAAAACGAATTTTTGGGAGGCTCGCCTACAGACATTTGACTGCTACCTCAATCTAACTTGGTCACTTGTTGGTGTCACTACGCTGTCACCATGATGTGTCAGGCTTATGCCTGCGTCGTGGGGCGGGGGATAGCACAGCAGTGCCAGCATGAGCAGTGGTGTCACCTGCAGGCGGTGATGGACCTTCGTTGCACCTAGTTGGGTGCTTCCCTAACATGTGATGGGCATGTGCCTCGCCTTTCTTTGTCTGGGTGAGCACAATTGCCATGAGGGTAACCACCAGGCTGTTGCCTGAGAATTTGGGGTAATGGTGGGATTACGCAGCCTCAGAGGCATCCATGCATGCTGCCCCTGCTGTTTCCTGTCCATTTCCGTGGTGTTTCCATCATTTTCTGAGGTTTCCAGGTTTTCACCCAGCCTTCCCGAGGCAGAGCCTTGGTCCCCTGCAAAAATGCTCGAGTCTCCCATTGACTTCAATGAGGTTCGTTATTCGAAACGAGCACCCGAGCATCGGGAAAAGTTCGACTTGAATAACGAGCACCCGAGCATTTTAGTGCTCGCTCATCTCTAGTGATGACCTGTGGATTGACAAATTGTGCTTATCTATCTGGAAGTCATATGGATGAGTCTTAGTTTGGTGAATGCCAGGAGAACATTATCTGTCTCATTGTGCCAACTGTAAAATTTGGTGGAAGACTATGATATTGTTTTTAAGTGTTAAATTAGGAATTCCAGTTAAGGGAAATCTTAATGTTTCAGAACACAAAGACATTTTGGACAATTGTATGCTTCCAACTTTGTGAAAATAGTGGGGAAGAAACTTTTCTGTTCCACCATGACTGTGCACTAGGGTCCATAAAGGCATGGTTGGGGAGTTTAGTGTGAAAGAACTTGACTGGCCAACACAGAGCGTTGACCTCAACCCCATCAAACACCTGAACTAAAACAGAAACCACAAGCCAAGCCCCCTAGTCCAACACCAGTGTCTGACCTCACAAATGTTCTTCTGTATGTATGGGCAAAGATTCCCACCATACACCTTCCCAGAAGAATGGAAGGTCCATATTAATGTCAAGGATTTAAAAAGCTCCAGTTGGCTTAATTTGTAAGTGTCCCAATGCTTTGGTCTATATAGTGTATAAATAATAGTCTTGTTATATCTTTGACATAAAGACTAGACATTCATAAATGATTTCCTCATTCAAATCGCACATATGATTTACTTTATGTTGCTGGGTTTCTGTTATGCACCATTCTCTTCTATTCCTCTTAAGCAGATTTTATTTTTTCTGCTTTTCTGTCACTATGTCACACTGCACAATGTAGCATGGTAATCAGATGAGACATATGCAGAATGGAAGACAGACAGTATCCTTACAGCACTTTATTGTTACCAGCTGTGGGCATAGCTGAAAGTGCTGTCTGAAAGTCTTTCTGCTTCACAGGATGTTAAAGGAATTAAGAGTGGGATTTCATAAGTAAATTTGTGATGGCCGTGGATGTTCTTTCATTGGTGTTTAGTGCCATTAAAATAATTTAGCCCAAATGTTTTACGCATAAAAAACAACTGCTGTCCCAAACATCACAGAGTTTACTAGATGGGATATTTTATTTTCACATCTGAAGCTTCAGTAATATAAAGTCTTCCATCTCAATAAACGTAACAGATGAACTTTTGGCTTTTTTACTTACATATATAACCCGTAGCATTTGTGCCAATTATTGCAATCAAGCTCAACAACGATGGGTACCATTTTACATTTACGAAACAAGAAGCAAATCAAACAACCTCTGCTTGTGCATCCTACCATTTTCTGTAGCTGTGGAAGTGCTATTATCTAGGGGGTGATTGTACTCAGAAATTCATTGGCACAACATGCACACAAGTCATTCTGCAGAGAGTGGTATTCCCAAGCACTTCCCAGATGTACAAGACAGAACTGCCCTTCGGGGACAGCAGTTCAAGTCTTATTAAATCTTAGCTCCTACTTGCCAGTATTGTATTTCTGCTTTTGTATCTTTTTATGAGACTGGAAATATAACTATTTTATATGGACGATATAAATTGACCATGTTCACATTATACAGTACATTGTCAGTAATAAAGGTAAAATTGGAATCCCAGTGTTTTTAATTCATTTCTACATACAGCAAGGTAAGAAGGTAGCTTTAGAAGTGAGGTATAAAGTCACACAAACAGGTATAAAGTTCTGGGAGAAGTCACAAATCCACAGGGGCAGGACTCTGAGTACAGTTTAGAATCATAGCAATTCACAGACTCATAACTCAATGTACCCTGATCAGTCATAACATTAACCCTTTAATAACCACCTATTTGCCTTTTTATGGTGGACATTAAGGAGCCTTAGGCTACATTAACAAGACCGTTGTGTTTTGTGGATCCGCAAATGTGTGGACCGCACATGCCGCGGCTATCATAAAAATGCCTATTTGTGTCTGCAATTGCAGACAAGAATAGGACATGTTCTATTTTTTTTTTTGTGGGCCCGTGGTATGGAGCAATGGATGTAGACAGTACACGGTGGGCTGTCTGCATCTTTTGCGGCCCCATAGAAAGGAATGGGTCCAGATCTGAGCTGCAAAATATGTGGATCGGAGGCCGTAAAAAACAACGGTGGTGTGAATGTAGCCTTATTGTAGGCCATTGCCTTTTTACGTCGGCCTACTTTAAGTGGTGCACTTGTCTCCTGCGCAGGTGAGAGAAGGAGCTCAGCTGTCTCCTGACAGCCGGGCTGCTGCTCTAATGGCCGGAATCAGCAGAAGCATTGATCCCAGACATTTAACCCCTTAGATGACACAGTAAATAGCAACCACCGCATCTAAATGGTTTCAGAGGGAGGGGACTGGCTCTGTCACCCATCGGCACCGCTGTAAATTAGATTGTGAGGTGCCTATGTCTGTACATGGTAGCCAGGCATCCAATTTATTTAAAAAAGAAATCTGAAGTTAAAAAATGCACACCTTTTCCCAAAAAGCAAAATTGCTTTTCAATGAAAAAATAAATAAAATCCCCTCCACATATCGCTACATCTGTAATGACCTGAACTATACAATTATAATGTAATTTATCCAACATAAGAATGCCATTAAAAATGCTAGAATTGCTTTTATTTGCATATCTGCCACAAGAGAAACAGAATTAAAAGCCGCACCACTGCCGAATGTGCTACCACAGAGAGAGGCTGTGAGTGCGGGTGTATGTGTGTCTGTCTATCTGATTTGATGTGGCAACAATGTCTATGTGTGATGAGTACTGCTCCTGATGAGGATACTATACATCCAGAAACGCGTTGAGCAATATTACCTTTAGCCACAATAAGACACAGGGCACAATTATATTTCAGGTTTTGGTAGTGAGCTGAGGTAGGGGCTTAGATTTTTAGTTTGTGTCGCTCTAGGTTTTGAGGATAGTTGTAGGCACATGGCTAGTTAAGCAGGGTGTCTGTGATTTGAGCGCTATCCTTTATACTAGCCTCTACAGTTTAATCATCTGTTTTTGGACAAGGACACTTCTTGTCATGCCAGGGACTCTGAGGCATTGTTCCTTGCCCATATGGATTATGTTCCTTGGTTGCCTGATTATCCCCCTCATGTGATTAGCAAGGGGACACCGACTGCTGGCGGGGGGGGGGGGGGGGGGGGGGTCTGAGTTATCAGGCACAATAAGGTTTATATAATATAGCTTAACAAGAGATTTTGGGTCTGATAGGGGTTTCTTCATCCATTTTTAATCAAGATTATCTAATAAAGATTTGTTATTTTCTTTTAGCGTTCATAGAAATCTGTGACTCAAAATTACAGTTCAAACAGAACAAAAAAGTTATGGTTCCAGGAAGCGTGAAGGGAGTGAAAAATGAAGACTCAAAAACAAAAAATCACCCAGGGCTGAAGGAGGGAAAATGAAAAATTCTAAAAAATATGCTTAGCATGAAAGCTTGATTTAAATAATATATGTCATTTTCTGATGATACACTTCCTTTAATGATGTCACAACAATGTTAAAAAAAGAAAATTCTGCCATTAAAGAACATGGTAGGATAATGTCCACTATATTGTATAAAAATACAGTGCATAGCAGTGATTGCTCAAAGGAAGGGTAAGGGCAATACTATTACTTTAACTACATAATTATAATAATCATGATCATTATCACCATTGTATTATCTAATCTAGTTTTTTCTGTATTTGAGGTACCGTATTTTTCGCTTTCTAAGATGCACCTGATGATAAGACGCGCCCCAGATTTTAGAGTAGGAAAATAAGAAAAAAATATTTTTCATCACACCTCATATCAGACCCCCCATAAATTTCAGGACATCACATCAGACCCCCATATCAGCCCTCCATGTCAGAACCCCATCAGCCCTCCATGTCAGACCCCCATCAGACCTCTGATCAGCCCATCAGACCCCATATCAGCCCACTGTGCCCCCATCAGACCTCAGATCAGCACCCATATCATCCCACTGTGTCCCCATCAGACCTCATATCAGCCCCCATATCACCCCATTGTGCCCCCATATCAGCCCACTCTGCCCCATCAGACCTCAGATCAGCCCCCATATCACCCCACTGTACCCTCATATCAGCCCACTGTGCCCCATCAGACCTCAGATCAGCCCACTATGCCCCCATATCAGCCCACTGTGCCCCCATCAGACCTAAGATCAGCACCCATATCACCCCACTGTGCCCCCATATCAACCCACTGTGCCCCCCTTAGACCTCAGATCACCCCCCATATCACCCCACTGTGCCCCCATATCAGCCCACTCTGCCCCCATCAGACCTCAGATCAGCCTCCATATCACCCCACTGTACCCCTATATCAGCCCCACTGTGCCCCCATCAGACCTCAGATCAGCCCACTATGCCCCATATCAGCCCACTGTGCCTTCATCAGACCTCAGATCAGCCCACTATGCCCCGATATCAGCCCACTGTGCCCCCATCAGACCTCAGATCAGCCCACTCTGCCCCATGAGACCTCAGATCAGCCCCCATATCAGCCCCCTCTACCCCCATCAGACCTCAGATCAGCCCGTCAGCCCCCATAATGATAAAATAAAAAAACACTCACTTCTCCTGCTCTGGGTCTGGCGCTCCTCTGTCTTCTCCTGCCGGCGCTGCACTGTCACCTGACTGCGTGCAGCATCAGGTCATAGTGCGCGCACGACGTCCTGACGCTGTATGCGGTCAGGACAGTGCAGAGCCGGCCCGGAGAAGACAGAGGAGCGCCGGACCCCGGGGCGGAGCCTTGGCGCAGGAGAGGTGAGAGAGTTTTTTTTATTTTATCCTTATGGGGCTGGGTGGGCTGATGTGAGGTCTGATGGGGGGTCCTGGCACCTAATATATACTAGTGAGCGCTTCCATAATGGAAGCGCTCACTTGTATTCGCTTTATAAGATGCACAGCAATTTTCCCCCTACTTTTGGGGGGGGAAAAGTGCGTCTTATAAAACGAAAAATACGGTAATCATATATTATTAGTAAACTAAAGATTTATGTAAAAGGATTAGGTTTAAAATGGCTGCTAATTAGTAGCTGATGGTTCTCATTTCAGCATTTCAAAGTTTACAGCTTTCCACAAGGCTGTCATGGGGAATATGATGAAAAGAGTATGTTAATTATTTAGACACGGCATAATGAATATGCGCTTCATTAGTATAAACAGAGTAATAAGACACATTGTAAATGATGGTTTCTCTAGAAATACCTTGATATCACAATTTAATGAGAAGTCTTAAAAATGTAATAATATAAAGAACCTGCAAAAAAACCCCAAAGCCTTCAAATACAGGTGGAGTACATACAGTAGTTGTAATACATGTTGGGTGAATGTGCCCTACATCTAGATATAGATCTTTATAAGTGAACGCAAAGTGCTGCTTCTGCATATTTAAGCATATCAAAGCAAGCAGCAGAACAATGCAAATGCAGCAAAAACATTAGGTACTTAGGGCACAAAAAAAGTATTTTTAAAAGTAAAATTTCCACCCTTTATTATTGAACATTAAAACCAAAGCCAAAAGTGCTGAAATTTGGAAGCATAAACATGAAAGCTTGTCTAGGAGGTTGAACAAGAAATCCTCGTAGCTGTGCTATAGACAACTTGGAGGCCAGGTCCACACAAATGTATTATAGATGCATTAAGTGCCCATATTTCCTAGTTCAAACTCACAGCATCACAGTGTGCTCATGGTGACAAGTTTCCTTTAAATGACATCTGTCAGCAGATTTGTACCTATGACACTGGACTTCCTCAGCCTTCCTCTGCCAGCCCCTCCATCTTTTTCTTAATTGACAGGGCTAGGCAAGATGACTATGCAGAAACGTGGCCCTATCAATCAAGGAGGAGTGTGAGGGACTGGCAGAGGAAGCAGGAGGAGTTAGGGTACATGGAGCAGCTTTGGACCACCCTTAGTGCGCATAACTGTATATGGATTAAAAGTACTTTTTTCCCAGAATAAAGCATGTTCAGCTGAGCTAGCCCTACAAGGCATTGTGCCTGGTTTAAGGCTGAGACTACATGACAACATCTGTCTTATAACATGAAAATCACACATCTAATGATTGTGAGTGGTGTTGCAAATCCATAATTGCAGATTATGAACACTGTTGAATTTTTAATTGCAGATTGCATGTCTCATGCAACCGTGCCTTCAGGAGTGCACCACCAATGAGGCGAGGTGAGGCGATTGCCTCAGGCAGCACCAGGTATGGGCAAGATTGGGCGACGGAAAGGGGATTATCTGTTTCTGCAGTATAGTATTGTGAATCACAATAGGCCCAGTATGTGGTGTGGCATTATGTATGTTTTGTAGCGCTGTATGTAATGTTTTCCAAGTATGTTTTTAACGGTAGGACTAGAGGGAAGGGGTTAGGTTAAGAAATTGGCATTAAGGGGTTAGGGCGCCGTTTCAGTTTTCGCCTCAGGCAGCAGAAGGGCTAGGTGCACCTCTGTCTCTGGGATTATCTGTTTCTGCAGTATAGTATTGTGAATCACAATAGGCCCAGTATGTGGTGTGGCATTATGTATGTTTTGTAGCGCTGTATGTAATGTTTTCCAAGTATGTTTTTAACGGTAGGACTAGAGGGAAGGGGTTAGGTTAAGAAATTGGCATTAAGGGGTTAAGGCGCCGTTTCAGTTTTCGCCTCAGGCAACAGAAGGGCTAGGTGCACCTCTGTTTGCCAACATGGTCCACAATGCAAGTTGCATGTGACACGCGACTTCCCTGTGACTTGGCTATATTTTTCACATAAATCACAGTTCTAAAAGTCGAGCAAGTTACAGTCAAGTCACACAAATCTTTTTGCTCACATAGCCCTGGCCTAACTGTGAATTTCCTTTTGACAAACTCTTTAAACTACTGATAAATTTGAAGGCTTTCCGTGCAGGATTTATGTCCTTCAGAAGAACAACTTTTAGAGTAAAGTAAAGTTTCTTAACTGTCGGTTTACTTTTATCCATAGTAATAATGTGAGTTGTTCCACATCGGAGCATTTCGAAACGAAAAAGAAATCCCTTTCATGATCTCTTTATTTTCTTAC
This sequence comes from Rhinella marina, assembly GCA_900303285.1. Lineage (NCBI taxonomy): Eukaryota > Metazoa > Chordata > Amphibia > Anura > Bufonidae > Rhinella > Rhinella marina. The sequence continues at coordinate 22,900 of ONZH01019332.1, read as the reverse complement.
CTGTCATCTTATTCTCTCTACCATTTTTATATACCCTAAAGATGTCACCAGAAACACATTTCTTGTTATGAGTTGACATCTGCTGTAAATTGAACGGCTGGTATCCCACGGTTTATGAAGCCAATTTATTTTGTCCTCTAAATCAATAAACCACACATGTTGTTCACAGAAGCACTGCATACCTAGGAGTCATAGTTTATGAAACTACACTGACAGGGTCTTAGAGAAGTGGTTGACTTTTTTCCTTACATAACAGGTTAGGTGGTCTAGATCAATAGTGTACGACCCTATTTATAATGACTTCACTCTAAAAACTTTACTGCAATTGTTCCTCCATCCTAATGATACATGAACATGTGATCAACAATTAACAGTAGTTACAACCAGAGCCATTTCTTGTATCAGATGAAGGGTTCCACGTTGCAGCATGAAAGGGAAAGGAAGGCAATGCTTGGTGCTATTAACTGATGAGCACTTCCATTGTGGAAAAGCTCATTAGTACAGTACAGTACTCAGTAATGGACTGGGAAATTAAAGTGGCCTCATTTTTAGGGGTGTCCAAATTGACAGAAGGCAGATCAATACAAATAGTCCGGGCCAGCAATGTCGTAGTGCAAAATACTGCCCCAGCAGAAACATATACCTGCAAGCTCTCCTTCTGTTGTGGCCATTATTAGATGCCATATTCTGTCCTCCTCCTGTTGTCTCAGATTAAAATATGGAGCAGGGGGCTTAGGAGGTGAGATGTGGAGGACTTGGGGGAACCCATGGGCATTGGCCCACCGGGAAATTTTCCTGTAAGGTCTATGGCCAATTTTCCCCTGACAGTACTGTAAGTGTAGGGAGTGGTCAGCGTGGCAACACTACCACTGCGCTCCCCGCTCCTCTCCAGTGAATGCCGGCAATGCGCTATATGACCTGATAGTATGCAGTTTCAGGATGAAGTGTACATATACTCGCACTATGACCTAATGCTGTGAAACAGTAGGACATACAGTAGTTAAGCCCTGGCACCAGGACACAGAATTGTGCTGCACAAACAGTCCGAGTGGTGGAGAAGAGGAAAGTACTTTGTTTTTATTGTCTGATATGAGGTCTGCATTTAGAGGATGGAGTGGTCGGTTGGAGGGTATAGGGGGTATAGGGCTCTGCAACTGTATATCGCACTCTAGACACTATCACATTATTAATTCTTAAAATTAAAACTGTCGGCCATCATCATCAAAAGACACAAGCTGCTTCATGTACTTCTGTGTATACAGTATCTATTCTTTATGTGAGCTACTGGGAAGGCAGCATGACTTTCATCATTAAAGAAATAAGCAGAGATGTTACAAGAAGGACTTTATAAATGTTTGTGGGGATTATAGGGGTGACAGGGATCTGATTTTGGGTCCAATTTGGGGTCTGTATAAATTTGAGGTTTGATCTGGGATCTGTATAAATTTGGGGTCTAATCTGGGGGATTGTATACATTTGGGGTCTGGTCTGTATACATTTGGAGTTTGATCTAAGAACTGTATGAATTTGTGGGTTGGTTTAGGGTTTAGATGTCTGTCTGAATTTGGGTCTGATCTAGGGTTTAGTTTGGGCTCTGTATGAATTTGGGGGCTGATTTGGGGTCTGTAAGAATATGGGGGTTGATCTGCATTTGAATGAAGTTGGGAAGTGATTTGGGTTATATTATGGGGTCTGTATGAATCTGGGAACTAATCTGGGATCTGATGCATGGTGGACTGATTGAACACGCATCCTCGTATCCAAAATGAAGAACAGCAAATGTTAGAACACGGCATCCATTTACATCGGATCTGTATAAAATGCAGCACGTCAGATACATATAGCTGTGTTATATACAGCGCTGGCCAAAAGTATTGGCACCCCTGCAATTCTGTCAGATAATACTCAATTTCTTCCAGAAAATGATTGCAATCACAAATGCTTTGGTAATAATATCTTCATTTAATTTGTCTTCAATGGAAAACCACAAAAAAATTGTCAAAAAGCGAAATTGGATATAATTCCACACCAAACATAAAAAAGGGGGTGGACAAAAGTATTGGCACCCTTTGAAAAATCATGTGATGCTTCTCTAATTTGTGTAATTAACAGCACCTGTTACTTACCTGTGGCACATAACAGGTGGTGGCAATAACTAAATCACACTTGCAGCCAGTTGAAATGGATTAAAGTTGACTCAACCTCTGTCTTGTGTCCTTGTGTGTACCACATTGAGCATGGAGAAAAGAAAGAAGACGAAAGAACTGTCTGAGGACTTGAGAAGCAAAATTGTGAGGAAGCATGAGCAATCTCAAGGCTACAAGTCCATCTCCAAAAACCTGAATGTTCCTGTGTCTACCGTGCGCAGTGTCATCAAGAAGTTTAAAGCCCATGGCACTGTGGCTAACCTCCCTAGATGTGGACAGAAAAGAATAATTGACGAGAGATTTCAACGAAAGATTGTGTGGATGGTGGCTAAAGAACCCCGATTAGCATCCAAACAAGTTCTAGCTGCACTGCAGTCCGAGGTTACAACAGTGTCAACCCGTACTATCCGTCGGCGTCTGAATGAAAAGGGACTCTATGTTAGGATACCCAGGAAGACCCCACTTCTGACCCAGAGACATAAAAAAGCCAAGCTGGAGTTTGCCAAAACTTACCTGAGAAAGCCAAAAACTTTTTGAAAGAATGTTCTCTGGTCAGATGAGACAAAAGTAGAGCTTTTTGGGAAAAGGCATCAACATAGAGTTTATAGGAAAAAAAAAAAGAGGCCTTCAAAGAAAAGAATACGGTCCCTACAGTCACACATGGCGGAGGTTCCCTGATGTTTTGGGGTTGCTTTGCTGCCTCTGGCACTGGACTGCCAGAGGCAGCATGGCATTATGAAGTCTGAAGACTACCAACAAATTTTGCAGCATAATGTGAGAAAGGTGGGTCTCCCTCAGAGGTCATGGGTCTTCCAGCAGGACAATGACCCAAAACACACTTCAAAAAGCACTAGAAAATGGTTTGAGAGAAAGCACTGGAGACTTCTAAAGTGGCCAGCAATGAGTCCAAACCTGAATCCTATAGAACACCTGTGGAGAGATCTCAAAATGGCAGTTTGGAGAAGGCACCCTTCAAATCTCAGGGACCTGGAGCAATTTGCCAAAGAAGAATGGTCTAAAATTCCAGCAGAGCATTGTAAGAAACTCATTGATGGTTACCGGAAGCGGTTGTTCGCAGTTATTTTGTCTAAAGGTTGTGCTACCAAGTATTAGGCTGAGGGTGCCAATACTTTTGTCCGGCCCAGTTTTGGAGTTTTGTGTAAAATGATCAATGATTTGACTTTTTTTTCATTCTCTTTTGTGTTTTTTCATTGCAAGCAAAATAAATGAAGATATTATTACCAAAGCATTTGTGATTGCAATCATTTTCTGGAAGAAATTGAGTATTATCTGACAGAATTGCAGGGGTGCCAATACTTTTGGCCAGCACTGTACGGATGTAAATGGATGACAGTGTTCTGCTGATCACCATTTTGTTGGATGCATAGTGTTCTGCAGCAGAACACCATGCATTCTAAAAAAAGATCAGAAACTGCATAAGATAGAACACACCATCCATTTACATCTGTATCTAATGTAGTCGGCATCTCATTGTAGGATTCTGCTGCAAGTTGCTGGGCTACACTGACAGCCTCCAGAAGCATATAGGAAGAATTGATGGGACAGCATACCCCACATTTCACAAGTTGGGAAGGAAGACACTTTTTCAGTGGTCACTCTGTTGGCCAAATTCTCTAGAAACTGCCCTGGTTACAGTTTTCTATATGCATGGAGTAGTGATTGAGCTATATTTTCTTACATGGTTTGCCCTAGTAGTGCAGCACTACAGAGTTAGAAATTGTTGTAGTGTACCCAAAGTAACAAAGTACTACAAATGTTGACACCATTAAGCACATCAGTTTAAAGTGTTAAAATGATCTTACAGTACATTGTACATATACAATAAGAGTGGCTTCATACGTGGAGATGTTCCACAGGAAAACCAAACCAACAATAGAAGTGAAGACTGAAACCCACAAATAAAACCCAGAACACAACATAGTAACATAGTAACATAGTTTGTAAGGCCGAAAAAAGACATCTGTCCATCCAGTTCAGCCTGTTTGTCCATCCAGTTCAGCCTGTTTGTGGGTTTTCTTTGTAGAGCATGGATGAGATTTTGAATATCTCATCCACATTGCTAATAATAAAAATGCGGTGGATTTGTCACGACTGAGTCTACAGGATTTATGCAACATGTGACTATACACTAACAGAATCATCACATAGAGTAGATGTGTGTGTATATGTGGGATCAAGTAGTAAGACAAGTATTAAAACATTTAAACACAGATGTAGATATATACACAAAAATACAATGTTGAAGGGATTGTTTCATCACAGGCAACCCTTTCAAAATGAAGCTGCTGGGCGACAGCTGCTCATCTTGGGTTCGGCACCCCCCATTAAACAGATGATACTACTAGCCAGGCATTTCTCCTGCCGTGAGAGAAATTTAGTATACATGGCGGCCATTCGGATGATAATGGTTGCTCTTATGAGACTACCCCTTTAAGTATAAGTAATGTAAATATACATATGTGTAGATAAGTACATACACATACATTTATACAAATTATATATATATATATATATATATATATATATATCACACAATAGAGATGAGCGAGCATGCTCGTCCGAGCTTGGTGCTCGTTCGAGTATTATGGTACTCGTAAGTGCTCGCTGCTCGTACAAGTATCTCGCCATGCTCGAGGAAATGGCATCTCCCGCATTTTTAATTTTTGGCGCCTATAAACTCAGCCAATCACAAGCCAGGAGTCTCTGTGGTACACCCAGCATCACGTGGGGCCCTTACATGTCGATAGCAGGGGTTGGCTGGCCTGATCAGGTGACCCTGGAATATACTAGTGACTGCCCGCAGTGCTCGGCTCAGATGCTGTCTGGATGTCGTTACGGACAGAGCTGCTGCGTTTCAGGGAGAGGGTTAGGGCCTGGATTTAGTTCTCTGTTAGGCAGGAGTGATCTGAAAAGAACCCAACAGCCCTTCTAAGGGCTACAAGACATTTTTTTTGTCTCCTGGCTGGGCTGACTGGCACTAGTAGTGCAGCTATCGCCATATATAACATTTTTTTTTTTATTGTTTTAACTCAGTGATACAAATCCATTTCATACAGCAGTGTGGAACCATTCTGTGTGTCACAGTTCAGCTGTCCACTCACCACAAACCACAATCCGTATTTTCTGTCCAGGTGACCCATACTGTACGTCACGTAATCAAATACGGTCTTTTGCTTTCACTGATACAGCTACATTACAAAAATCTCTGTGCGACATTTGTCTGGGTTGCAGTCAAAATAGCCACAGTCAGCAGGGGCTGAGTTTGCTCTCTGATAGTTTCTGCACGTCACGTTAAAAATATATATATATAAAAAATATTTTTTTTGTTGTTTTATCTCAGTGATACAAATCCATTTCATACAGCTGTGTGGAACCATTCTGTGTGTCACAGTTCAGCTGTCCAGTCACCACAATCCGTATTTTCTGTCCAGGTGACCCATTCTGTACGTCACGTCAGTAAAAAAGGTCTTTTGCTCTCACTGATACAGCTACATTACAAAAATCTCTGTGCGACATTTGTCTGGGTTGCAATTAAGCAGACCAAGTCTGCCTAATCTAATAGTTTCAGTGTAATAGCTCCATACTGCACGGTACGTAATAACATACGTAATTTTGCTCTAACTTATCCACCTATATACAAACCACAATCCGTATTTTCTGTCCAGGTGACACATTCTGTACGTCACTTAATTAAAAAAGGTCTTTTGCTCTCACTGATACAGCTACATTACAAAAATCCCTGTGCAACATTTGTCTGGGTTGCACTTAAGCAGACCAAGTCTGTCTAATCTAATAGTTTCAGTGTAATTGCTCCATACTGCACGGTACGTAATAATATACGTAATTTTGCTCTAACTTATCCACCTATATAAGTTTGTGGGTTTCAGTACAGCAGGCCCATTTATTTATTTTTTTTATATAATACACTTATATACAGAAAATGTTGAACCCCAGGGCTAAGGGTCGAGGACGAGGGCGTGGGCATTCAATTACTGCAGGGGGCAGAGGCCGTGGTCCTGGGCAGGGTGAGACAGTACCTGCTGATGAGGGAGTAGGGGAACGCCGCAGAGCTACACTCCCTAGCTTCATGTCTCAACTTACAGGGACACGTGGTAGAGGACTGTTGAAACCACAACAGTGTGAACAGCTGATGTCGTGGATAGCGGACAATGCTTCAAGTAATTTGTCCGCCAGTCAGTCTTCCACGCAGTCCACCCACGTTACCCAAGGGAGCACTCCTCTGGCTCCTCCACCTCAACCTCCTTCCCCCCAGTCTGCCCCCTCCCAGGAAAATTTGGAATGCGATACGGCATACTCTGAGGAACTGTTTTCTGGACCCTTCCCAGAGTCACAAACCACTTCTCAGGTTGCTGCTGCCGATGCCCAAGTTTTCCAACTGTTGCAGTCTGTGGGTGATGATGATGATGACAATGTTGACTTAGTGGAAGAAGTGTGTAAAGAGGTGTCGGACGATGAGGAGACACGGTGTCAGACAGTGGTGAAGTTGTTGTCAGGGCAGGAAGTCCGAGGGGGGAGCAGACTGAGGAATCGGAGGATGACGAGCTGACTGACCCAAGCTGGGTTGATAAGCCGAGTGAAGACAGTGCTTCTGAGGCGGAGGTGAGTGCTGTACCAGAACAGGTTGGAAGAGGCAGTGGTGTGGCCAGAGGGAGAAGCAGGGCCAGAGCTGGTGCATCAGCAGCAACTGTTTCACGTAGTGAAGCTCCCGTGGTGAGGCCTAGATGTTCGCAAGTCTGGAGGTTCTTTAAAGAAAGTGAGGATGACCGACGGACTGTGGTGTGCAACCTGTGCCACACCAGGATCAGCAGGGGTGCCACCACTACTAGCCTAACCACTACCAGCATGCGCAGGCATATGAGTGCTAAACACCCCACTCAATGGAACCAAGGCTGTTCACCACCTCCTGCGGGTCACACCACTGCTCCTTCCCCTGTGTCACTCGCTGCCTCTGCTAGTCAACCCCCTGCCCAGGACCCCGGCACGAGCGCCTCCCGCCGGAAAACCACACCTTCGCCTCCACGATCCTCCACAGCATCCACCAATGTGTCCCAGCGCAGCGTTCAGCTGTCTTTACAGCAGACGCTAGAGCGCAAGAGGAAATACAGTTCCACCCACCTACATGCCCAAGCCCTCAACGTCCACATCTCCAAATTGCTGAGCCTGGAGATGCTGCCCTATAGGCTGATAGAGACCGAGGCCTTTCGCAATCTCATGGCGGTGACTGCCCCTCGGTTTTCGGTCCCCAGCCGCCACTATTTTTCCCGATGTGCCGTCCCAGCCCTACACCACACGTGTCACAGAACATCATCTGTGCCCTGACCAACGCTGTTTCTGAGAAGGTCCACCTAATCACGGACACGTGGACAAGTGCTGCCGGGCAGGGACACTATATCTCACTGACGGCACATTGGGTTAACTTGGTGGAGGCTGGGACCGAGACTGACCCTGGGGCCGCTAATGTACTGCCCACACCGAGGATTGCGGGGCCTACCTCGGTCACGGTCTCTCAGACGTACTATGCCTCCTCCTCCTTCGACCCCTCCTCCTCCACCGAATTACCATCCGTGGGCACGGCGCCTTCAGTCGGTAGCTCTAGGCGCAGCAACAGTGCCGTGGGTAAGCGCCAGCAGGCGGTGCTCAAACTGCTGAGCTTAGGTGACAAAAGGCACACCGCCCAAGAGCTGTTACAGGGCATCACGGCGCAGACCGATCTGTGGCTGGCACCGCTGAACCTCAAGCCAGGCATGGTTGTGTGTGACAACGGGCGTAACCTGGTGGAGGCTCTGCAACTCGGCAGACTGACACATGTGCCATGCCTGGCCCACGTGTTCAATCTAATAGTTCAGCGGTTCCTCAAGACATACCCCAATCTGTCTGATTTGCTCTCCAAGGTGCGCCGCATCTGTGCGCATTTCCCCAAGTCGACCACAGATGATGCCACTCTCAGGGCAGCGCAGCGCCGCCTACAACTGCCCGCTCACCGACTGTTGTGCGACGTTCCCACGAGATGGAATTCGACATTAAACATGTTATCCAGAGTTTACCAGCAGCGCAGAGCGATTGTAGACTGCCAGATGTCAACTTCCACCAGAACTGGTAGTCAGGTCTCTCAGATTCCTCAAGTCTACAATGAGGAGTGGACGTGGATATCTGATATCTGCCAGGTAATGAGCAACTTTGAGGAGTCAACACAGATGGTCAGCGGTAATGCCGCCATTATCAGCCTCACCATCCCGCTGCTTTGCCTGTTGAAAAACTCACTGCTCAGCATGAAGTCGGATGCTTTGCGCTTGTCACAAGAGACGGTGGAGGAAGATACGTCGCTTGATAGCCAGAGCACCCTCTGGTCTGTTTCTCAGCACGTATCGGAGGAGGGGATGAGGATGAGGAGGAAGAGGAGGAGAATGTAGGCGAGACAGAAGAGGGTACCAGTGCTCAGTCCTTAACTCTTGAGCGTGTATGGGCTGAAGAGGAGGACTTGGAGGAGGAGGAGGAAATGGAGAGTCAGGCCAGTGAGGAGAGGGAATTCTTACGTGTTGGGACTCTGACGCACATGGCAGACTTCATGTTAGGCTGCCTATCCCGTGACCCTCACGTTAGAAGCATTTTTTCAAACACCGATTACTGGGTGTTCACTCTCCTGGACCCACGGTACAAGAAGAACCTTTCCATTCTCATCCCTGTAGAAGAACGGAGTATGAGAGTGATTCAATATCAACAGGCCCTGGTGCACAAGCTGAAACAATTCTTCCCATCTGACGCCGCTAGCGGCAGAGGGCATGGTTCTATGGGCCAAGTAGCGGGGGAGAGGAGGCGAGCAGGCAGCTTGTCCAGCACTGGCTGGGGAACGCTCTCCAAGGCCTTTGCCAGTTTTATGTCACCCCAGCAAGACACTGTCACCTGTCCCCAGTCTAGGCAGAGTAGGGGTGAGCTTTACAGAAAGATGGTGAGGGAGTACCTAGCTGACCATACCAACGTCCAGACCGATCACTCTGCTCCATACAACTACTGGGTTTCAAAGCTGGACACGTGGCCTGAACTGGTGCTGTACGCCTTGGAGGTGCTGGCCTGCCCTGCCGCTAGCTTGCTGTCAGAGCGGGTATTCAGTGCAGCTGGTGGTGTCATCACCGATAAGCGTACATGCCTGTCAACTGACAGCGCTGGCAGGCTGACGCTTATTAAAATGAACAAAGCCTGGATTTAACCGGAATTCAAATCTCCTCCGGGGGAAAGCAGCTAAAGATTAACATTACTTATGTATCCGATTCCTCTTCTCTACTCCTCCTCCTCCTTGTCGTCTTTTCCTAACGCTGACCCAAAAAACGCCATTTTTTAGAGGTCCAACTGGCACTCTTTTACAGCAATTTTTCCGGAGGTCCACCTACAGGCCCTCTCTCCAAACAATTTTTCTGTAGGTCCACCTACAGGCCCTCTCTGTAAACAATTTTTCCAGAGGTCCACCTACAGGCCGTCTCTCCAAACAATTTTTCCGGAGGTCCACCTACAGGCCCTCTCTCTAAACAATTTTTCTTTGCTTGGCTGCTTCCCTAACATGTGATGGGTATGTGCCTCGCCTTTCTTGGTCTGGGTGAGCACAATTGCCATGAGGGTAACCACCAGGCTGTTGCCTGAGAATTTGGGTTAATGGTGGGATTACGCAGCCTCAGAGGCATCCATGCATGCTGCCCCTGCTGTTTCCTGTCCATTTCCGTGGTGTTTCCATCATTTTCTGAGGTTTCCAGGTTTTCACCCAGCCTTCCCTAGGCAGAGCCTTGGTCCCCTGCAAAAAATGCTCGAGTCTCCCATTGATTTCAATGGGGTTCGTTACTCGAAACGAGCACCCAAGCATCGGGAAAAGTTCGTCTTGAATAACGAGCACCCGAGCATTTTAGTGCCCGCTCATCTCTAACACACACACATACAGTCATGGCCAAAAGTTTTGAGAATGATACAAATATTAATTTTTACAAAGTCTACTGCTTCAGTTTTTATAATGGCAATTTGCATATACTCCAGAATGTTATAAAGAGTGATCAGCTTAACAGCAATTACTTGCAAAGTCAATATTTGCCTAGAAAATGAACTTTATCCCCCAAAACACATTTCAACATCATTGCAGCCCTGCCTTAAAAGGACCAGCTAACATTGTTTCAGTGATTGCTCCATTAACACAGGTGTGGGTGTTGATGAGGACAGGGCTGGAGATCAATCTGTCATGATTAAGTAAGAATGACACCACTGGACACTTTAAAAGGAGGCTGGTGCTTGGCATCATTGTTTCTCTCCTGTTAACCATGGTTATCTCTAAAGAAACACGTGCAGTCATCATTGCACTGCACAAAAATGGCCTAACAGGGAAGAGTATCGCAGCTAGAAAGATTGCACCTCAGTCAACAATCTATCGCATCATCAAGAACTTCAAGGAGAGAGGTTCCATTGTTGCCAAAAAGGCTCCAGGGCACCCAAGAAAGACCAGCAAGCGCCAGGACCGTCTCTTAAAAGTGTTTCAGCTGCGGGATCGGGCTACCAGCAGTGCAGAGCTTGCTCAGGAATGGCAGCAGGCAGGTGTGAGTGCATCTGCACGCACTGTGAGGCGGAGACTCTTGGAGCAAGGCCTGGTCTCAAGGAGGGCAGCAAAGAAGCCACTTCTCTCCAGAAAAAACATCAGGGACAGACTGATATTCTGCAAAAGGTACAGGGAGTGGACTGCTGAGGACTGGGGTAAAGTCATTTTCTCTGATGAATCCCCTTTTCGATTGTTTGGGACATCTGGAAAACAGCTTATTCGGAGAAGACGAGGTGAGCGCTACCACCAGTCTTGTCTCATGCCAACTGTAAAGCATCCTGAAACCATTCATGTGTGGGGTTGCTTCTCAGCCAAGGGAATCGGCTCTCTCACAGTCTTGCCTAAAAACACAGCCATGAATAAAGAATGGTATCAGAATGTCCTCTGAGAGCAACTTCTCCCAACCGTCCAAGAGCAGTTTGGCGATCAACAATGCCTTTTCCAGCATGATGGAGCACCTTGCCATAAAGCAAAGGTGATAACTAAATGGCTCAGGGAACAAAACATAGAGATTTTGGGTCCATGGCCTGGAAACTCCCCAGATCTTAATCCCATTGAGAACTTGTGGTCAATCATCAAGAGACGGGTGGACAAACAAAAACCTACAAATTCTGACAAAATGCAAGCATTGATTGTGCAAGAATGGACTGCTATCAGTCAGGATTTGGTCCAGAAGTTGATTGAGAGCATGCCAGGGAGAATTGCAGAGGTCCTGAAGAAGAAGGGTCAACAGTGCAAATATTGACTTGCTGCATTAACTCATTCTAACTGTCAATATAAGCTTTTGTTACTCATAATATGATTGCAATTATATTTCTGTATGTGATAAAAACATCTGACAAACACACATAAAAACCAGAGGGCAGCAGATCATGTGAAAATATAATATTTGTGTCATTCTCAAAACTTTTGGCCATGAATGTACATACATACACACAGTCTAGTAACATTATTATGAACACTATTTTTTACAGATCCCACAATCTCAAAATTCTCCCCTTCTCCCCCATTAATACAGTGTAGAGTTGCCTAAAAGAGTTTCTTTCTATCTATAGGATAAATTAAAGGGGTTTTCCCATCTTCAAGAGCCTTTTAGGCTCCATATAACCAGACCTAAGGAGGTAAGCATATTTACCTGCTTCCTGCCACTGGGTTCCGGCTCCTTTGCTCCCCTGCTGTAGTTGCAGAGATCTGGTCCCTACATGTCAACATCCAGTTTTGCAGTGGTGATAATTCCCCTTTCCATCATGTCAATAGGTCATCAGCCAAGGGGTACGCATTACTGCTGCAGTCAGTGATTGGATACAGCAGCCATGAGACAGGATCTTGATACGCAGGACCGGAATTCTTCAGCGAATGCAGCGGAACAAAGAATCCAGAACCCAGCAGCAGGAAGCAGGTGAGTATGCTTCGCTCCACAAGTCTGCCCATCTTAGCGGAGGGTGGGGGAGGGATCTGCTTGAAAACCCCCAAAGATGTCAGTCCCCTTTAAAGTTCATATATTACAATCTGCTTTTTCTAAAACCTATTCCTCCTGTTGTGGTTTTTCAGGGTAATCAAACACGTTTTATTTTTTTCTCCACAAATTCCAGCTGATTGATGAGAGTTTAACCAATAAGACGTCAAGTAATCGTTATATCATCATCTAATATAAAGGAATTATCCAAAGTAGACAACCTCTTTAAGTAAGCAGAAGCAGCACTCAAATCTTAAGAGCATATTCACACTTGCCCTGTTTGTGGGTTTGTGAAAATAAGCTGCAAAGTACATGATATAACTACAATATGTGAAGAAGCCCTAACCCTAACTTCAAAGCATGATCAGGACAGGTATTCAGTTGGGGCTTGTGCACACGAACGTATTTTTTGTCTGTGTCTCTTTTTTGTCTGGCCCTTATGTAGAACCATTCATTTCATTTATTTATTTTGCAGAACTATGTTTTGCGGACTGCAAAATACATATGGTCGTTTGCATGAGCCCATATTGTCAGAAAGCAGAAATTTTAGAGACAGTAAAGAAATGACATATAAGAAGAGAAGTACATTAGTTGTAAGTTACGTAACCTGTTATTACACAGTGAATAGGATGTATTTTGCATCATGCACACAATTTATGGTAAGATGAGTTTGTTGTTTTTGTCATCTGGGATAGTGTACCTCAGTGTACATTTCATCAAAGTGCCTTTTTCCTATAACGCCACAATGGATTTCCAAACAGTAGGTACTGTTTTAAATGTTTCTGAAAGCCCTACCAGACATTATGCTTAGGCTAATGATAATAATAAGCAAAAAGCAGCTGACAGTCTGATTGACAGGTGACCACCCCTTCAAGTTTATACTACAGGCAAAAAAAATAACTGAAAAGGATAATAACATCCTGCATAATATGATAAATCAATACATGGATGTCCACATTTAAAGAAAAAAACCCACTGAAAATAATAGCAATCACATACAGTAAAACTAGATAAAAAATTACATATAGACTAAAACCTCTGTAGTATATACTTGAAGGTGTAGCAGCATCCAAGTGTGAATGAGCTCCTATTATCCCACTTAAGGAGAGTCTGTCCCCAGACTTATATATTATCCCACCTATTCCACAGGCTGCTTTAAATAGGTGAGACATATAGATAAATTTGTTCTTCCTCTCATTGGATACTTAAACACAGAAGGCACAAGCAGTGGAACAGTATAAGTGCAGGTTCCTGGTCTCCTGAATATAGATGTCCAATGGAATAGAGAAAGATTTCAAATATAGTAGGTTCCTGCCTGACTGAGATCACCTTGCTGTGGCAGGTGGGCAGAGATGTGTTTTGATTAAAATTTATTGACAAAGAATCTCAGATTTTATCAGATTTTAATCTATATATTATTTTTGTATCTAGTGTGTCCAGTATCTACTGTGAGTGCTATTATTTTCTACTGTGAGTGCTTTTATTTTTTTTTCCTTTAAATGTGGTCATGTACATCCGGTTATTTATTTATCATATCATGCAGCATGTTTTTATCCTTTTCAGTAGAGATGAGCGAATTATTAAAAATTTTATTCGCCGAACATTCGTCGAACTTTTCAAGATTCGTATATTCGACGAATATATTCATTAAATTTGCGTACAAAATATACGTTATTATGTGGCGTTTAGTGAACATTCAACATGAGTGGCCTTTAGTGAACATAGCAAATTGGGTACCAAAATAACTGGCTTTGCTGGAGAGGAATGGTGGAGCAGGAGGAATGCTCTGAGTCTGACCCCTGGCTACATACGGATACTGTATCAGCAGATGACAGCAGATCATCCGGCTGAGACTGAGCGTGCCATCCACTCCACTTCCTCATCCACTTTCTCCTCCACTACAATTTTGCGCCTTGGTGGATTAGCCTGGTGGAACACCGGCCAACTATTATGAATTACAGAAGTAGAAGCTCCGGCTACAGGTCCTTTGGCACTGCTGCCCTGTGCCACCTTCTCCCTTTTTTTTAGAGCTGGAGGTGTTGCTGGAACTGGACCTCTTTTGCTTATCCATTCCAGACATTTTTCACTTCACTCTGTGGCCCTGCAGCTAGTCTTTGTCTTTGTCCCTGTCTCTCTCCCTGTCTCTCTAGCTATGTCTCTCCCTGTCTTTCTCCCTATATCTTTCTCTGTCTCTCTCCCTGCCTGATTAATTACTAGCCGTGCACTGGCCCTGCATTGGCCCTGCAGTATCCCTGATGTGTAATATGGATTCCCTGAACAATTACACCTCAATTTCAACAACAGGTCTCAGTGTCTCAGAACTTCACACACATTGCTTCTGCTCGTCTCAGCAGTCGCAGCAGAAGTGATGCGTCACTGGCTTACCGAGACTGAGCCAATCAGAGTAAGCCCTGCACACTAGGTCAGGTGACCGCTTTCTTCCCGAGCTTTTGCGCACGAATAGCGAACTAACAGTACAAGTTCACTAATTACTTGTATTCATGCGCAACAGCATATAGAGTAACTTATACATAGCATTAGAGTACAATTTATCGGACAAGTACATAGCGAATGCGTAGAAAGCCTTAGAAACATTTTCGAATCTTAACGGAGCGAATCACCTAATATTCGGATTCGCTTCGCAGCTGAAAATTTCCAAGATGCAATAGGAATCAACGAATCGACGAAAAGATTGGCTCATCTCTACTTTTCTGTGTTTTTTTTCAGCAGTGCAAGTAAAACAGGTAATAATATGGCAAATTACGGAATCCCAAAAAAATTGTTCCTTCACAGTTATGATTCTACAATGAAGCACACTCATTACATAAACATTTGTTGAAAACTCAGGTACACTTGTCAAACTCATTACACACAGAGTGATCTATTTCAAGTCTTTATTTCTTTCAATGCCAGAGCCACTAGTACTACCACCCTCTGCTCTGCTCCTCCAGGGTCTGTGGCACTAGAGCCACAGGCACTTAATTATAGAAATCAATAGGGGTCAAATGTTATTTGTACAAATCTGTACCAGAACAAAAAAGAATAAGGCTATTTTTAAAGTAAATAGTAATAAATGTATAACTCTTTCCTCGGTCTCTTTAAAGGCTATGTACACCTAGGGAGACAAATATTTTTATGATTGCATTTTACTCATTTTGGGCTAAAAATCATTTTTTCAATTGGTCTTTATTAAAAATATTGAGCCCTTCTCTCACAAAGGGTTAACTGTTTGTCTAGCTGTGTTAATCTACTTTTTACTTTCACTTTGTGCAGGTCATCTAATAACCCATATCTCTAATTTATTAAGAGATTATAAACACTTAAGCCACATTTAAGCCACATTCTTATCAGTAAGATAAGAACAGAGCTATACTGAGTGTTTACAATGTCAGAGATCAGAGATAAGGAGCCCGTCAGTTAAGGTTGATGGAGCAGAGAAAAAAAATCAGATCCCTATATTAGGCCCCTTTCACACTCGCGGCAGCATGGATCCTGCGAGTGAAGGGTCCCGCCGGATCCGTGCTGCCGCAGGTGCATGTGTGGGGCCGGAACCGCGCTCTGGCCCCACACTTGCAGACACTATGAGGAGGAGGAGGGGTGGGTTACTTACCTGTCACAGCATCTCCCGACCTGTCCCAGCTCCGGACCTGACCAGCGACGAGGAGGAGGAGGAGGACGACGCGCACAAGGGTAAGTTTCCCCACAGCGCCCCCTGCTGGAGGGAGGGGAAAGTGACGGATCAATCAATGGAGGACGGATCCATTTACCATTGTGTCACACTGAACGGATCCGTCCCCATTGACTTGCATTGGGGGTCATTCTGGATCTGTCTTGGTGCGGATGCCCAGACCAGAGAGCAAACCGCTCTCCGGTCTGGAAACTGAAGAGAACTGAACGGAATGCATTTAGGAGCATTCTGTTCTCTTCAGTTCAGTTTTGTCCCCATTGACAATGAATGGGGACAAAACTGAAGCGTTTTTTTTCCGGTATTGAGCCCCTATGACGGCGCTCAATACCGGAAAATGAAAACGCCAGTGTGAAAGTAGCCTTAGAACATCTCAGCCCTATACAGAAAAAAAGGGTTCCATATTTGTAATAAAGACCAATTTAAAAAAAAATGGTTTTTAGCTCAAAATTAGTACAATGCAATAATTAAAAAAATTACCCCCAAAGGAGTACATAGCCTGTAATGTAATGATTAGTGATGAGTGAAGTGAGCTTCGGATCCTAGATCCAAAGTTGCTTCAATCAAAACTTCAATTTTAAAGTGGTTTTCCACCAAAGTTATTTACCAAAGTCTTGTGAGACTTTGTGAATAGCCATTATACATAGTGTACCTTACTGACATCTACTTGCCATTGTTATATTAAGTTTTGGGTAAGTTATCCACACACATGTACAAAATTGTTGGTACCCTTCCGTTAAAGAAAGAAAAACAGACAATGGTCACTGAAATAACTCAAAACTGACAAAAGTAATAATAAAAATGACTGAAAATCAACTGATGAAAATCAGACATTGCTTTTGAATTGTGGTTCAACATAATAATTTAGAAAACAAACTAATAAAACTGGTCTGGACAAAAATGATGGTACCCTTAACTTAATATTTTGTTGCACAAAACTGAAACTGAGACCAAGCTTTCTGCCACTGGTCAGAACATTTAATTTAAGTATGCCTTGATAGTCTTGAGATTTCATTGTATTCTGCACAGATTTAAGACACCCTGTGCCAGATGCAGCAAAGCAGCCCCTAAACATAACCAAGCCCTCTCCATGTTTCATAGTAGGTACAATGTTCTTTTCTTCGTATGCTTCATTTTTGCATCTGTGAACATAGATCTGATGTGACTTGCCAAAAAGCTACAGTATTGTCTCAGCTGTCTAAAAGGCCATTCTCTCAGAAGCTTTGTGGCTTGTCAATATGCACTTTGGCAAGTCTCACTTTTTTATGATTTGCTTTCAACAGTGATTTCCTCCTCGGTCGTCTTCCATTAAGTCAACTTTGAGTAAGACAGCAACGGATGGTGTGATCTGACATTAATGTTGACCTCTAATCTGAAGTTGTTTTGGGCTCTTTGGTTACCAATGCCACTCGTATTATCCATCTCTTCAATTTGTCATCAGTGTTACTCTTGTGGCTACATCCAGGGAGGTAGCTTTCTTTGGTCCATGTTCAGTGTGGTACACAACATGATGCCAAAAAGTAAAGTGACGACTTTTCACCCTGTAAATAGGCAGACTGATTCATTACAGGTTTGGAGATTCCTGTGATGCTAATTACATGACAAACCTTTGTTTAACATGTCCCTATGGTCAAATTATTTTCAATCTTTTCTAGGGGGTACCATCATTTTTCTCCAGGTCAGTTTCATTAGTTTTTTTTTTTTTTTTTAATTATTCTGTTAAACCACAATTCAAAAGCAATATCTGACTTTCATTAGCTAATTTTCAATACATTTGTAGTTATTATGACTTGTCAGATTCAAGTTATTTCAGTGACCATTGTGTTTTTTTTTTCTTCAATAGAAGGGTAGCAACAATTTCTTCCATGTGTATGTTGTATTCTTTATGTCATTAAGCTTGTAATTCCTCTTCTCCTGTGAATTCATATACTGTGTCCTTAAATCATTTCCTGTTTTGTCAGACATGCTTCACAGAGCTGGAGAAAGGATTTTCCTTTAAACTTTATCATCATTTCTCAAGGTACACTAAAGAAATCAAATTCTCAAAGGCATATACTTTGCATTTCCTTCACTTGGATTATTCATGCAACTAATGTCACTAGGAGAATGATTATAGCAAGTTCACTATCTTCCATTGCTTACACAGGAGATTGCCATTTACACACAGAGATTTCTCTCATGTAGATTGATGGCAGAATATTTGTCTAGAAAAACCTTATGTCTAGTGTGTTGTAAATGAATCAAAATTAAAATGTAAATTATGGTGCAAATCAAAGCACAGTCCAGAGACATATGTAATACTGTGTATCTCCCACAGTATTCTGAATAACTTTTATAGTATAAAATGATGTTACACAGAATACGAGTTCTTCTGTACAGACAGAAAACCATCATTCTATGTATGTAAAAACAAGTACTATTGATTTCCTTGGAGGACATACACAGCTTCTTCCTAGGTCTTCCATAAAAGTATCAATCTCCAATGATAATGAATAGCTGCTATTGGCAGTTTCGATCCTAACAACTTTAATTAATTACATGGAAAATAGCTTTTAAAATAAGTACTTGTGGCATAAATTCAATATTTCGTTACACCTATTACTCGCTATTTAAATACCTATGTAGAGATGAGTAGAGATGAGCGAGTAGTGTTCGATCGAGCCGGTATTCGATCGAATACTACGCTATTCGGCATACTCGATTTCAATCGAGTATAACGGCGATGGCGCACTTAGAATTTGTTTCCCCTCCCACCTTCCCTGGCGCTCTTTTTCCACCAATCACCATGCAGGGGGGGTATGACAGGCCCGCGGAGCACGCTGGCAGCGCAAAAAACGGCGTCTACATGGATTGGCTGGAAAAACCACGTGACCTCGAATATTAAAAACTCAGCTCTTCCTGCTCGTTCGCATATGCTGCGTGAACTTAGTCAGGGACAGAGGCTGGAGAAGGGAGAGATAGGTTTTAGCTGTTGGACAGGCAGGAGCGTGATTAAAAGCCCTTATCAGGGCTACTATAGTGCAGTACAGTGATAGCTTTACTACCATATACACTCTGCAGAGAACGGCTGCTGTATTCAGGGATAGCTGCTGGAGTAGGGACAGAGAGAGGCATTAGTGGTGTATTAGGTGCTCTGCTACATACCAAACTATATTTGGCACTACTGTTCTGCGTTCTTTTTGGCCGCAAAACCCTGTTATATACCTAGTGTGTATATGCACCATCTGATCTTCTGGCAGTATACGGCTGTGTACTTTTTTTTTTTTTTTAAATACAGTTTATTTGGCTCTAGTGTTCTGGGTTCTGTGTGCCTGCAATACCCTTTTTGTATACCAGGTGTAAATACCCACCGTCTGACCTGTTAGTACACGGCTGTGTACCTAGAAATAAAAAAAAAAAAGGCCTTTTCTTTGTCAACTGTACTGAGCGTTCTGCGTGCTTGCAAAATTATTTTATATACGTGGTGTTAATACACACCGTCTGACCTGTTAGTACACGGCTGTGTACCTAGAAATATAAAAAAAAGGCCTTTTCTTTGTCTACTGTACTGTGCGTTCTGCATGCTTGCAAAAGTATTTTATATACGTGGTGTTAATACACACCGTCTGACCTGTTAGTACACGGCTGTGTACCTAGAAATATTAAAAACTAGGCCTTTTCTTTGGCACCTGTAATGTGCGTTCTGCGTGCTTGCAAAAGTATTTTATATACGTGGTGTTAATACACACCGTCTGACCTGTTAGTACACGGCTGTGTACCTAGAAATATTTAAAAAAAAAGGCCTTTTCTTTGTCTACTATACTGAGCGTTCTGCGTGCTTGCAAAAGTATTTTATATACATGGTGTTAATACACACCGTCTGACCTGTTAGTACACGGCTGTGTACCTAGAAATATAAAAAAAAAAGGCCTTTTCTTTGTCTACTGTACTGTGCGTTCTGCGTGCTTGCAAAAGTATTTTATATACGTGGTGTTAATACACACCGTCTGACCTGTTAGTACACGGCTGTGTACCTAGAAATATTAAAAACTAGGCCTTTTCTTTGGCACCTGTACTGTGCGTTCTGCGTGCTTGCAAAAGTATTTTATATACGTGGTGTTAATACACACCGTCTGACCTGTTAGTACACGGCTGTGTACCTAGAAATATTAAAAAAAAAGGCCTTTCCTTTCTCTACTATACTGTGCGTTCTGCGTGCTTGCAAAGTATTTTATATACGTGGTGTAAATACCCACCGTCTGACCTGTTAGTACACGGCTGTGTACCTAGAAATAAAAAAAAAAAGGCCTTTTCTTTGTCTACTGTACTGAGCGTTCTGCGTGCTTGCAAAATTATTTTATATACGTGGTGTTAATACACACCGTCTGACCTGTTAGTACACGGCTGTGTACCTTGAAATATTAAAAAACTAGGCCTTTTCTTTGTCTACTATACTGAGCGTTCTGCGTGCTTGCAAAAGTATTTTATATACGTGGTGTTAATACACACCGTCTGACCTGTTAGTACACGGCTGTGTACCTAGAAATATAACAAAAAAAAGGCCTTTTCTTTGTCTACTGTACTGAGCGTTCTGCGTGCTTGCAAAAGTATTTTATATACGTGGTGTTAATACCCACCGTCTGAACTGGTAGTATACGGCTGTGAAGGCAAAATATTGTAACAAAAAAAAAAAAATGCGTAGGGCTAGCGGAAATCGGACGTGGACGAGGACGGGGGCGCGGAAATGCTGTTGGGGGCCTTGTGAAGCCAGTGGGGATACAATTGCGTGCTGGTGAGGGGCAGTCAGGATCCCACTCATCCAGAATCCCTGCCTTTATGGGACAGTTAAGCAGGGGGCGGGTTACACGCGCTGTTGAGGCCTGAGCAGGTTGAACAGGTGGTGCAATGGATAGCCGATAGCGCTTCCACACAGTTGTCCACCAGCCAGTTATCCACACAGTCTCACTCTGACCCTCCTTCCTCCACACCTGGCCAACAGAGTCATCCCACCATTGAACCCTCCCAGGAGCTCTTTTCGGGTCCTTTTCAGATGTGCCGGAAGAAATCCCAGGAGCTAGCAGAGGAATTTGTTTTGTAGTGATGCCCAAACACTTGAGTATTCGCCATCTCCTGCTGATGTGGACCCTGAACCAGCATCTGTTATCATGAGCGATGATGATGATGAGACGCAGTTGCCATCAAGGGAGGCTGTTGGAATGTCCAGTGGGCAGGAGGAGGAGCAGAGTGAGGAAGTGGAAGAGGAGGTGGTGGATGACGAAATGACCGACCCCACTTGGCCAGGGGTGATGTCCAGCGGGGGAAAGCAGTGGAGAGGTGGTGGTCTGCGCAGCACCGAAAAGGCAGCAAGAGGCAGAGGGATGTCCACAGGCAGAGGGATGTCCACAGGCAGAGGGATGTCACAGGCAGAGGACAGTCCAACAGAGAAGTGAGGCCACAGCCAGCAGGGCCGAAGCTGTTCCCGGCAGCAGGCAGTCGCACGAAAGCTCCCCCATCGAGGCCTCGTACTTCTGTTTGTGGAGATTTTTTAATGTTTGTGCGGATGACAAACTGAGCGCGGTTTGCACACTCTGCCACTCAAAACTGAGTAGGGGCTCTGAGAAGAGCAATATGACCACCTCAGGCATGCGGCGTCACTTGGAAGTCAAGCACTGGCCTGAGTGGAGAGAGCAAACGCAATACAACCTGCGCCCGGTCTTGCTGCCACTGCCTCTTCCCCTTTGTTGTGTGCTGCCACTGCGGTCCAGACCTCCAGCCAGGACACCTCCACATCTGCCTCGGCTACTTTGGGGCCTTCTCCTTCAGCCTCCCCTTCCCCCGCATCTTCACCTGCACCTTCACACTCCTCGTCCCATCAACTGTCCATCTCGCAGGCGTTCGACCGCAGGCCGGAAGTACGCCTCGAGTCACCCCCAAGCCCAAGCCTTAAAACTGCCACATCTCCAAAACTGCTGGCCCTGGAGATGTTGCCGTTTAGGCTTGTGGAGACGCAAGCCTTCCGCGACCTGATGCGGCTGCCGCACCTCGTATTCCGTCCCCAGCCGCCACTACTTTTCCGGAGTGCCGTCCCCGCCCTGCACCAGCACGTGTTGCGTAACATCAGGCGGGCCCTGAGGTACGCAGTCAGCGCAAAGGTCCACTTGACCACCAACTCGTGGACAAGCGCTTGCAGCCAGGGACGATACATCTCTTTGACGGCACACTGGGTGAATGTTGTGGAAGTGGGGACGGGGTCGCAAACAGAGACGGCCTACCTACCACCCCCGCCCAAGATTGCCAGCACGGGTTCTGATAAACCCCCCTCCTCTTCCTCCTCCTCCTCCTCTGCCTTAACATCGCCCTCAGCCGCTAGCCGGAAGCGTTGCAGCACTGGCGCGGGAAGACGTCAGCAGGCAGTGCTTAAGCTCATCAGCTTGGGCGACAGGAATCACAGCGCCCCAGAGGTGAGAGACGCCATATTGCAGCAGACGGAGATGTGGCTGTCGCCGCTGCAGCTAGGACCAGGCATGGTCGTGTGCGATAACGGCCGTAACCTGGTGGCGGCTCTGGAGCTTGCCGAACTCAATCACGTACCATGCCTGGCCCACGTTTTTAATCTGGTAGTCCAAAAATTTCTAAAGACTTACCCCAACCTGGCAGAGCTACTGGTGAAAGTGCGGCGCTTGTGCGCTCACTTTCGGAAGTCAACTGTAGCTGCTGCTAGCTTAAAAAAACTCCAGCAACGCCTCCATTTGCCTGAACATCGGCTGTTGTGCGACCTGCCGACTCGCTGGAATTCCACCTATTCCATGTTGGCCAGGGTGTGTGAGCAGCAGAGAGCATTGATGGAGTACCAGATTATGAATCCACGCGTGCCTCCAACTCAGCTCCCTCAGTTTCAGTTTGCCAACCACGAGTGGCCATGGATGGCAGACATATGCGATGTACTGCGTATCTTTGAGGAGTCCACCAAGAAGGTCAGCAGCGAGGACGCTATAGTGAGCGTAACCATCCCGCTCCTATGCGTC
>ONZH01019331.1:0-29663 GCA_900303285.1 Rhinella marina | reverse complement strand
GCATCCGTTTCACATACCATCATCATTTTTCGATTGCTCGATACTTGCCAAGTGGGTTGCTATTCTTTCAGTATGTTATAGACCAGCCAGTTTTTTTTTTTTCCCCTTTTTTTAAATCTGTTTAAACCTTTGTTAGTGAAGTTAGGACACAAATTAGAACATAATGAACATAATGGGGCAAAGATGTAATACTCAGACTTTACCCAATAATCCAATCCTGATTAAACAATATCCAAGTGAGTCCACA
This sequence comes from Rhinella marina, assembly GCA_900303285.1. Lineage (NCBI taxonomy): Eukaryota > Metazoa > Chordata > Amphibia > Anura > Bufonidae > Rhinella > Rhinella marina. The sequence goes on along the minus strand of ONZH01019331.1, from coordinate 29,416 downwards.
CCACTTTTCCTCTCACTGTGTGGATTATTTGCTAATTCTATAATCTCTCATCATTTTGCAAACTTCATAAGCATTACGTACTGTATATTATCAATGTAAATATGTTTGGCTTCACCAATGTTGGAATGGTGAACACAGCACTCATTAGGGACCATCAAATCTGGGATCCAAACTTTCCTTTATATAAACTAGGTACTAGTCTTTGAGTCCAGATCTAAAAAGGAATTACACACATGTTTATGTTCAATAGTCAGAGCTGACCTGTAAGGGCTCCTACCACTTTAGGAAAGACAAAAAGTGTCAAAAGGCTTGTTCTACATCCAGTATTTCTCTACTTACTACCTCAGCCAGTATCTTTCTTTACTCTTGCTTTTACTACAGACCAGGTGTTTCCTGGAAAATAGATCAACATAGACAAGGACATATTTCATGCTGCCCCACCTTTGGAAACTTAATGTTGTCCATCTGCAATCTCTGAAATAGGCAAGATGGCCTAGGTATATGCCTTTCTGGAACTCTCAAAGCTCTTCCAACATTATTACAGGCACACATGTAACCTTGGACAAACCTGGTGGCAGTGCTGCTGGACCCCTGGAATTCCCACCATCTCTCCTCCTGACACATACATCAACCCATGTGCTGAATTCATCATGAACGGGCAGAGTGCACTTGAGAAGGCACCATTTTACCTACCCTCCAGAGCTTGTTATCACTCCTTGCTCTTACTTTAAAGGTCTTCTGGCCTGGGTTGGCCAAGTCACGTAAACCTTAGGTTGGCTTCAGGTATTGGCTGGAGGTCTGCAGTTATAGCAGTTTAATCTCCCAACTTGTTGTTTTTTTTCTTTTTTTTCTTCTTCTGGACAGCATCAGGGCATAAAAGCATAAAACAACTCTCACACACTCAGTACTCTTCATGGGTTTCCCATGGATCCAACAAAACCTCTGCTCCCCCAGATCAGACCATAATCATGGAAGATACCAAAGGCATATATGAAATCTATATGAATATTAGTTATCTGACCACAACCATCTTACCAGCCTCAGTGAGTGCCTTCAGCTCTACCTCCTGTACTCACATTACAGAAGGGAGTGGTATTTAGGTGACAACATCAGTTTAGGCACTGACAGCATATCCTGCCTTCTGTGTGATCCATCTATACCATCTATGAGAGAAAACTTCAATATTTGACAAAGTTATCATAAACAAATCAGATTTGAATGTACTTGCTCCGTAGTTCATATGACCTCTAAACCTTTATGTAGTCTGGTAAACTCAACCATCTTATCAAAATGCAGAAATTCTTCTGTAAACTCAAGATGCTCAAAAGTGTTTGTATCTCCTCAGATCTCTGTGTTTATAGCCCACATGACTGTTATAAAACAATTCTCTTAATACTTTTCAAATGCTGTTACTTTTTTTTTTTTTTCCAAACAAATCAAATGCTCCCATCATGTTCAGAAAATAAAACAAAATAATGAGAAAATAAAAACCGATCGGAAAACCTTATCTATCATCTAGTTTTCATTGACAGATGAAATACTTGGTGACACAGTTATTTCAGACATTTCATTTGATTTTACCACATATTATTATACTTAATTTGATGATCTTGTTTGCAGACCTCTTATAAACACACTTGTCTGAATACCACATATTAATAACGTTATTAAAACAAACCAATCTTATTGTCTTATTTTTCCCACTTGCACGCTTATGCGACTTGTTAAAATTAAATGAACCAATTTCATTTTTTTTCTCTTTCTCCAACTCTAGTGACATATCACACTATACGTGTTTAGGGAGGAACACAAGAGGCTGTCTCTGTATAATATAATTCTATGTCATCACTCACCACACCCTCTGTCGTATGGCAAAATGTAACTTCTCTTTTTTTGATCATTTCTAGCTAGATGTATAACATGAAACATATAATGATTGCAAACAAAGACAGACACGGGCCCATCACACACTTCACACACAAACAAATATAGTATGCATTGGAGCTCCAATAAAAACTCAAAAAAATATATGCATGACTCCATGAAAAGTTTTCAGCACAGAATCAATGAAAATGATATTTTATGCAGATCTGCCGAATATATTAGGATTTCTTGGTCTTTTTCTTCACTCCTAAAAAACGGATTAGGCACAATCCCCACCAAATTAAACATTTGGGAAAAACAACAGGCTTCCTTGACGTCCATTAATTCGGGCTATAAAATAAAACTCACAAAATCTTTAGTTTGCAAACAAACAAAATGAAAAATAATGTGCACATAATATCAAATGTAAGAATGAGCTCATCTTTTACCACGTGGATTTTCTTTTGACTCAATTCTAATTTTTTCCTTTTCTGGATATTTTTATCGATACCTTAACCTTAAATTCTTATAAAAAAATCTACTTTCAAAAGAAACAGACATTATCCATACTTCCTCTTGTGTTTCACGAACCGCAAAGGTTCTGGAAAAGAAGCCAAGCATACTCAAGCGAAATCAAAAGCTTTGTGAAACGTAATAATTAATGAAACACTTAATAATTTTTTCCGTTTAAAGATAGGGTTTTTTTCCTAATCATAATAGCAGCAGTAATTTACTGACAACAGTCTTCTTCAAAACTTACCACTTCTGCCAAAACAATATCTGAAATGGGAACTACTGCAATTCTATGTTATCAAATAATCAGATTTTGATAAGAATCTGATTCTTCGCGTTCATCCTCCTCTTCTACAGAAATGATACATTTATGACTATCGGGGACCCCACAAGAGACGGAATACAAAGAAAATGCCGTTTAAGTCCCTCTCAAAGCAGCAGCCAGTACTTCCTCTTTTTTTCACTCCACTCATGTTTAACTCTTTCCTTTGCCACCTGCCATGACCTCGGACTTGTCTCATGAATACACTAGTATGCTGCCTGCCCTGATCTCAGCCTGTCTTCTGACTACATATATTGCCTGACCTCTCAGTGCTTTGCTCTGGTATCTCTGATGCCTGTAGTCTGCAACCAAGTACACCTAAACTAGTCCAGGAAGTAGCGATCTGTTTGTTTCCGTGCAGCAAAGTCAAGATCCCTTCCTAGGGGTTAAAGGGTGAAAACCAGGGGACCATCAGGATAACGCCTTTAGGTTTAGGCCAAAGCCAAACCAGTGAGGTGGCACAGTGGGTCCACGCCCACTGCCCATGACACTTGTTATAGCAATAAGGACCATGCTGGTATAACCTGGGCATCTTCTGTATATAATTATATATGTACAGCTGGTATAAATTATATACTTTCTTGTACATAGTGAAAGGGAGCATGATGGTATAACCTGGGTATCGTCTGTATATAATTTTATATGTAAAGCTGGTATAAGTTATACATCTTCTTGTATAACGTGATATGGAACATGCTGGCATAACCTGGACATTATATGGTATATGATTATATATATACAGCTGGAATAAGTTATACATCCTCTTGTATATAGGCATATGTTGCATGGTGGTATAACCTGGGCATCTTCTGTATATAATTAGATATGTACAGCTGGTTTACGTTATACATCTTCTTGTATATAGTGATATGGACCATGCTGGTATAACCTGGGTATCGTCTGTATATAATTCTATATGTACAGCTGGTATACGTTATACATCTTCTTGTATATAGTGATATGGAAGATGCTGGCATAACCTGGACATTTTATGGTATATAATTATATATATATATACAGATACAGCTGGAATAAGTTATACATCTGCTTGTATATAGGCATATGTTGCATGGTGGCATAATCTGGGCATCTTCTGTATAAAATTAGATATGTACAGCTGGTTTACTTTATACATCTTCTTGTATATAGTGATATGGATCATGCTGGTATAATACGGGCATCTTCTGCATATAATTATATATGTACAGTTGGTATATGTAATACATCTTCTTGTATATAGTGATATGCAGCATGGTGGTATAACCTGGGCATTGTTTTTATATAATTATATATGTACAGCTGGTAAAAGTTATAGATGTTCTTGTATATAATGATATGGAGCATGCCAGTACAACCTGAGCATCTTCTGTATATAATTATATGTACAGAAGGTGTAAATGATACATCTTCTTGTACATAATGAAATGGACTATGCTGGTATAATCTGAGCATCTTCTGTATATAATTATATATGTACATCTGGTATAAGTTATATATCTTCTTGTATATAGTGATATGGTGCATGGTGGTATAACCTGGGTATCTTCTGAATATAATTATATATGTACAGCTGGTATTAGATATACATCTTCTTATATATATTGATATGGACTATGCTGGTAAAACCTGGGCATCTTCTTTATATAATTATATATGTTAAGAGGCTTATACAATACATGTTCTTATATATAGTGATATGGAACATGCTGGTATAACATGGTCATCTTCTGTTAATAATTATATATGTACAGCTGGTATACGTTATACATCTGGGGGCGAGGCCTGGCTATGGAGGAGTCGCACTTCACTTCAGCTCCGTACCCTGGACTTGTTGGGAGACCATACCTATAAGTTCAAACATCACAATCCTGCACAATATGGGTGCCCGTAAGAAGAAGCACATGCAGGTTCTTCAGAACCATCAAGATGACACAACTTCGCAGTGTACTGAGAAGTTTCTGACTCCGGGATCCCAGCGCACCCAGCCCGCGCCATCTTCCAAGGAGGATCTTACAGACAAGCAACGAACAGCATCCCAGCTACCTCATTCACCTATGCTGGAAGTTCCACTGGAAGTTCCAGACCTAACCGCTCCAGCTAGTCAAGAAAGAAACATGAAACCCACAGTTGATGCATTAAGTAAAACATTGGAGCCGAACATCTCAGGCATCCCTCAGACACGGCCGCCATTTGGCCTAGAATCCCCAGCGCAGGAATCCGCCATTATGACCGCGCCATCAAGTGAGTGGGAAGATGGGGAATGGGAGAACTTTCCTAAGTCAGACCACCAACACTCTCGCCCTTCTACTCCTGTCCTCTTTCCTATCTCTCCCCCGGCTGATACCTCTGTTGGGCGGCTAAACATTTCTCAACCCGACATTGAGATGTCCACTTTATCTGAATTAAAGGACTTACATGCTAAACTCACGTCCATACCCACAAAGGACGATATGGAATCCTACATGTCCAGATTAGAAACAGTCTACAAGGCAGAGGTTAATACTATAAAAAATGAAGTGCTCTCTATGGGAGCAAAAGTCACTTCAGTTGAGCAATCTATGGCTGCAGTGGTGAATAAGCAAAACACACAAGAAGCCATGCTGGCAACTCACTCTTTTCAACTACACTATTTAGAAGACATGTTGGATGACGCAGAAAATAGGGGAAGGAGAAACAACATTAGGGTGCGCGGCCTTCCTGAATCAGTGACACATATAGAACTAGATGATACCTTGCTAAACATCTTTAATGATTTATTGGGAGTTTCTCAAGATACTCCTTTAGAACTTGATAGAGTACACCGCGCCTTGGGTCCTAGGCCTACTGATTCCGACAGAATCCGAGATGTTATTTGCCGGGTCCACCATCAGAAGAAGGAAGCCATTATGAGAAAAGCCAGAGAGGCTGGCCAGGTGCAATACCTGGGAACACCTTTGCAATTACTCTCAGACCTTTTAAGATATACCCTCTTGAAAAGAAAAGATCTTCGCCCTGTACTCTCTATGCTACAACAACGCAATATTGCATATACGTGGGGCTTTCCATTCCGCCTGCAGGTCCGTTTGAATGGTCAATTGTGAGCCTGCGACACCAAAGAGACTTACCATCTTTCTCTGAGGCCTTGGATCTGGCGCTAGGGGAACTCTCAGAATGGCCAGCTTTACCTGAAAGCATCCAACCTGATACAATTCCTCTACCGCAAAGAGAACATAGGATACCTCGTAGAAGAAACCAATGTCTGAACGGAAGCCAAGAATCTACTGATGGGCCTCCTGTTGAGTGAGCCTGTATACTATGAGGCGGTTCGTGCCTGTACTATATTTGATTCCTAATCTGGTATCTCTTTCAAATTAATATTTGTTGAGATATTACCTCACTAAGTTAGTTTAGGGCCGTTATAGACTCTTTTAAGGTTTACAGATTTTTATATTATACATTCTCTCCTACTGATAATACCTAGGTTACTAGGCTCTGTTATCTAAGAAATTCTCAGTTTTTGATTTTTGTGCTATTATAATGGCCTCACCCATCTTACTGGTTCTATACCGCTAGTTCCCACGAACCAAGGCCATTTTATGTTATTGTTTGATGGTTCCTTACAGACCTATCTTAAACAACAGTTGAATGTGCTCTAAGACCATAACAGTTTTTGCCAGAGTATACGTAGGTTTTCATATTTTATGGTATTTTACTATGGTAGCATATAGTTTATTTCTAATAAATATTCCCGACCTGGGTTTGCTTGAACTAATTTCCATATTATGTTGGCTGTAATTATTGAAATATACCGATGTGATGTTCCTTTGTATCTTATCTGCTATTGGGTCTCGTCCTGTCCAGGGGGGTAGTTCCTCCTTTGAGAGTCCTCTCCTAACTGGGACTCTCGTCTTGGCGAGAGATACTATAATTCCCTTCCTATAAGGTCCTACTGCTTGATTGTGAACTTTAGTTTGCCTTTATTTCACGTTACTCTTTCTTCCTATCCTATCCTTCCTTTCCTTTTCTCCTTTTCCTTCTTACGAGCACTAGCTCGTTTGGACAGCTGACTTACCTTCTTCCTCTTTCTTGAGCTTTTTTTCTCTTTTTCTCTCTCTTTTCTTTCTTCTTCTCCTTCTACCCCCGCCCCCCCCCTTTTTTTTTTCTTTTATTCCCCCACAGATCACTACTGAGCAATGTTTTCATTGAAGATTGGTTCACTGAATGTTCAGGGTTTCCGCACTCCTCAGAAAAGATCCCAAATTCTCTACAGTATGCATAAACAGAAGGTACAGGTCATTTTGGTGTAGGTCATTTTTGGACCCTTTATCTGAGTTTGCTGAGGGACGGATTGTGGTTGGCGGAGATTTCAATTTCACATTTGATCCAGTTCTAGACTCCTCAGGCAGACAGAGTTCACCCCCGAGTCGAGGGTTGAGAACTCTACCAATTTCATTCCCTGCAGATTGTGGATATATGGTGGATCCTCCATCCGCAAGACAAAGATTAAACCTTTTTCTCTTCTACTCACAACACTTATAGCCATATAGATCTTTTCCTTGTTAGTCACCACCAGTTAACATGGAATCCAAGGGCGTCCATAGGGGATATTTTATTCTCCGATCACGCCCCAATCTACTTCTCTATAGAATTACCCAACACTGTGAGTAGGCCATGGAATTAGAGGCTAAATGATAACCTTCTCAAAGATTCTGTTTGTGTTGCTGATATCAAAACAGCAGTAGAAGATTTTCTGAAGATACACGACAATGACCCTACTTCACTACCCATACAATGGGAAGCCCTGAAATGTGTCCTTCGAGGCACTTTCATAAAGCATGGTACACGCCTAAAAAAAGAAAAAGCATATAAACTCTCCCAGCTCCTTGTTCAAGCCCACGACTTAGAGTTACTACATAAACGTACTCTCTCGGATGAAACATATGTAGAATTATTGACAATTAGAGACTCTATTAAAAAGTTAGTGGACCAACAATATAAACGATTTCTTGATAGGGGGAAACGTTTCTTTCATAAATATTCTAACAAGTGTGGAAGACCACTAGCTCGCCTAATACATCCTAGATCTTCTCAAATGTATATCCCACATATCAAGAAACCTGATGGCACTGTCGCACATAATCCTCTGGAAATACTGGAGATATTCCAATCTTATTATTCTCAACTATACAACCTTAATGGTCAATTTTCTGATTTACGAACCTCGTCTCTTCAGACTCGTATAGAAGACTATATATCTGAGACAGCATTGCCTACAATATCGTCCCAAGATAGGGATCTTTTAGATGAAGACTTTTCAGAAGCTGCTGTCAAAATTGCTATTAAAAACTCCCCTAATGGGAGGAGTCCTGGTCCAGATGGGTTTACTCCTGCTTTTTATAAGTGTTTCAACGACAATATTTCTCCCTTCCTTACTAAGATGTTTAATAGCGTTGGTCCACTATCACCATTCGCTACACAATCTCTTGACGCACATATTAGCGTCTTACCAAACAACCAGGTAAGGATACCTCCCTTTCTTCGAACTATCGTCCTATTTCTCTGATTAACATTGATATTAAGCTATATTCTAAGATTTTAGCCGACAGGTTAGCCCCACTTCTCCCTCAGTCATTATATATCGACCAAATAGGCTTTGTTCGTGGACATGAAGCATGAGATAACACAATTAAAACTCTATTACTTACAAATGCAGCAAGGACAAATGGCTCCCCTCTATGCCTTTTATCAGTAGGTGCCGAAAAGGCATTTGACCGGGTCCACTGGACTTTTTTAGATTCCTCCTAGAGCAAATTGCATTAGGGCCTAAGTTCCTTGATAGGGTCCACGCCCTTTATTCTCGCCCTACTGCTAAGGTTAGGGTGAATGGCCTACTTTCACGCCCTATATCCATTCGAAATGGTACTAGGCAAGGTTGCCCGCTATCCCCATTACTTTAGGTTCTTGTGATGGAACATTTAGCCAATGCAATTCGCCAAAATTCCTCCATTCATGGGCTTCGGCTTAACGGTTTGCATTCAGGTGCGTAGCTAAAGGCTCATGGGCCCTGGTGCAAGAGTTCAGCTTGGCCCCCCCCCTTCCCTCAGCGCTGGCGCACTTAGCTTTTCTGCTGGCCAGGTTCAAAAATTGAACCCCCCCCAATGCCAAATTCTCTAACTCTAACCCTTTTCGCCTAACATTACGTATATCACTACAGACATACAGGTTAAGGCTACATTAACACGAAGTGCTTTTGCGGCCTCCGATCTGCATATTTTTGCGGCTCAGATGCAGGCCATTCACTTCAATGGGTCAGCAATCTGTAGCACCACAAAAAAAAATAGAACATGTCTATTTTTGTCTTTTTGTGGACAAGGATAAGGCATTGTTACATTCCGCAAAAAAAAAAAATGGCATCATCACATCCGTTTTTTCGGATCTGCAATTTGCAGACCCAAAACCAACGTTTTTGTGATTAGCCTAATACAGCGCAGTCCACAGTAATAGTGCCCCCAAAATCCCAACTAATAATTCTCTGCCAGAGTGCACTTGTTAGTAATAGTGCCCCCAACAGTACTAATGTCCTCATTGTGCCCCAGAAGTAATAATGCTTCCATAGTGCCCATACTAACTAGACCCCATATAAATACCCGCTTCTTTGTGGCCTCAGTAGATGCCCCCCCATAGTGCCCCCCAATAATGTGCCAGTAAGAAGAGCCCCCATAGTGTCCCAATAATGTGCCAGTAAGAAGTGCCCCCAATAGTGTGACATGAAGTGCCCCCAAAATTTCCCCCAATAATGTGCCCCACATGGTGCCCCAGTAAACAGTGTCCCACCTCCATAGATGCCCCCCAAATCATGTGCCAGTAAGAAATGCCCCAAGTGCCCCCATGTGCCAATAAGAAATGCCCCCCAGTGCCCCCGTGTGCCAGTAAAAAATGCCCCCAAGTGCCAGTAAGAAATACCCCCAGTAACCCCATGTGCCAGTAAGAAATGCCACCATGTGCAGTGTTCCATCTAAGCCTGGGCAGCTGCTGAGCGGGATCTGCTCAGAGCTGGGCACAGCACCATCGAAGGTGGGCGATAGGACCTAAGATAATTGTCACATCAAAGACATACAGTGTAACCCCTGCACCATCTCGTATAATACAGTATAATCCATACACCATGCTGTGTAATATACATTATAACCCCTACACCATCCTGGACAATACAGTATAATCCATACACCATGCCGTATAATATACAGTATAATCCATACACCATGCCATATAATATATAGTATAATCCATACACCATGCCGTATAATATACAGTATATACAGGGGCCTGGTTGAAGCTGCGACTGCTGCGACCCCGTATAGCTACGCCACTGTTTGCATTATAAAACAGCACTATACGCAGACGATCTCTTGCTATATGTTACTCAACCTCAAATATCTCTTTCATCAATTTTGAAGGAATTTGAGAGATTTCGCCACTTAAGTAACTTTAAAGTTTATTACAGCAAATCGGAAGTTTTAAACATATCCATTCCACATTCAGAGTTCGCCAGACTCCTCTCATCATTCCCATTCAGACACCAACCTTACTCAATTAAATATCTAGGGATACAGATTCCAGTGGACCCAGATCAAATATTTCTCCTAAACTATACTCCTTTGCTTAATCGCACAATAAAGGACCTTGCTGCATTTAATAAGAATGGGTTATCCTGGTTTGGCCGTGTAAATGTCATTAAAATGGACATCCTACCCAGTTTTTTATATATTTTTCAAACGATTCCCCTTATCCCACCTGCCTCATTTTTTCAGAAGCTGAGAACAGCCATTATTAGATTTGTTTGGGTTCACCTCAGTCCACGGATTAGCTTTTCTACTTTAACAAGATCCAAATCCTCAGGAGGAAATTGGCCTCCCTGACTTAAAAAATTATCATTTGGCATCCTCCATAGTACGACTTTTTGACTGGCATTATCATAGTGATTCAAAGCAATGGGTGCAATTAGAACATGCCTTTTTACCCCCTCTCTCTCAAACATGCCCCATGGATTTTCCCAGAAAAGAGACCACGATTTAGTAGCTTAAACTTCTTTCTACGGCAGACTCTGAAGACCTGGGACTCTTTAACCAAAAAAAATATATGCTCTAGGAGGCTAAGTGCACTTACTCCAATACTCAATAATCCTGCTTTCCCAGCTGGTGTAGGCAGAGAGTCTTTTTTAAGATTTCAAATTGCAGATGACCCTCGTTTCTGCCATCTGCTTTTGGGGGCTCCCTTGCCTTCCTTCTTTGATTTAGCTACAAAATATTCAAATAAGCGGATTTCTTGGATAGAATATCGACAGTTGAGGTCTTATATTAGGTCGGAAGGAAAGTGCGGTCACTTTGAGAATTCTTTAACTGAGACTGAGAAATTGTTTCAATTGACTTCTCCGCCACCTCACTTAGTTCCCCTATTATATCGTTCCATATTGACAGATTCGGAGGAGGGGGGTTCGGGTTTTCTCTCAGGGTGGGAACAGGAATTAGGCACCACAATTGAGCGAGAAGACCAACAAAAAGCATTTTTATTTACACATAAGATATCAATGGCATGCGCTGCTCAGGAAAAAAGCTATAAAGTATTATCAAGGTGGTACTCCTGTACGCTTACACAGGATTTTTCCCTCGGTTCCCGAGACATGTTGGAGATGCAATAGAGATAGCAGCACAATGCTACACATTTGGTGGAGCTGTGACCTGATCAAACCCTTTTGGGAGAAGGTCTTTGAAATATTTCACAAATTCTCGGGGAGACGGGTGGAGAGCTCTCCCAGTGTGGCGCTCCTCTCCATCCTACCAGGTTCTATATCGACCGAAAAGAAGAGCTTCCTGAGATTCTGTATCTCTGCTGCTCGGTCAGTCATACCTAGACACTGACGATCAACTTCTCTTTTCTTTTGTTCTTCTCTCTTCTTCTCTTTGTTCTTCTTCTTTAATAATACTCAGATTAAATAATCTTCTTTCCCTTCTTACAGGGAAGTTTGACTTTATGGTTCATGTATAATGTCCTCATTATATGCAACATATACTGTTTCGAATGTACTAAAATTGTACTCAGAGATGATAATACTTCATTTGTTATGGAGATTTATTGTGATTCGTGTATGGCTTTTTTCTTGAAAAAAGTTTAATAAAAACTATTTAAACATACGTTATACATCTCATTTATATAGTGATATGGGGCATGCTGGTATAACCTAGGCATCCTTTGTATATAATTATATATGTATAGCTGGTATAAGTAATAGATGTTCTTGTATATAATGATATGGACCATGCTGGTATAACCTGGGTATTGTCTGTATATAATTATATGTGTACAACTGGTATAAGTTATATATAATAGTTTAAAGCAAGCTAATATTACCTTGACATCTTTTGGTATATAACTATATATGTACAGATAGTATGAATACTTATTTTTTATTAAAGCGCCATTTTTCCTATGTTCTACATATGAAAAGGGTGTAAATACATAATACAATAACAAGTATGATAAGCATGAACAAGATGAGTTACAAACTAGTACAGAAGGAGAGAGCACAATGCCTACAAGAGCTTACAATCTACAAAGGAAGGGGGAAGAAGAGAGTAGGTAACTGTAGACGCTGCTTATATGGCAGTATAGTGGCAGCAGGGTTACTGAAGGTTGTTGGCTTGTCTGAAGAGCTGGGTTTTCAGGTTTCTTTTGAAGGTTTCCAAGGTAGTTGAGAGCCTGATGTGCTGTGTAAGGGAGTTCCAGAGTATGGTGGGTGAAGAGGAGAAATCTTGGAGGCGATTGTGTGAAGAGTAGATAATGGAGAGCAGAGAAGAAGTTCTTGTGAGGATCAAAGATTATGTATGGGATGGTACCAGGAGATCAGGTCATAGATATATGGAGGAGACAGGTTGTGGACATCCTTACTTATTATTATTAATGTTTTTACTGGATTCTCTGGGCAATAGGTAGCAAGTGAAGGCATTGGCAAAGAGGACATGTAGAGAAGTAACTGAGGAGAGATGGATTAGCTTGGCAGCAGAGCTGAGTATGGACACCAGAGTGTTAAATGGGAGACCACACAGTAGAATGTTGCAGTAATCTAGGTGGGAGATGTTAAAGGCATGTACAAGAATTTTTGCTGACTCATGGTTGAGGGACGTGCGAATATGAGAGATATTTTTGAGCTAAAGATAGTAGGAGATGAAAAGGGCTTGGATGTGTGGCCTGAAGGACATGGCAGATTAGATGTTTACCCCAAGTCAGTGGACATTTTAGGACCAGGGAGAGCATGGAGCCATTAACTGTGATAGATCTAGTGGAAGGCTGAGTAGGAAATATAGTAAATTATGTTTTCTCTATGCTAAATTTTAGAAAGCAAGAGAAGAAGAAGGAGGATATAGCTGATAGATATCATTGTATTATAAATATTAGGTAAGTGACATCTGGGCCAGAGAGGTAAATTTGCATGTTGTCAGCATAAAAGTGGTCCTGAAAGCCATGAGACTCTATAAGCTGTCCCAGGTCCAAAGCTGTAGATTGCGAACAGCAGAAATACTAGGACTGAGCCTTGAGGGACACCAACAGAGAGGGAGTGAAACAAGGAGGTAGTGAGTCAATGGCAGACAGTCGGTGTCCAGTCAGGTGAGGTATAAGGTAAAGCTGGAGAGGACCAGGTCTGTAATGCCAAGAGATAAGAAATTTTGTAAGAGAAGGGAGTGGCTAACTGTGTCAAAGGTAGAGGACAGGTCTAGGAGGAGGAGGACACAGAAATGTTTGGCTTTGGTAGTCAGCAGATTAGGTTAGTGTAATTTCAGTTGAGTGTTGGGTTAGAAGCCAGACTGTAGCTGGTCAATCAGGATGTTGGATGAGAGGTGAGAGGACAGTTCAAAGTGAACATGTTGTGCAATGAGTTTTGAGGCAAACGGTAATAGAGATATGGGATGATAGCTGGACTAAGAGGAGGGGTCAAGGGAAGGCTTTTTAAGGATGGGTGTGATTGTTGCAGGTTTAAATGAGGAGGGGAAGACACCAGTGGTTAGTGATAGAAGAACTGGGTTAGGACTATAGGGGTAGGGATATCCACTGGGGTGAGGTGGAATTTGAACAGGTAAAACACACAGGTGGTGAGATGTGTGAAGGGTAGGGTCTAGTATTTCCATCTGTAGTGGTGGAGAAGCTAGTTTTGGAGAAGGACTGTATAGTTGTGAGAAGGTGCTGTGGGGACTGTAGGCTGAACCTTTCTCTGTTGTGGTCAATCAGTATGTGGCAAAGTCCTCAACTGAGATGAGAGATGTGGAAGTGGCAAGGGAGGATGATGGAGTCGAGAGTTGAACATGTTAAATAATATTTTAGGTTTGTGAGACAGGGAAGATATGAGATGTGAAGTAGGCTCGTTTTGCAGCAGTGAGAGCAGATTTGAAATTGAGAAGCAATTGTTTATAAGTATCAAAGTGCTTTTTGGAATCGCCTTTCTTCCATCATGGTTCTGCAACCCTAGAATCTTGCCTCAGTTCTTAGTCAAATGTGTGTTTGCCTATTGATTCGTTGAGTTTTTTTGTGTGTGAAGAGGGGGACTGAGTGGAGAGCTGAAGTTATTAAGGAGTTATACAAAGTGGCGGCTTCGTCTGCATCATGAAGGGAACATATGGTAGAGAATGGCAGAAGAGAATCAGAAAGTGAGTGAAAGTCAAGATATGTAAGGTTCCTGTGAGGGTGTAACAGTTTATGGACCAGGGGGACAGCTGAAGAAATGAGGGAAGGGAATGCAAGTAAACTGTGGTCAGACAGGAGAGGAGGTGAGTTGGATAGGTGAGATAAAAAACAGGCAGTTAAAGATAAGATCCAGAATGTGACCATCTTTGTGAGTGGCAGTGGAGGCAGTTAGTGTTAGAAATGTGGAGGCAGCTGAGTGGCAAGTATCTGTGGGCATGTTAAGGTCACCCATGATGATAGTGAGCATGCCAGCGGAAAAGAATTGTACAAGCTATGCGGTGAAGTATTCAATAAAGATGGTAGTAGGGCCTGGGGGTTGGTAGATGACAGCCACTAGGAGATTGGAGGGAGAGTAGATGTGAACAGAATGTAATTCAAAAGAAGGGAGTGCTGAAGGGCTGAAGATGCATTTATCTAATAGGAGAAGATTGACTCCTGATGGCCTGGGGAGTGTAAGGCCCCTTTCACACGGGCGAGATTTCCGCGCGGGTGCAATGCATGATGCGAACGCATTGCACCCGCACTGAATCCTGACCCATTGATTTCAATGGGGCTTTTCACATGAGCGATGTTTTTCATGCATCAGTTCGCCGTTGCGTGAAAATCGCAGCATGTTCTATATTCTGCGTTTTTCACGCAGCCCTGGTCCCATTGAAATGAATGGGTCTGCGTGAATAACGCATTGCATCCACACGCAAGTGCGGATGCAATGCGTGATTCACTGATGGTTGCTTAGAGATGTTGTTTGTAAACATTCAGTTTTTTATCACGCGTGTGAAAAACGCATCAAAACGCTTCGCACCCGTGCGGAAAAAACTGAATGAACGTACGCAATCGCAGTCAAAACTGACTGCGATTGCGTGACGATTGGTGCGGATGCGTGTGGATTTTCCGGAACGCACCCTGAACGCATCCGGACTGAATCCGTGACGCTCGTGTGAAAGAGGCCTAACAGAGTGCAGCAGGGGAGACTGTGAGATATGGTGTAAGCCATGCTTCTGTTAGGTCCAGGGAGGAAAGTATGGGAGAGATTTAAAAAAGTCATGAATTTATAAAAGTTTGTTGCAGACAGAGACTGCATTCCATAATGCTCCTGTGAGAGGAATGGAGGAAGAAGGGGCCAGTCAAACAGTTTATAAGATTTGATGGGCTGCAATAATTTGTTGAAGGTGGTCAGAGATCCACAGTTTCAAGATACACTACTGTGCAAAGGTTTAAGGCAGGTGTTGAAAAAATGCTGCAAAGGATAAGTAGGTAGATAGATAGATAGATAGATAGATAGATAGATAGATAGATAGATAGATAGTTGTGGCTGTCATTTTGTATGTACAGAATGCTGCGTAATGCTGTCCCTGCTGTCCGAAATTATAAGTCAAAGTTTTCACTTCATCATGACCTGATCTCGCAGTCCAACTCATAAACTTCACAACTCTGAAGGATCTGGAGACTGGGGCTAGAGACTATTATAGGTGGAGGGCACCGTGGTATGCGCACAATGTGTGATCACTTAATGTTGACTGGATTAACATCTTTACAGCCTGACGAAGCCCACAGCTACAATTAGTTTGGCTGCATGAGGCTGGAATCACCTGTGTAACGCCACATTTCAGGAGTAGTACAAACTGATGGAGGCTGGTCACGCTCCTAAACCCTGCTACAACAGAAGTAGAGCAGAAAGCAGGGCTGCCAGCGCACAATATCTCATTGTGTCTGTAAAGCACTGAGCCCCAAACATGTACAACCACTTATATATATTCAGAGGAAAGATAAAAAGGAGGAGGGAGTATGCAAGGCAATTATAGTAGCACAAAAACAGAGAATAATATGATCCTAGACCTTTACATACACAGTCTACTTTGGCAATTTTTTCCCCATTGCTTTTTTTTTTCTCTAACATAGCCTTATGAGGTCTTGTTTTTTGTGGGATGAGTTGTATTTTAAATGGCACACATCTAACATATAATACAACTTAATTTTACTTTATTTTTGTTTGTTTTTTGGGTTTTATTTTTATAGCATCTACCTGTGCAGTATAAAGAACATGCTATTGTTTTTCTACAGGTCAAAACATTTATGGTGATAGCAGAATTATGTTTTACTTTATTTTTTTTGTACAATAAAAACTAAAAAAATAAATAATTTGATACTGCATTCAGGGACCCATAACATTTTTATTTTTCCGTCAATGGAGCTGTGTGTGGGCTTGTTCTGTGCAGTACAAGTTGTAGTTTTCATTGGTGCCATTTGGGGTATGTAAAACTTTTATGATGTTCACCGTACAGAATAAATAATGTGTTATGGATGTGGTGATACAAACTATGGGGTCATTTATTATGCAGAAATAGACCTACATTAGGCGTATTTCTGGTGCAGATTGCGATACACCGCAATCTGCTACTTTTTCCCGCTCACGCCAGGTCTAAAAAAGTGGCATGGGTTGGAAAGGGGACAGGCCAGAAGGCCCATCTCATTCATCATTTTCTACACCTGTTTTAGGAGTAGAAAATGGTCTACATGTAAGCCACAGAAGCTGTCTTACATTTAGAAGCGGTGGTGAATACGGTAAGTAATGAAGAGGCCTGCGCCACTTCATAAATTCGGCGGATCCACCGCTAGATATAGGGGTATTAGTCTTAATTAGCCAGTCTTAATAAATGACCCCTATGCATAGTTTGCTATGGACTGATGATAATGGACTGATGATAATGGACTTAGAGAGGGAGCCCCTCTCCCTCTCTAACCATTTAGATGCCGCAGCCAAAATTGACTGCATAACCTAAGAGTTAAACTGTCAAGTTTGGAGCTAACTCTGACCTCTGGAGTAAGAGCAGAGTGACAGTTGTGGGATAGGTCCAAAAAGTCTGGTTCTGTGGCTACATTAATATTGTATCATATATGCAGTGCCCCAGAGGACAACTGTAAAGGGTTAATTTAAAATTGCTGAATATTGTTAATGTTCTGATTTCCTTATTTCTTTATGCACTGTGTATGCCTATTAACAATGTATGGGCAATAGATTGTTAACACTGGCAGACTGCTTAAGATTCCAGGGTGATAGACTGGGTCAGGCCCTGACTAAGTAGTTGGAGTCTTAGCAGTGCTACAGACAAGACCTACACGTACATGTGGAAGCTCCTGCAGGCTAGGCTCAAGTCCAGAGAAACTTAGTTTGTAACTTTATGAGCTTATCAACACTTTTCAGAAGCGGTCAGGAAAGGGGTAGAGGTTAGCAGAAGGGGCATGGCCTACTGACAAAAGCCAGCTCATAGCTGGTGTAGATTTCAGTTTCTTGGTTATGGACAGTTGGAAGGTGCACCAAATTTAGAGGCCTGTACCTTTTAATCGTTTTGCCACATCTCGCTCGGGATCAAGACTGGCTTATAAAATGCTTGTCTAAATAAATTCTACCCACTGTGTCTGCAGGATCATCATTGTGTGGTCAAAACAAAAGAAAACCAATTCAATTCACCACCTGGAACATTCTATCCTATCCTTTATGAAAAACATCAGCAATGATCATGCTGAATGTAGGACTGCTGCCATCACCACGCAACTTGCAAAATACAACATCCATGATCATAGTAGTTATGTTCTTCTTCTATATACATAGGGGACAGTATTACAGTAGATATATACTTGTACATAGGGGACAGTATTACAGTATTTATATTCTTGTACATAGGAGGCAGTATTATAGTAATTATATTCTTGTACATAGGAGACTTTATTACAGTAGTTGTATTCTTGTACATAGGAGGCAGTATTATTGTAGTTATATTTTTGTACATAGGGGACAGTATTACAGTAGTTATAGTCTTGTACATAGGGGACAGTATTTAAATAGCTATATTCTTATACATAGGAAGCACTATTATAGTAGTTATATTCTCATATAGGAGGCAATATTATAGTAGCTAAATTATTGTACATATGGTTTGGTACTAATGTACTTATATTGAAGGGGTCGGTATTATAGTAGTTGTATTTGTGTACATATGAAGCAGTATTATAGTAGTTATATTCTTGTACATAGGAAGCAGTATTATAGTAGTTATATTCTTGTACATAGAGGACAGTATTATAATAGTTATCTTCTTGCACATAGGAAGAAGTATTATAGTAGTTATATTCTTGAACATAGGAGGTAGCATTGTAGTGGTTAAATTATTGTACATAGGAGGCAGTATTATAGTAGTTCTATTCCTGTACATATGGAGCAGTGTTATAGTAGTTATATTCTTGTACATTGGAGGCAGTATTATAGTAGTTATATTCTTGTACATAGGGAACAGTATTATAGTAGTTATATTCTTGTACATAGGGAACAGTATTACAGTAATTATATTCTTGTACATAGGAGGCAGTATTACAGTAGTTATATTCTTGTACATAGGAGGCAGTATTATAGTAGTTATATTCTTGTACATAGGAGGCAGTATTATTGTAGTTATATTCTTGTACATTGGGGCAGTATTATTGTAGTTATTTTCTTGTGCATTGGGAGCAGTATTATAGTAATCTTATTGTACATAGGAGCAGTGTTATAGTAGTTATATTTCTGTACATATGAGTTTAACAATATAAAATAAACTGTATTCAAATGTATTATGTGGACAAATACACTCACCGGCCACTTTATTAGGTACACCTGTCCAACTGCTCGTTAACACTTAATTTCTAATCAGCCAATCACATGGCGGCAACTCAGTGCATTTAGGCATGTAGACATGGTCAAGACCAATCTCCTGCAGTTCAAACCGAGCATCAGTATGGGGAAGAAAGGTGATTTGAGTGCCTTTGAACGTGGCATGGTTGTTGGTGCCAGAAGGGCTGGTCTGAGTATTTCAGAAACTGCTGATCTACTGGGATTTTCACGCACAACCATCTCTAGGGTTTACAGAGAATGGTCCGAAAAAGAAAAAACATCCAGTGAGCGGCAGTTCTGTGGGCGGAAATGCCTTGTTGATGCCAGAGGTCAGAGGAGAATGGGCAGACTGGTTCGAGCTGATAGAAAGGCAACAGTGACTCAAATTGCCACCCGTTACAACCAAGGTAGGCAGAAGAGCATCTCTGAACGCACAGTACGTCGAACTTTGAGGCAGATGGGCTACAGCAGCAGAAGACCACACCGGGTGCCACTCCTTTCAGCTAAGAACAGGAAACTGAGGCTACAATTTGCACAAGCTCATCGAAATTGGACAGTAGAAGATTGGAAAAACGTTGCCTGGTCTGATGAGTCTCGATTTCTGCTGCGACATTCGGATGGTAGGGTCAGAATTTGGCGTCAACAACATGAAAGCATGGATCCATCCTGCCTTGTATCAACGGTTCAAGCTGGTGTGGTGGTGTCATGGTGTGGGGAATATTTTCTTGGCACTCTTTGGGCCCCTTGGTACCAATTGAGCATCGTTGCAACGCCACAGCCTACCTGAGTATTGTTGCTGACCATGTCCATCCCTTTATGACCACAATGTACCCAACATCTGATGGCTACTTTCAGCAGGATAATGCGCCATGTCATAAAGCTGGAATCATCTCAGACTGGTTTCTTGAACATGACAATGAGTTCACTGTACTCAAATGGCCTCCACAGTCACCAGATCTCAATCCAATAGAGCATCTTTGGGATGTGGTGGAACGGGATATTCGCATCATGGATGTGCAGCCGACAAATCTGCGGCAACTGTGTGATGCCATCATGTCAATATGGACCAAAATCTCTGAGGAATGCTTCCAGCACCTTGTTGAATCTATGCCACGAAGAATTGAGGCAGTTCTGAAGGCAAAAGGGGGTCCAACCCGTTACTAGCATGGTGTACCTAATAAAGTGGCCGGTGAGTGTATATCAAAATAGCAATATCCAATACAGACATGTATGTGTACCCTCCTCTTTCTGCTTGCGGACATTGCAAGTGCAATGCTAATGCACCTCTGTTTACTACAATGTTTTTATATTTTGACATAATTCAAGGTGTTAGAGGAGAGGAACATATAGATCCGCTCTACATTGTGATATGGCACCTTTACATATGCTTAGTGGAGACTTCTTATAGGGCTCAGTTGTTTTTCAGACTTTTCCATCCATCCATGATGTAAAAATACTGTGGGCATTTCAATATTGTAGCTTTATATTGATATGAAATGGTAAATGCAAAGTCAGTTTACCATGAAAAAAAGACTGAACAATGTAGCACCCTGCACTTCATTGGAGGACCAAGGACAGCAGCAGCAGCATAGGGCAATTTAATCCCTATTTTCTCTTATGAGCGGAAGAATCATCTAGAAGGTTGCCTGTGGGCCCCAGGCTTTCTCCAACGGAGAACCTATTGTTATAAAAGCAAGGTACATCACAGCATCTTATCATGGCATTAAACCTTATTACCAGCGGTCCCTTCCCCTCCCCAGTATCTGGGTTACATAGTAACAGAGCGTTGAGCCTCCTTGTGCGTTGGAAGAAATGTCATTGTGACTTGGAATCTTCCCTTCCTGAGCGTCATTTCACTAATAGATAAATACAGGAGACAGGAAAAGATACTCACAAATGAAAAAAAAACTGAATGGCAGCATTAAGAAGGACATTGCATTCATTACACAGTCCCTCAAGCAGCAGAAAATGATGCTCCTGAGTGTTTCTGTGAATCTTGAGGGGGTTAATGTCAGGTCCGGTGGGGTGGGGGATAATGCATAGAGTAAAACACTACTTAGCCCATCATTTAACATGTTTGTATCTTGTTGGGCAGATGCTGCAGCAGAGAATCATTTTCATGTTTTCTATCAGTTCCTTATGAACAAGTAAAGGGGAATACCTTAAAAAATGGACAAAATGGGTTAAAAATGACCAAAACCCATCCAATCCACTGCTGTTCTGGTTCTGCTCCAGTCCTTGCTACTCTCTACTTCCAGGTACTGGCTTGACACATAGGAAATAGCATCGACTGCATGCTCAGCCAATCACTGGCTAAGGTAGGGCCCCATTGTAGACAGTGATTGGCTAAGTGGGCAGTCTAAACCATTTCCTGTGTGTCATGCCCAGGACCAAGAAGTGAAGAGCAATGGGGATTGGATCCACATTGGAACGGGAGTAGCAAGGGATCAGAATGGTGACTAAGGGTCCTTTCACACATCTGTAAGTGTTTTGCGGTCCGCAAATTGTGGATCTGCAAAACACAGATACCGGCTGTGTTTACGTTCCGCATTTTGCGGACCGCACATGGTCGGGCCTATGATAAAATGCGATTCATGTCCGCGATTGTGTACAAGAATAGGACATGCTCTACCTTTTTTTTGCGGGGCCGCGGAACAGAACTACAGATGCGGACAGCACACAGTGTGCTCTCCACCTCTTTTGCGGCTCCATTGAAATGACTTGGTCCGCAAAATTGCAGAACAGATACAGAGTCAGAATTATGGACGTGTGAATGGACCCTAATTAGAGATGAGCAAATCTGTTTGCCGCTTCGTAGATTCATATTGAATCCTCCATTTTTCCTACTCTGAAGCAAATCCGGATTTATTCAGCTTTGCTTCATATTATTCGTAAATGTTCTTAAAATTTTGAACGCTAACACTACGTACGCTACGTACGCGTTCTTTTTGCCTGCCCCCCGGCCCCCAGAAGCTGGAAAATGACGATACGCCCCCTCAAGAGCGGGAAAGTGAAGATACGCCACCCTCAGAAGCAGGAAAAACCAGCCCGGCCCACCGGGAACTAACTATTTGCATGTATAGGGAGTGAAGACTCCTCCCTTATTACTCCGCCTTCCTCTCCAGTTCAAGCCAGCGGTGAACAAGATACCACAGCATGGCGAAACAACTGCGACCAAAGTGGGGAGAGATGGTGTTTGGTAGCAAGTACCCCGAACCACTGGCCAGTTCAGAGGAGATCACAGTGTCACAATCGGACAGTGTCACAAGAGAATCCCACCAGCTCCCGACTTGATGTTTGCCGTGCCGGCTGGTGCGGTGGAGGCGGCTGGAGCGTCCACTCCGCCACCTAGGAGGAGAACAACAACACCTTCCATGTGGCAGAATCCCATCGTGCCTGCATTAGTGACAGCCGACGCCCAGACCCTATGGGACTACAAGAATGCGATGGAGGACTGGATCATCCAAGTACTGGACCATCCAAGGCCGGGAGACCCTACAATGTAGCGGCGTAAGGGAACCGTCCTATGGTTTTTAGTGGAGCGAGGCTGTGGCTTCCTTGCGGACGACGAGGAAGGCAAGGAGTACTTTGCCCCTTTGCTACCGGGGTTAACTTATTATCTAAGTCCCTGGTACCTGCATCACCACCAGAAGTTTGGCCGGAGGAACCACCAGGCGAAGGATGCCTACAGGAGTCACCAGATGGCACCCTCCGTTTCAGGGAGAAGCCACAGCCTCTGATCCCTGGATTGCCACCACCACCACCATCACAGCCCTTTCAGTTGGGTCAGCTGACGGCATCATCTTTTACTTTCCAGTCCACGGTGATCCAGTACCAACTACCCTGGAAAATGAAGTCAGCAGCAGCCAGGGGAGCTGGTGGTTCTTCCCTGGGTGCAACCTTGCCTCAACCTCTGCAGCCAGAAGTCCTTAGCCCTGCTGTCCTGGCAGGAGTATCCGGAAAAGTGAAGGCACAAGTGGCTGCAGCGCTCACCAGTGTGACCACCACCCAGTCAAGTCCGAATTCTGGCAGAAGAGGGCAGTAGAGCTCAACCATGGCAGCCAGCTTGTCTTACAGGAGGCAGGAGCATCCTCTAATGTCATTTAGCAGCAGTTCCAGCGAGGAGGACTTCAGGTCCCTCATCTGAGGAACCCTTCTACTGGCTGTCAGTCTGGCTGATTTAAAGGACACCTCTGGACCTATGGGAGCCACAACATGGACTGCACCTGACGGGTGAGAGCTAGTTGGCACTTGTTTTTAGTTTATGTTGTTTTTATTGCCCCCTGTTTGACTCTCACCCAGATGGACATGGCTTGTCAGGACTTTCCCCCCCTCCCATTCTGCAGAAAATTCCCAGTTGCGCCTAAGCATGCCTATTTTCCTTTTTCCCCCTTTCTCAGGTTATTTGGGAGCCCGCTTTACTGCTGCTATTTTATATTATCCATGTGGATTACACATTAACTGTTTGGATTACAAAATTACCTCACGTGGATTACAATTGAATTTTAGGCTGTGTTCCAGTGTTTTATGCCAAGCAGCCATGAGGAGAGACTCAAACGTATATCTGAGCCTTTTATGCTTGCAAATGTGAAATTGATTGCACTAAAATGTTTGCATAATTATGTCTTTGCAGTATTTTAGCAATAATGTTTTTACAGGTTCAGCAATGTTCAAGCACTTTAGCCCATTGTGTGTATTCTTTTTCAAGTAATGTGTTCTATTATGCACTTATTGTATGGTGTTTTTAGTAAATTATGCACTTAGCCGGATAGCTAACAGTGAGCACCTTACTTTTCTACCTATATGAACTGCCTCTGAGGACCGTACGCCGCGGCCTATCCGCGTGCGTATGACGCAATCGCGAGTCAACAGTACGCTAAGGATTCGTACGCACTTTTTACGCTAATGTTTACACATTCAGTTCAGTAGCATACTTTTAACAACGCTTAGACTGTAAGTTCATAATTTGTGCAGTAATGTTCGCAAAACAACGATTATTTTTTAACGCAAATTTGACCGAATAAATTAGTATTAAGAACGAATCTTGTCATAAATTTGTCGATTATTCACCGAAGCGAATTTTTGAAGATTCGCTCATCTCTAACCCTAATGGTTATTTGTTATTTTTTTCTCCATTGTTTTTTTTTTTTTTTAAAGTATTGCTCTTGAAAACCTCTTCAAGGGTACGGCCACATGTGGCGTAACTGTCGTGATTTTTCTGCAGCAGAATTGTGTACAATGTCAGTATTCTTTATTGTATCAGCAAAATAGTTGAGATTTTTCAAAATTCTCATCTGCACACTGAAGAATGTAGTGCAAAGAGTGAAATCTGTGTCAAAGCTGCAAATATTTGGTGCAACTTCTTCCACTGTGAGTTTTGGCCATATACACCGCAAATGTTCCCTTTCAAAAATCAGCAACAGTCCATCTAGGCATGGCCGTACACTATGGGATTATTTTCCCCCTTAAAGTGTCACACCATTATGACTTATTGTAATACATTGATCAATGTGGTCTATTTCCAGAGAACCTCTCAGACACTGAGTTTCTTCACGCAGTCTTGGAAAACAAAATCAAGAGCGGATCACAAAATCAATGAAAGTGGAAAGGACAGATACAACTTCTGCTCTTTTTTAAATTCGTTCCTGGTTTTGGCTTCCAAAAATGGACCAAGAAAAGGCAGCACTGTACCCTACATAAGCTGATTCTTGGAATCAATTTGGACCATGTGGCCAATCAAGAACGCAAACTATTTTTTAGAAAAACTCTTTAAAGGGAATCTGTCACCAGCGACTTCCTTCCAGCTGTTTACATAGACACAAAGCTATGGATCGCCTGATTAAAACTCTGTTTTTCTTTTGTTGATCCGAGTTATAATACTTTTTCTTAATATGCAAATTAGGCCGTTGGTGCAATGAGGGTGTCTTCACTGCTCTTGTTGCACCCAAGCTTCACTCATTTCTATGTCTATGTTTATTCCCTTCCTCGTTGTTTTGATTCACTGGGCCAGGCAGTGGCAAAGCAGCCAGGGAGGGGCTGACCACAAAATGGGGTAGAATAAAAGCAATGGTGATACCCCCATTGTACCAAATGCCTAATTTGAATATTAAGAATAAGTGTCATAACTCAGGAACGGAGCCTTGGATCAACAAAAGGCAAAACAGCGTTTTAATCAGGTGAACCACAGCTATGTGTCTATGCAAACAGTTTGATAGGGAGGTCGCTGGTGACAGATTCCCTCTGAGGCTGGATTCACACATAGGGAGAGCTTGACCAAGACTGGAATTTTCTTACACCAGAAATTTCCCCCCTTAAAATGTCACACCATTAAAACTTATTGTGATACGCTGATTAATGTGGTCTATTCCCAGAGAACCCCTCAGACACTGAGTTTCTCCAGAATTTCATGGAGCCAAAAAAAGCAAAAGGTTTCATTTTGGTTTCCAAGACTGCATGAAGAAACTCAAAATCTCCTTTGTTCTGGAGTGAGATGCGACATTTACTACATTTACAGTTTCTGCAGTAAATTCTAGTAAATTTGACAGACCATTTGAGATCATGCCCCTTCATGCTAACCCTCTTCCACACCCAACCCACTTTTCAGAAATGTGGCTTGACCACCAGAAAACAGAAAAAAAGTGGCAAATATTTGCACAGAAGATGCATGCATCAAAATTTGCAACTTACTTAAAGGGGCCATCCAACCCCTATAATGACACCCACCATGCCTGGGCCCCTCATATAGGTTATACTTACCCCGCTCCCGGCACCCACGTCGCTCCTGATCCCCACACGGCCGCTGCTGCATCGTGGGTGACACTAGGGAGGCTTGTCCCCGTTGCGGCCTGCTATTGGCTGACCCACCAACCCCCTGTTGCCGGATATTTTGATCAATGCAATGGGGAGATGCAGCGGTAGCCGTACGGGGATCAGGAGCAATGTGGGTGCCAGGGAGCATGATAAGTATAATCTATATGAGGTGCCCAGCATTAGGAGGGAGGGGGGAATTATAGGGGTTGGATAACCCCCTTAAGTGAGTTTTCTGGTGTAAAGCAAATAATAAAGCCCCCTTGACATTTTGCCAAACTTTTTTGGACATTTTTTTTGTTTTGTTTTTTTTCAAATGTTAGCTGAAAGTCTATGGCAATTATTAAGCACAGTACACATGTTTGTTTATAGTGGTGTTTTAGTCAATTGTGGCATGTTTTTGTGTCCATGGCATTTTTTCTTAGAATTGTAGCAATTTGTAGCAATAGCATATTTTCAATAACCTTCTTTATTGGGGAAAAATTGCATGTCAAACAACTCACTGAAAAAGCTCCATAATAAAAATACAGTCATGGCCAAAAGTTTTGAGAATGACACAAATATTATATTTTCACATGATCTGCTGCCCTCTGGTTTTTATGTGTGTTTGTCAGATGTTTTTATCACATACAGAAATATAATTGCAATCATATTATGAGTAACAAAAGCTTATATTGACAGTTAGAATGAGTTAATGCAGCAAGTCAATATTTGCAGTGTTGACCCTTCTTCTTCAGGACCTCTGCAATTCTCCCTGGCATGCTCTCAATCAACTTCTGGACCAAATCCTGACTGATAGCAGTCCATTCTTGCACAATCAATGCTTGCATTTTGTCAGAATTTGTAGGTTTTTGTTTGTCCACCCGTCTCTTGATGATTGACCACAAGTTCTCAATGGGATTAAGATCTGGGGAGTTTCCAGGCCATGGACCCAAAATCTCTATGTTTTGTTCTCTGAACCATTTAGTTATCACCTTTGCTTTATGGCAAGGTGCTCCATCATGCTGGAAAAGGCATTGTTGATCGCCAAACTGCTCTTGGACGGTTGGGAGAAGTTGCTCTCGGAGGACATTCTGGTACCATTCTTTATTCATGGCTGTGTTTTTAGGCAAGACTGTGAGAGAGCCGATTCCCTTGGCTGAGAATCAACCCCACACATGAATGGTTTCAGGATGCTTTACAGTTGGCATGAGACAAGACTGGTGGTAGCGCTCACCTCGTCTTCTCCGAAAACGCTGTTTTCCAGATGTCCCAAACAATCGAAAAGGGGATTCATCAGAGAAAATGATTTTACCCCAGTCCTCAGCAGTCCACTCCCTGTACCTTTTGCAGAATATCAGTCTGTCCCTGATGTTTTTTCTGGAGAGAAGTGGCTTCTTTGCTGCCCTCCTTGAGACCAGGCCTTGCTCCAAGAGTCTCCGCCTCACAGTGCGTGCAGATGCACTCACACCTGCCTGCTGCCATTCCTGAGCAAGCTCTGCACTGCTGGTAGCCCGATCCCGCAGCTGAAACACTTTTAAGAGACGGTCCTGGCGCTTGCTGGTCTTTCTTCGGCGCCCTGGAGCCTTTTTGGCAACAATGGAACCTCTCTCCTTGAAGTTCTTGATGATGCGATAGATTGTTGACTGAGGTGCAATCTTTCTAGCTGCGATACTCTTCCCTGTTAGGCCATTTTTGTGCAGTGCAATGATGACTGCACGTGTTTCTTTAGAGATAACCATGGTTAACAGAAGAGAAACAATGATGCCAAGCACCAGCCTCCTTTTAAAGTGTCCAGTGGTGTCATTCTTACTTAATCATGACAGATTGATCTCCAGCCCTGTCCTCATCAACACCCACACCTGTGTTAATGGAGCAATCACTGAAACGATGTTAGCTGGTCCTTTTAAGGCAGGGCTGCAATGATGTTGAAATGTGTTTTGGGGGATAAAGTTCATTTTCTAGGCAAATATTGACTTTGCAAGTAATTGCTGTTAAGCTGATCACTCTTTATAACATTCTGGAGTATATGCAAATTGCCATTATAAAAACTGAAGCAGTAGACTTTGTAAAAATTAATATTTGTATCATTCTCAAAACTTTTGGCCATGACTGTAGACATGAAAAAATGCATGCTGTAAAGTGTTAAATGTTGTGTAACTAAAAAACAACACATCCAAAAAAGTTTTGTAACAAACTCAAGAATTTCATGGAGCCAAAAAAAGGCAAAGGTTTGTAAGTATCCTAAAAAGCTTGTCCCACCATAACTACTCATCAATTATCCACAAGATAGGTGAAACGTATTTGATTGGTGGGACCCCCATCAATCAAAGTGGTCTTCACTGATTACATACTCAAAAGATTGAGAATGAATTGGATAAAGTAGGTCAAAAACACTTGTGCCACATCATCCGCCAGTTAGAATATGGGTAGTTCTAGTGCAAGTAGCAGCAGCACTGTCAGCACCCGTCATCTGACCAGTAGTGAAACGAAAAACTCCAGCACATTCAGAGTATTTGCAAGTGAAGATTTATTTGGTATGCGGCCCAATATAACGAGTGGCGCATTTCCCTCTGAGCATGTAGCTCCTACCTACAAGCGCCCGCATATACTACCCTCTCCTTCATCTAAGCGGCACCAGTTTGAGAAAGGCCGAAACGTCACTTGTTATATTGGGCCGCATACCAAATAAATCTTCACTTGCAAATACTCTGACTGTGGTGGAGTTTTTTGTGTCACTACAGACGGGGTGGGAACCCGACATCCAGCTTCAACTTGCAGTGTGCCACAAAGTCATTTTTGGATATCTGACCAGTAGTAGCAGGACACAGTTGTCTTTTGTCTCTGGTAGTCAATAGATTATTATTGTACAGGAAGCGGATGACATTGTGGATTGGATGACTTTCTCCTCATTTCAGTCACAGCAGGATGATGTTGATGTTACCTCTGAGTCTGACAACATGCCTTTGAACTAGTGTTCAGCGCAGGGGCACTGGTAGCCATGGTGATAGTGGCACTCTGGGAAAATATAGAGGTAGGAATTATAGGGGGGCAAGGTGCCCATCACTGTCTGAGACAAGTGACAGGGATGATGACGATGAGTGTGTGTTGGACAGGAACCATCGCAGTGTACAGGCTCTGCAGGCAGGAAATAAGATTAGCCATTTAGACCCAATTTTAGGAACTACAGTTCTTCTTCAGCACATGGATTGGCTTTACCGGCTCACATGTGAAAATCAAACAAGCCAGAAAGGTGAGCAAAACCATCTTCCTTCTCATTGTCATTCCAGTAGACAAGCCACATCTAGAAGTACATGGTTGTTGTTCTCATCAGCTCATCATCAACATCATCATCAGTTACTGCTTCTCCTCTTTCTCCAGTGATCCATAACGGTCATCCAGTCATCCATTCAATGTTTCAGTACTTTTTGCACAACTTGCTGTTCTCTAAAAAGGAGCTTAATGGCAAAATTCACAACAGGTGTTTAATCTATGAATCGCCCAATAAATGTCCTGGTTGAATTAGAATTGGCATTTAAACAGTCCTCCTCATCATGCTATTCACATTTTGACAT
>ONZH01019330.1:0-117711 GCA_900303285.1 Rhinella marina | reverse complement strand
AATAACACAGTGATGTCACAGTACAGGGATAATAAACACAGTGATGTCACCGAACAGGGATAATAAACACAGTGATGTCACCGAACAGAGATAATAAAAACAGTGATGTCACAGTACAGAGATAATAAACACAGTGATGTCACAGTCCAGGGATAATAAACACAGTGATGTCACAGTCCAGGGATAATAAACACAGTGATGTCACAGTCCAGAGATAATAAATACAGTGATGTCACAGTCCAGGGATAATAAACACAGTGATGTCACAGTACAGGGATAATAAACACAGTGATGTCACAGTACAGGGATAATAAACACAGTGATGTCACCGAACAGGGATAATAAACACAGTGATGTCACCGAACAGAGATAATAAAAACAGTGATGCCACAGTACAGAGATAATAAACACAGTGATGTCACAGTCCAGGGATAATAAACACAGTGATGTCACAGTCCAGGAATAATAAACACAATGATGTCACAGTACAGGGATAATAAACACAGTGATGTCACATTCAAGGGATAAGAAACACAGTGATGTCACAGTACAGAGATAATAAACACAGTGATGTCACATTCAAGGGATAATAAACACAGTGATGTCACAGTACAGAGATAATAACACAGTGATGTCACAGTCAAGGGATAATAAACACAGTGTACAGAAAGTTAAAAAAAAAATTATACTTACCTTTTTCATAGCAGCAGGGCCAGCATCACCAGAGCAGGAGATCTTCTTCTCATGTCTGAAGGGGGCGGGGCCTATGCTGCCCGCCGAGACCTGAGGAGTGCCTGGGAGGTACGGAGAGCTGCAGGGGGGACAGAAGGGAGGATGGAAGAAGCAGACAGCCGGTTTCGGCTGTCTGCTCCTTCCTGCAACAGGCAACTGTCTCTACGTCCTATGGACGCAGAGACAGCTGCCAGAGGCCCGGGTCCCCCTTTCTTGACGAATCTGCCCGGGCCCCCCACAGCAGGTTCTGCTGTACCCCCCTGATGGCGGCCCTGCATCCAGGCCCCTCTTGAACTCTTTTAGTGAACTTACCATCACCACCTTCTCAGGCAGAGAGTTCCATAGTCTCACTGCTCTTACCGTAAAGAATCCTCTTCTATGTTTGTGTACAAACCTTCTTTCCTCCAGATGCAGAGGATGTCCCCTCGTCACAGTTCTGGGGATAAATAGTTCATGGGAGCAGGGGCGTAGCTAAAGGCTCATGGGTCCTGGTGCAACAGTTCAGCTTGGGCCCCCCCACTCAGCGCTGGTGCACCTAGCTTTTCTGCTGCCCAAGGCAAATATTGACACGCCCCCCCATGCCAAATTCTCAACCTAACCCCCTTTCTCCAGTCCTACTGTTAAAGGGATTGTCCTCTTTTTACTACTCATCACCTATCCCCAGGATAGGTAATCAATATCAGATCGGCCGGGGTCTTCCGGCATCCCTGCGATCAGCTGTTTGAAGAGAGGGCAGCGCTCATATGAGAGCTGCTTTCTTTGCTCTGTTCACCTGCTCGCCGTAGCATTTGCAGTGATGAGCAGTAAACAGAGCAGAGAAGGCAGAGATCGTACAAAAAAAAAAGACAACCCCTTTAACGACATACTTGGAAAACATTACATACAGCCCTACAGAACATACAGGGTAGTACATCCCCACATATGTACCTCTTACATCCATTGACTTCTCTTCTCTAAAGTAGACGTTCTGTTTCCTCTTCTTCTCCTGTCAGACCAGACCGCCATGGTGACTTCTTTCAGCCGCGCCTCGTCTCTGCAGAGTTTAACAGACATCTTACTTTCCTTCATCCTCACACAGCTTATGTTGATGCAAAGAAAGAATTCGTTTTTCCAAAGTTTTTATTTTTTTAGCATTGAAAAGCAAAAAAAAAAAAAATTATACATATGTGATATCGTTGTAATTGTACTGAACCAGAGAATGAAAGTGACAGGTCAGTTGCACTGCATTGAAAACACTGTAAAAACAAAACCCATAAAACTGTGCCAGAATTCTGTTTTTCCCCATTTGTAATTGTTTTTCTCACTATTTGGAATTTTTCCCTGCTTCCCACTACATTGTATGCAACCATAAATGGTGCCATTAGAAAGTGCAACTTGTCCCACAAAAAACAAGTTCTCATACGGCTATGTGAATGGAAAAATTAAAAAGTTATGGCTTTGGGAAGGCCGGGAATAAAAAACAAAAGTGAAAAAAAAAGAAGAAAATTTCCGTCGGGTTAACCCCTTAGTGATCACCGATGCGCTTTTTTACAGAGGTCACTAAGGAACCTTAGGCTGGGCCGCCGCTCTTCTACAATTGGCCAGTCCAAGCGCTGCATGGGTCCCCCATGCAGCTGGGAGCAGGGACTCGGCTCTCACATGAGAAGTGCCGATCCAGGCTGTATAACACTTTACATGCGGCGGGCAATGGTGCCCGCCGCATGTAAAGCGGTGACAGAGGGAGTGGATATCACATGATCTACTCCCCCAGGTGAATGGTGTAAAAATAAATAAATAAAAACTGTGCCAAAACAACCAATTTTCTGGTCACCTTGCCCCATAAAGTGTAATAATGAATGATCAAAAAAATCATATGTATCCAAAAATGGTACCAATAGAAACGCCAACTCTTCCTGCAAAAAATAAGCACCTGCATAAGACGTTTTGCAGACAAATAACAAAAATATGATGTTTAGAAAATCGAGACACAAAAACATTTTTTTTCCAAAAATGCTTTAAAACTGAAACAAAAAAGAAAGCAGAGATATTGTCACGTCCGTAACAACTTGCTCTATAAAAATAGTGCATGATCTAACCAGTCAGATGAACATTGTAAAAAACAAGAAATGAAAACTGCGCCAGAAAAGCCATTTTTGGTTACCTTGCCTTAAAAAAACGTAATATAGAGTGATCAAAAATCATATGTACCCCAAAATAATACCAAGAAAACTGTCACCTTATCCCATAGTTTCCAAAATGGGGTCACTTTCTGAGAATTTCTACCTTAGGGGTGCATCAGGAGGGCTTCAAATGGTACATGGTGTCTAAAAACCAGTTCAGCAAAATCTGCCTTCCAAAAATCAGACGGCGCTCCTTTTCTTCTGCGCCCTGCCGTGTGCCCTTACAAGCAGTTTACCGACATATGTGGGGTGTTTCTGTATACTGCAGAATCAGAATGAGAATCAGTTTTGTTTGGCTGGTAACCCTTGATGTGTTACAGAAAAAAAGTTAATGGAAATTGAAAATCTGCCAAAAAAGTGAAATTTAGAAATACCATTTCCATTTTCCTTTAATTCTTGTGTAACGCCTAAAGGGTTAACAAAGTTTGTAAAATCAGTTTTGAATAACTTGAGGGTATAGTTTTTCAAATGTAATTTATGGGTGGTTTCTACTATGTAAGCCCCACAAAGTGACTTTAGAACTGAACTGGCCCTTAAAGGGAACCTGTCATCACCTTTATGCTGCCCATACTAACGGCAGCATAAAGTAGAGATAAATGAGTTGATTTCAGTGGTCTGTCATTTCTAAGTTAAAAGTAAGTGGTTGCCGAGAACCTACATCACAATCATTGCAGACTAGGCCTGGAAAAGAGTCAAATCTACATGAGAAGAGTCATGGTTATTCCTGAATTCCTGTTCTCTCTGCCCACCTGCCGATGACTGACAGTCTTCTACCAAGTTTTCTCCCTTTCTCTCTAGCAGAGAACTTCCAATCATCAGGAGAGGGGCGGAAGAGCAGGAGATTATGAATAACCATGACTCTACTCATGTAGATTTGACTCTTTTCAAGGCCTGGGCTGCAATGATTATGATGCTGTTTCTTGGCAACCACTTACTTTTAGCTCATGAGTGACACACCTCTGAAATCAGCATTTCTGTCACTATTTTATGTGGCCCTAAGTGACGTCAGCATAAAGTTGATGACAGGTTCCCTTTAAATAGTGGGTTTTGGAAATTTTAAGAATTGCTTCTAAGGTTCTAAGCCTTCTAACGTCTTAAAAAACTAAAATGACATTTACAAAACGATGCCAACATAAAGTAGACATATGATGAATGTTAAGTAATAAATATTTTAGGTGGTATCAATTTCTGTTTTAAAAGCAGAGAAATTGCTAATTTTTCAAAATTATTGGTAAATTTAGGATTTTTTCATAAATGAAGGTGAAATATATTGACTAAAATGTATGACTATCATGAAGTACAATGTGTCACGATAAAACAGTCTCAGAATGGCTTGGATAAGTAAGTGTTCCAAAGCTATTACCACATAATGTGACATATGTCAGATTTGCAAAAAATGGCCTGGACAGGAGGGGTTAATACAAGGCACTTACTAATGTATTGTGATTGTCCATATTGTCTCGTTTGATGGCCACTGTTCCGGCATTATATATCACAGCACAGTCCCATCGCATTATACACTGCATGCTTGTTACCACCCTGCAATCCAGCAGCAGTGGCCATGCTTTCACACTATAGGAAAAAGCGTCTGCCTCTCTGGTGGCTGGGACCGTGGGAATGTGCACAGGCATGCATGTGCAGCAAATCACGTCACAGCCACTTGATATGTGATATGTGTGCTATAGCGGTGGCTATAGCCCCTGGAAATAAGCATGTAAAGAGAGATGTTTATTCTTCTATCTCTGGACTGGTTTCCTGACTCCTACACTATATGCTGGCCATTGCGCTCTAAACACCCTGCCTTGCACACATCCCAAACACCTAACATCACCAATACCAGGGTGTGCCCCACAGGAAAAAATGTTGCCCCCTCCTTATGCTGCACTGGCTTTAGGGAGCAATGGTGAGAAGATAACCACTATGATAGATGAGTGATAACGAGAGCTGCTACCACTCGATCGCCTGCCTCGGCTGCTCAAGGGCTTGCTTCAGAGGACTCATTGGCAGCACTGTGAAGAGCTTTGTAAGAAAGGAAGATAAGTTTAAATTGTATTCTTTACTGGATGAGCAACCAGCCAGTGACTGGCACAGGGTAGAGGCATCAGTGTAGGGACAAAAATATGTCTATTCTATTATACATAAGTATATCCTTTAATCCCTAATTGTGTAATTGGGGTGAAATTACAGCCTGATACTACAGATTTTTGGGTACTCACGTTTTATTATACATAAGTATATCCGTTAACCCCTAATTGTGTAATTGGGGTGATATTGCGGCATATAATCTGATACAACAGATTTTAGGGTACTCACATTCTCTTATACATAAGCCCTGACACTACTGCTATTTTATCCTTACAGTTACTGTTACAGTACAGTATGTCTGAAAGACAGGTGGCAGGCCTTTCTAAGGGAACAGGCAGTGGCCAAAATATTTCTGGAGCTGGCAGAAGTAGCAGCAGAGGAAGGGAGGGTGGTAGCAGCAGTCACAGCGACAGGCCACAGCTGTCAGTGTCATCCAGTGGTCGTGTTTTGACGAAGGGGCTTCATCATCATCAGTGGAAAAGGGTGGCAGCTTGCGCATGAGGCACCGGTTGAGCCAACAGGGTGGTAGCGTGGCTGTGAGTCAGCAGGGTGGCAGCAGTGTGAGGTCTGAAGCCAAACGTGTCCGGTGTACACCATCTGCTATGCAGGAGCCTACCTGTCCAGAAAGAACTAGTGGTGCATGGGTTCACGGAGGCAGAGACAGTCAAAAATGCCATAATGGGAAAATGCCATACTCGGCAGTGTGGAAATTTTTCATTAAGCCGTCGGAGGACATCAGCATGGCCATTTGTAGAATCTGTGGGCAGAAGATGAAGTGTGGCCAGGGTGCCAATGTTGATGCCACGGCCCTGCGTCAACACATGCAGCATCACAATAAAGTGGCCTGGGAAAACTGTGACGCTAATGTAGTCGTACACCCTGATGCAGGAACTCCTGCATCACCCAGTAGCCCGCACCCCTGTTCCAGCAGTCAAGACTCCACCACCACAGCAGAAGCGAGCTATATTTCCTTCCCATCATCTACTGGTCCTGATGCTCCTCCTCCTCCTAGTCACTCATTTCATCAGCAATTGATCAATGAGGCGATTGCAAAAAGACCACAGTATGCGTGCCAATGGCGCAGAAGCTGAACATGCTCCTGGCCAATTTGCTGGTACTACAGTCAGTCCATTTCTATGTGGTGGACTCTGAACCTTTCAGAGAACTGATCGCTTGTGCCGAGCCAAGGTGGAGAGTCCCAAGCAGTCATTACTTCTCCAAAAAAGCTGTACCAGCCCAGCACACATATATTGAACAGAAGGTGGACCAGTCCTTGAGCCTGTCTGCTACAAATCCTTCAAGAGGAAATCAAATCCTGGCTGTCACCTCACCAAACTTAAAATCAGAACTATGGTCACCAACAACGGGAAGAACGTTGTGTCGGTGCTGCGTCAAGGAGGGCTGACTCATGTGCTCTGCATGACACATGTCTTTAATCTGGCTGTCAATCGGTTTCTAAAGTCTTCCACCCAACTGCAAGAAATCCTGAAAATTTCTAGGAAACTGTTCATGCACTTCAGCCACTCTTACACTGCAAAGTACGCCCTCCTTAAACTGCAGAATAGCGTTCCCCAACATTGCCTGATATGTGACGTTTCCACCAGTTGGAACTCCACCTTCCACATGTTGGACTGATTATATGAGCAGATGAAGGCCGTAAACAATTTCTTGATGATGCAGGTGGACAAGAGCACTCCTCTGTGTAACTTTGACGTTAGCCAGTGGCAGCTCATGCATGACACCTGCTGTTTGCTCAGGCCCTGAAGGCCACTTTATTTGTCAGTTGCCAGGACTACAGGATGAACAATTTAATTCCACTCCTTCACGTCCTGAAGCAGATGCTGATAAATCTGGCTGGCTAGGGGACAGGCGACGTGGCACCTACATCTCATGGCCACCTGAGCCCTGTGGGGACTGAACTGGAGGAGGAGGAGGACATTCACGCACAAGCAATGTATATAGAAATGGGTGGTTTTTGTGCACAAGTGACAGGAGAGTAGCAGATGGAGCTAGAGGGCGAAGAGGGATGTCTACAGGCTCTCCACCATATTAGTTCCTCGCTACCGGTCCAAAATGGGGGCCTTATTTCACTCACTGAGAGTGAGGATAAACTCAACTACTATCGAGTTATACTACTTCAGTCAGTTGGCCACTTCCTATGTGAGCTATCACCCATCCTTATGAAGGTCTCACCAGAGGGGCCCTCTGCACTCAGGTTCCACTGCCATGGAAGCTGGAGAGGGTAAAGGGGTAGGAGAAGCATCAGCAGCAACTTGTCTGGAGTCTTTAATGAGCACTTTTCTTCACCCACCTACTGAAGAAACAACCCACCAGCAGCAAGACATAGAGGAGAACCTAAACCAGCAGGTGGTGACATGCTTGGACTGCACCCTGCCCCCCCCCCTTCCCCCCACATCCAAGTTCCCTTGGACTACTGGGCAGCCAAACTTGATTTGTGGCCACAACTGGCCGAATTTGTCCTGGATAAACTTTCCTGCCCGGCAAGTAGTGTGGCAACTAGAGATGAGCGAATCGGTTCGTCGATTCGTTGATTCGTATCGCATCTTGGGATTTTTTAGCTGCGAAGCGAATACGAATATTAGGTGATTCGCTTCGGCTTTGTACGCATTCGCTACGTTGTTTGTCCTATAAAATATACGCTATTGCTACATATAGGTTACTGTATACTCTGTTGCGTACGATTTCAATTCATTAGCGAACTTTTACTGTTAGTTCGTTTATCGTGCGCAAAAGCCCGGGAAGAAAGCGGTCACCTGACCTAATGGGCAGGGCTTGCTCTGATTGGCTCAGGCTCGGTAAGCCAGTGACGCATCACTTCTGCTGCGACTGCTGAGACGAGCAGAAGCACTGTGTGTGAAGTTCTGAGACTCTGAGACCTGTTTTGTGAAAATTGGGGTATAATTGCTCTGGGAATCCATATTACAGATATCAGGGATACTGCAGGGCAAGTGCAGGACCAGTTCAGTGCTAGTATTTAATCAAGAAGGGAGAGAGAGACAGGGAGAGATAGGGAGAGACAGGGAGAGACAGTGAGATACAGGGACAAAGACCAGCTGCAGGGCCACAGAGTGAATTGAAAAATGTCTGGAATGGATAAGCAAAAGGGGTCCAGTTCCAGCCAGACTTTGAGCTTTAAAAAAAGGAGAAGGTGGCACAGGGCAGCAGTGCCAAAAGACCTGTAGCTGGAGCATCTACTAGTAGTATTTGCAATACTTGGCCGTTGTTCCACCAGGCTAACCCACCGAGGCACAAAATTGTAGTGGAGGAGAAAGTAGATGAGGTAGTGGAGTGGATGGCACGCTCATCTCAGTCTCAGTCGGATGATCTGCTGTCATCTGCTGATACAGTATTCATATGTAGCCAGGGGTCAGACTCGTCCTGCTCCACCATTCCACTTAAGCAAACCCCTTCATTTTCTGCCACCTCTCGGGCTTCAGTGCTCCCTCCTAGTGGTGTCCCTTCTGCAATTTCTAAAAAAAATGCCACCGAAGCCCACCTTATAATCCGGCGGTTATAAAGGACAGCCTTCCTGAGGATTTCTTAGAGGGCAGTCAGAGTTTGGACTGCCCGGAATTGTCAGTTGGTGGGGAACAGCCTAATTTGCATTCCTAAAAATGTGTTGTGGAGGAGTCTGATGATGAATCTGATGTGTTAGACCGGAGGACCTGGGAAGCGGATCGGGCTGGTGAGGAGGATTTGCGCTCAGAGGAGGAGGGTGGTACTAGTAGTGGCAGCAACAGAGGGCAGAGGCGAGTTAGGCCCAGGGCTAGTGCTTCCCTGGGAACTAGCGAGACCCCAAATATAGTGGGGCCGGCACCAGGGTGTAAGCGTGCAAGGGCTACAAGCTTGGCCAGCTGTGGAGGGCGCACGTCGGGTGTGTGGAAGTAGTTTACCACTCTGCCGGGGGATAGCAGTATGACCATGTGTAATTTGTGTAAACAGAAATTGAGCCGTGGGAAAGCCACAAATGTTGGGACCACTGCTCTGTGGAACCATTTGAAGCGGCGTCATGCCGGCAATTTAGAGCAGCCCATTAATACTAAAGAGCTGGTTACTTCTCCCAGGGTCCCTTCTGTCAGTCAGGCCGCATCCAGGGCCATAGCTCAGCCCACATCCCGGTGTGTAACTAGTACATCCACCTCATCGTCGGCCAGTGCGTGCATTTCTCCACCTCCTCTCATTCGGCAGCCGTCCATTGCCGAGTGCGTGGCCAGGAAGCAGCTTTACACCACAAGTAATCCGACAGTGCTCAAACTGAATGGTCACCTGACAAAGTTGATGGCTGTGCAGTCTCTGCCATACCAGCTGGTTGACTGCCCAGCTTTTAGGGAGCTAATGACTTGCGCTCAGCCACGCTGGCAGGTCCCTAGCCGGCATGACGGCCAGGGGCAATACATGTCCTTTACTGCCCACTGGCTGAATGTATTTAGTGGCAGCGAGGCAGGACCCCCAGCAACCCGGTCAATTGCTGTTGGCACCTCCACGTGCTTTCCCGTCAGGATTGCTGCAGACCACCCAACAACTATCCACTTCCACCTCCACGGGCAGTCCGCCTGCTGCAGCGTCAGGGCAGCGAGTTACCTCCGCTCCTTCATATCACATGTGCCAGGTGAAACGCTGCAATGCAGTGTTAGACTTAGTTTGTCTTGGCAGTAGCAGCCACACAGGCCAAATAGTGCGCTGGCTGACTTCACGGCAGCTGGAAGTGGGCAAGGTAGTGAGTGACCATGGGACCAATATAGTGGCAGCGCTGAACCTGGGTCAATTCTCGCATGCTCCCTGTATGGCACATGTCCTAAATCTAGTGGTGCAAAGATTTCTGAAAACATTCACTGGCCTGCGCACAGTCCTGGCAAAGTCGCGGAAGCTTTGCACTCATTTCAGCCATTCATATGTATTTTGCCCACTCTGGTGGAACTGCAGCATCAAAACGGTCTTCCGCCACACCGCTTAATAGGTGACCCAGTGGAATTCCACTCTTCATATGTTGCAGCGACTCCTAGAGCAGCGTAGAGCAGTGGATGATTTTGTCCAGCAGCAGCCAGAATCTTCCAGCATAGGGAGCAGGTGCGGCTTTGATTTCCGGCAGTGGAGGCTGGTCCGAGATGCCTGCACTGTTCTAAGGCCCTTAGAAGAAGCCACCAAATTGGTCAGCCGAGACAGCTGCGGTGTGAACAACATAATTTCAATAATATTTATCCTGGAAAAGACACGCTCATGCAGCAGGGGGCAATGGGGGAAGGAAATCCTGGCCATTTGTCTACCCACCATGCTGTCACTGTAGGGGAGCCCCAATGCCAAAGATCCCTTGTGGAGCAGGAGGAGGATGAGGATGAGGAGCTTCAGTTAGAGGAGGGGGAAGAGGAGGAGGATTTTAATGAGGGTGATGATGACCAGGAGGAGGAGGAGGAGACACAGCTGGAGGATGAGAATGATGAGACTTTCAGGGACACAGTTTCTCAGAGAGAGGCTGAGATGGAAAGAAGTGGCCTCTCAGGCACGCTGGGCAGGATGGCGAGCTGTATGCTCACATGCTTACGCACTGACAGGCGTATCCTAAACATAAGGCAGACTGACGAATACTGGCTGGCGATGCTTCTGGACCCGCGGTATCAATCCAACATGGGGGATTGTTTTCCTCCCCAGGAAAGGGAAGAGAAATTAGTATCATTGTGGGAGAAGCTATGTAGTAACCTGGCCACAGCTTTTAGCCAGCCCCAGCCTGCTGCCAGCATGTCTGAGAAGGAGGTCCGGCCGAGTAATCCACCTTCTGCCACAACCAGCAGCAGCCAGTTAAGCCTAATTAGTATGATGCAGGAATTTTTCTCTTCAGGCTCTCAACAGCTGCAGCCAAGTGAGCAGGCTCAGATCACCCGCCTCAATGAGCAGGTTCAGGCGTACCTGCAGTCTGGCTCACAAAGCCTCTTATCAGACCCCCTGGACTTCTGGGCAGGCAGATTACAATAGTGGCCAGAACTGTCCCACTATGCACTAGGGCTTCTTTCCTGCCCAGCCTCAAGTGTCATGTCAGAGAGGGTTTTTAGTGCCGCTGGGGGGGGGGGTGACACCCAAAAGGACAAATCTGTCACCGGGCAGTGTTCAAAAAAATACCTTTATAAAAATGAATAAAGAGGCAGTTACATGTTGTATTTTCGCTCCGGCTGCCTCTCAGCAGGGGTTAACGTGCTGTGGCCGGATTCGTGGGCCACCCCCATTACAGTGAATTTGGGCCGGAGCGCGGTTCCGGCCCCACACGTGTACCTGCGGCAGCACGGATCCGGAGGGACCCTTCACCCGCTAGATCCGGGCTGCCGCTAGTGTAGAAGTAGCCTTACATTCAACTCTAATGAACAGTTGTAGCTACATGGGAATAGTTTGGGGCTGGAGGATCCCGTTACTAACCACTAGTGCTCTTACTGCAGCTTCACTCCCACGTAGCTTGGATGAAAAATAAATTAAATATGTTTTACACTTACTAGAGGCTGCAGGTACTTCAGGGGCCGTCCTGCCTCGACGGTGGTGACGCCGTCGTTGACGGTGCTCTGCAACATAAAAATGTACACAATTGTTAGATGATGACTCTTTTTAATACTAACACATACTACTATTAAGATATTATGGGTGTGAGAGGGGGGCCATATCATATTTTTTTCTTCTAAAAAGGTACTTACGGCAATAGATAACGTTATCGTCGCAATAACTTTCTTTATATCGTTAACACGGTTCGGTAGGAATACTTTGGATTTCGCCCACTAACAGTAGCAGCAGCATGGGCACGTCTTTGAGTCTGTGTGTAGGAGGAGGAAGCGCTAACTATGAAGGGGCATATAAGGGTACTTTCTTTCGAACTAGTGCATTTGCATGACACAAACGGGAGAACGGCCAGCACCATTAACAATAATGACTAGAATACCTTCACTTAAGTTGTTTGGGTCGAGAGTTAGAGGCGTTGCCTAGCATGAAACAAAATTACTGCAGCGCACTACGCACGACCACGTTGTCCTTCTATACTTTTTTTCATTATTCGCAGTGACTGCTGGTATATATACAATACAGTACACTAATTTTTTTACATGTTTTTACTTATCAAATATTTTGTTACTCACCCTGCCGTATCTCTGCGCGGATCTCATTAAGCCGCTCTGGGCATTTGAATTTCAGATTGGATCATTTCCGCTGGATCTGGACCAGGGTCCTCAAGGTGTGGAAACGATGGCGCAGGCCTTGGATCACCTGCTGGATCACCTCCTTCTTATGCTGGTTTGGATGGCGGTGTGTGCCATCATAATCCTCTCTGTCCATCAGCCAGATCAGGAATTTCAGCTAAATGATGAGGATCGCCTGGATGCCATTTTCGAATATTTGCTCTGCCTCTGAGGAGTGCATGCCACAGCCTCTCATCGTGCGTGCCTGCGTATTACATAATCGCGTAGACAATAGTACGCTGAGTATTCGTACGCTATTTGCGAAGTTGCGTACATTTTTTAAATGAACGTTCGTTATTAGTGCGCAAATGTTCGCTAATAGCACATAATAATGTATATTTTGTACGCAAATACAACAAATCTATTCGCCGAATATACGAATCTTAGGAAAACTTCGGCGAATGTTCGGCAAATAATTTTTTGAATGATTCGCTCATCTCTAGTGGCAACAGAATGGGTGTTTAATTCGACAGGGCATAGTTACCCCAAGGATAACTCACCTTTCCACCCAAAATGTGGAGAGACTGACCTTTGTGAAGATGAATCAGGCGTGGATTAGCCAGGATTTCCACACGCCAGTGCCTGATGCATCAGACTAGATCATTCTGGGTGCCACACCCAAACTTGTGAATAGAGACCTGTTTCTTCTGGTCGCCTGCTTCAGCCACTATTCTGATGCTCTCATGTTCTATTAGTGCCACTGTGTTGACTTCTCATTTGGTTGCCACCCTCACCACTCTGTGACTGATCACTATATTGACTCCTCATGTGGTTGCCACCTCACCACTCTGTGACTGGGCCACTGTGTTGATTCCTCATGCAGTTGCCACCCTCCCCACTCTGTGACTGACCACTATGTTGACTCCTCATGCGGTTGCCACTCTCCCCATACTGTATCTGGGCTTCTGTGTTGACTCCTCATGTGGTTGCCACCTCACCACTCTGTGACTGGGCCACT
Organism: Rhinella marina; assembly: GCA_900303285.1. NCBI lineage: Eukaryota > Metazoa > Chordata > Amphibia > Anura > Bufonidae > Rhinella > Rhinella marina. The sequence goes on along the minus strand of ONZH01019330.1, from coordinate 104,551 downwards.
GTGTTGACTCCTCATGCGGTTGCCACCTGACCATTCTGTGACTTAGCCATTGTGTTGACTCCTCATGCTGTTGCCACCTCACCACTCTGTGACTGACCACTATGTTGACTCCTCATGAGGTTTCCACCCTCCCCACACTGTAACTGGGCCACTATGTTGACTCCTCATGTGTTTGCTACCTCACCACTCTGTCACTGGGCCATTGTGCTGACTCCTCATGCGGTTGCCAACCTCACCACTCTGTGATAGGCCACTAGTGTCCCTGTTTGGCCTTGTTGACATCACCATGTATTTTACCTATCTTCTGATCTGTCAGAAGGATGGAAAAGTGATAAATATAACGTATCCTGTCTTTGGAGTATCCGCAAGGCCTGTATCACACAGTCCCTATTTTGCATCAGGATATGCTCATGATTTGGAAGCCAAAAGCAGTAGTGGGTAAAAAACACATAAGACATGCAAACATTCCAATCACGTGTCATCTCTGTTTTGTATCCACTCCTGTTTTTTTTTGGCCTTAGCAATACTGATGGATTACTCATCAAATGTTGACCTTGTGAAGGCGGATGCTTAAAAGACAGCATCTGTTTTTTGGGGGGGTTTCTTATGATGGATCAGAAGAAGGGCAAAATAAACAGTGACATCAACAAAAACTTACTGCTGACACCTTCTCTGTCATGGGGGCACTACTTGTATCAGCGTGTAACAGAACAGGTTCTGTAGAAATCTATGTGGAATCAGATTGTAAAAAATGGTGTAAAAGGAGTTAGCTCTTTTACTCTCTAGTACAATGTTGGGCCACTGCACAGTTCTTTATACCTGACACTAACATTGACCTGTAAGGATAAGTTCACACTTGAGTTATTTGGTCAGTTTTAGCCCTGTAACTGACTAAATAAGTGAAGTATGAAGTGATACCAAGAGTGATGCCTGTCATACAGATGCAAAGTCACTGATTCCCTACCACAGAGGATGTTTGTTTCAGCAATGCATTGGGGCAGCATGGTGGCTCAGTGGTTAGCACTGGTGCCTTGCAGTCCTGGGTTCAAATCTGACCAAGGACAACATCTGCAACAATGGAGTTTATATGTTCTCCCCGTGTTTGCGTGGGTTTCCTCCCACACTTCAAAGACATACTGATAGGGAACTTAGGTTGTGAGCACCATTGGGGACAGTTGGATGCTAGTGGAATATAGTTGTGCTATATAAGTGCATAAAATAAATAAAATGCAAAGTGTTCTACAACAATATGCAGGTTCTCTGCAGCCGGGAAATAGCTGATTTTAATGCAATTTGTCATGAATAAATTCGGATCTAATCAAATTTGTTGGGAAAATTAGGCAATCCGTTCAAATCAAATTTTTGAAAAATTTGCTCATCTCTAGTATAGATGATGATAGCTTTAGCATGTAATCAGTAGTGCGATCAGCTGGGTCTTCAACTTCTCCTGTAATGATGCAGTCCATAACAATATACTGGTGCACTGAAAGTTCGAAGACTACCAGTTTAGCTAAGGCAGATGCTTCTTGATTTTCTATTTGGAGAACTTCTAACTGGGTCTTCATTTGGGCTTCTGCTTCCTGCCTCTGTTTTCTTCTGCACTATTTTTGCCCTTTCCTTTGTTTTCTTGAGTGCCATTTTTCTTACCTCTGCTTCTCTCTTAGCAAAGGAGCTTCTAACACTAGTTTCTCCTGCACTGGCACGGAATTCTATTAGCTTGTCACATAATGCTGCTCAGCCTCAGACTTAAGTTGCCTGGGCCCACCAGAAAAAAATTTCCTGAGGGTCCAGCATCATAGACTGCAAAGGGCCCCTGAGCAAGAAACATAAGTGCTATATCCACCCATGGTCTTATTCCAAGGTCATCTCCAAATAAAACTGTCTTCTGCTAAACCTTAGAGGCCCTGTTTTTTAGGGCCCCTTTATCATATTTATTGTTCTTGGCCAGTCCAACCCTGATGCTGACCTTCTGGAATGTTACAATCTGGAAGATGGAGATGTAAGTTTGATTGAAATTGATAGATGTGATCTAACCCCTTGCAAGTGTGTGATATGGAATTCTGCCTCATCCTTGGCATCTTGTACTAAGGCATCCTTTTTTGGAATATAATCTTTTTCTCAGCTAGCCTTGCATCATCGATATCAGAGTTACTCAGGAATGTAATGCACTCTACTGCATCATTGTTAAAGTGTGCAAGAGCTGTTATGTAGTGTTCAGCTCTTTCCCATAAGTCATCTTATTGTGGTTATAAGTTCTTATAAGTTCTGTATAGACATTTTGTGTCAATTTGATGACACGTTTAGATCATACATTTTACTCTGCAATAAGCATGGACTCTGCTTCCTGTACATCTGAGTTGTCAGAAACATGATGCATTTGCCTTGTTCCAGATACAGAGGAATTCACAGAACTTATTATTAAGACCGGTGTTTTAGACACCACATAGCTGGAGATGGTTCCACCAAAGTTGTGAAGAGGCGCAGGCCTCTCCATAACTTCAGCACATCCAGCGCCAATTCTAAATGTAAGACAGCTTCCAGGCTGTCTTACATTTAGACATTTTTCTATGGCCAAAACAGGATGAGATGGGTCTTCCCCGCCCACACCACTCCCACAATTTTAGACCTGGTATGAGCAGGGCGAAGTCGCTGATAGAGGTGCAACTAACTGTTGCACCACCATCTTTGGCTGAAATACGCCTAATTTAGGCGTATTTCAACTTAGTAAATGACCCCCTGTCTCTTTAAGATAGAACTGATAGAATTGGTATGGAACTGCGATTAGGTTATGGCCATGTGCTTTCACAAAGACCGCAGACAGCTGTAAGCTTACTTGCAGACTGTGCGTATACATAGACAAGTCTCTGATGAATGTGAGTGGCAGTCTCTTGTACAAGCAATGAAAGATAGTGAACTCACTATTATTATTCCCCTAGCAACACCAGTTGCATGTAGAATTCCATTGAGGGAGATGCAATGGATATGCCTATGTATTTTATTGAATGCAGCTTGAGAAATTATGGTAGAGGTCAAAGGAATATCCTCTCTCCAGCTCTGTGATGCACATCTGACAAACAGAAAAAAACTGAAGGAAATAGGATATGAGCTCACAAAGGAAGAAGAGGTACAGGATAAATAACAAGGAAATGACAGCATAGATAACTTCATAAACCAAATATAACCATGAGCACTAGATGGCAGCAAGTACACTCAGTAAGTGGCTACCAGACATAGCACAATACATTTATGATGGATTCTAAATGAGAGCCATAGCTGGGACAGCACACCCAGTTCGCCAATGATGAGCTGCTTGAAGAGGTGGAAAAATACATTATTTAGTATATGGTTAATAAGTTATGGCTCTCAGAATAGGATGACATATGATTTTTTGGGAAAAAGTGGTCTTCACTGAGCAAAATGGTAGAACATCAAAAACTATATAAATTGTGTATCATTGAAATTATATAATCCTGTAAAATAAAGTATGCCATTTATACTGTACTTGAATGTTCTAAAACCAAAACTCGGAAAACAAAACTCAAAAATGTAGCACTCGTACATGTAGCAGAGAAGTGTACTGCAGCTGATGCTGATACTACTATTCAGATTTGTTGCTGTTTAGGATAAGAATAAATATTTTTAACAATTTCACATGCAGTGAATAAATATAATATAGATATAGTCCATTGGTAAATCCTAAAACATTACCCTGGGTTTACTGATGCATCTGCATCAAAATTTGTCTAAAAAAGTTGAGCAAAATGGCACAGATCGCCTCAATTTGGCGCATTAAGGTTTCTATACTTTTTCCCATGCTCAAGAAAAGTAGTGGAGAATGTGGCCAAAGCTTCACTGGAAAGGGTATTAAGATGTACCATTTTTTGCCAAACTTTTGGTACAATCCTGGCATACAAATCTGTTTCAAAGTAAGCCAACCAATAACTGGTATACAGTCAGTCTATCCCTGTCTATCCCTGTATTACACTTATCATGCATCCTAAGACCGTGTGATAAATCTGGTGCAGGTATAGACAACCTGTCTAAGGTTACACTTTCACAGGCTTAGTAAATTTGCACCACTGTCCCACTGAGAACTGACTGTTTTTGTAGAAAATTTCTCTTCTGTTACTTGCAGAGTTTTGCTGACAAAACCTATAGGCACTCCTGCTTTCATTAGAAAACCAGAGAAAGTGAAATGCATGGTTTTACAATCTGATGAATGAAAGGTGAAAAAGCATAAAGTAAAACACAAAGAAAGCTCTAATAAATTATCTCACTGTAATGAAAGTGAGTGTTACAGAAACATGAAATACTTGATATTCTAGATAGAATATGTACTAGTGGATATTTTCTGTGTAATGAACCTTTTGTTCTGTACACAGAAAAAAAGCTTTTATGATGCGACATTCCCAAGACAGCTGTTTTCATTTTAGAAATTTAGAGATGGCTGCAAGCCTATGCTGTAGATATTGTATTTTTGTTTTAAAAGAGTCCGATAATTAACCCTTTCACTCCCGGAGGTTTTTGCATTTTTGTTTTGCGCTCCCTGCCTTCAAACAGCCATAATGCTTTTATTTTTCTGTTCACATAGCTGTATGAGGGCTTGTTTTTTGCGGGACAAGTTGTACTTTCCAACTCCACCATTTAATATTCCATATGGTGTAGTGGGAAGCGGGAAAAAAATTCCAAATCAGGTGAAATTGCAAAAAAACGCTATTCCGCTAAGTTCTACAGGTTTCTTATTTACAGCGTTTGATGTGCATTAAAACTGACCTGTTACTTTCATTCTTCTGGTCAGTACGAATCCGGCAATACCTAATATGTATAATTTTTCCTGCGTTTTGATAGTGATAAAATAATTAGAAAGTTGCCCTCTTTTTTTTTTTTTTTCCTTGTCATATCTTGACCCTATAACTTTTTGGTATTTATGTGTACAGAGATGTATGGGGGCTCATTTTTTGCGGGGCGATCTGAAGTTTTTATTGATACCATTCTGGGGTGTGTATGACTTTTTGATCACTTTTTATTTAATTTTTTTTAGAAAAAAAAAAGCGACAAAAAACGGCAAATCGCCATTTGGACGCTTTTTTCCGCCACACAATTCGCCGTATTGGAATTTTTTTTTATATATTTTAAAAGTACGGGCGTTTTCAGCCACGGTGATACCCATGATGTCTATATTTATTGTTATTTAGGTATTTATTTTTTAATTATACGGAAAGGGGGGTGATTTGAACTTTTATATCTTTTTTATTTTTTATATATTTTTTAACATTTTTTTTTTTATTTTTTTTTTACTATTTGAAAGGTCAAATATGAGCTGATATATTGTGGCTTTTTTTTTTCTTTATGAGCAATCAGGGATTTTCTAGATAAATCCAAGAATTTCTCATCTCTTATCCTGGCCTGCCATCTAGTGGCCAGAATAAGAATTGCACTTTGAAAACTGTAATCCTCACCAGCGAGGATTACAGTTTTCATATGGTGTACAGACACCCCGATTGGCCACACGAATCACGGCATCTAACCGCCCAGCAAGACGCCGCCGATCAAGTAAGTAGCGGCAAGTCTCTGCCGTTAGAAACAGCAGAGACTTGCTGGCCATGACGCCCGCCGCACTTGTGAGCGGGCGCCATGTGCTTGCATCGCCCCAGCGCCGTACATGTACGGCGCTGGGTGTGTAAGGGTTAAAAAGAAATTCATTTGTATTTCCGAATGGATTCTAAGAAGGTTTAGGTATAGAACAGCACAAAAAATTACCCTGTGAATGAAATACTAAAATAAACTGAGCATTCAGATATTCGGGTGAGTCAAAAGTCGCAGGACACCCTTTTATTTCAGAAACAAAAGGGAAAATGAAATGTCTGAATACCCCATCAAGTAATGGGTGAGAGGCCCTTTTTTTAGGTTATGTCCGGAACATGGCCGCCATCTTGAAAGACACCATATTGGGTCAAGGGCAAATTTTAGCTAATCAAAGAAGACTCAAAAGTTATCAACACAGAAAGTTCAAAACATGTGTTGTTCGTTACAGGTGACTAAAGATGGAGTCTGTGTTCAGCACCACAGACAACACATTGAACATGTCAAATAGCTGTGCATCAAAGGGAATGTTCCCAGTTGTTGCAACTTTCTGTGTTGATAACTTTTGAACCACAACATCAATCAGCAATCAATTTCTGAGAAAATTCTGGTCTTCTTTGACATGCTACATGACCCGCTTTCCATTCGAAAAATTTTCCACATCGGTTTTTGTCCGGCTGAATCACAGCACTAATGTCGGAAACAGGCTGCCTATTATAGTCAATGGGTCCTGGCGGTGCTGCAGCCCTTTCTGGCTATGCCAGATGCGATGAACTCCAGAAGGATGTTCCACTACTGGAAAAACTGCCAGATCATTTCGACGTTAGTCTGAAACTAGCCTACTGGGCAAATATTATTTGGGAAGAATTTGTAAAATGAAATGCTTATTTGTCCATCTCAGAAGAAATGCAAACCTTACATCACTGTGGAAATTTGCAAAAATTTGCAGATTTTCTCTATTGTATTATTACATCATTTTTTTTTTACAAGTGACAAGTTCTCATTAACTTCCCAGTTGATTTCAATTTGATTTTTCCTAAGAGAAGTGCTGTCAGGTTAACCCTTGTTTTTGGTGGCCAGAGTAGCACAGACCTGTACACTACTCAGTAAAAAACATATTTACATACACTTGTTGGAAGCCATGGTTCTGGTGTGAACACAGACTTACCTTAGTGCAAGTGAGTGATAGTCAATGGCAAGAGGTTCATGAAAGTTAACATCTTTATGATTGCAACATTAAACAATGGTTTATGGGGATGCTTTTCAAAGTTCCTTCTTAACTATTAAAGAGTTCTCCAGGCTTTTAATATTGATAAATGATCCACAGGATCATTTCAGGTCATCAATATCAGATCAGTGGGAGCACCCGCGCCGATCAGCTTTATGAAGGGCGTCTCCCTTGTCTATTCCTGCTCGCTGCGGCTATGTCTATGATAAGCAGGTGTAACGGGGAGCCGGCGGCGCGCTTCCCCTCTGCCGTGCCGCCGGTCTCCCAGGAGTGCGCCGGAGCGAGGACGCAGGTTGCGTCCTTGTCTCCATGACAACACTCACAGGAGAGGGTCCGGCACACGCACTGATACAGCGCGTCCGGCGTCCTCCCCCCCCCCCGCCACGCCACATGACCAAATTTGGTGCATATTTGAGCGCTGGTCACGTTTGGCCAACGCTCGGTATGCAAATGAGGTCATGTGACGCTGGCCCCGTCACATGACCCAGTGGAGGGCTATTTAAAGCCACTAGTTGTCCTCCCTAATCGCCTGTGATTAGCGTTACTACTTTGATCAGTGCTTGTGCGACCTTGTGTTTGATTGCTGTTTGACCCTGACCTTGGACTTGGACTTCGACCTCTCTTTGCTTCACCCCCGGTATTGACGTTATCTCCTGTGTATGACCCGGCTTGCTGACTATTCTGATATTGTGTTTGTTTCGTCTGTGTTTGTCTCTCCAATTGTTCCCTGTTCCTCCCTGTGCACTTATACAGAGCAGGGACCGTCACCGTGGTTGTCCGCGGCCGCCTAGGGCCGACTGAGGCAAGCAGGCAGGGAGAGAACGGGGGGGTATTCAGTACAGGGCGCACCTTCCCTTGTCTCCCCCGTGACAGAATCACAGGCCATACTAAATGGAGCCGTTGCGAGTTCTCACGGATCATATAGGTGACATGGCTCAGATGATCCAGGATCTGGCCGAGAGAATCCAACACCAGGAGCAGCTGCAAACTGCACCCGCAGCCGCTCACTCCATTATTGAACCCCATATAAGGTTGCCCGAACGGTTTGTGGGTAACCGAAAAACTTTCTGTTCTTTCCAGGAAAGTTGTAAATTATATTTTCGTTTACGCCCACACTCCTCGGGTTCTGAGCAGCAGCGGGTAGGAATTATTATTTCCTTGCTGCAAGGGGATCCGCAGGAGTGGGCTTTCTCATTGCCATTTGACTCCCCATGTCTGTTGTCTGTGGAGGCCTTTTTCCAGGCCTTAGGTCTTTTGTATGAAGAACCAGACTGGGCCACTGTAGCAGAAACTCAGCTCAGGAACATTCAGCAGGGAAACCGCCCAGTAGAGGATTACTGTGCAGAGTTCAGGAAGTGGTGTGTCTCCTCTGGGTGGAATGACCCAGCTTTGAGAAGCCAGTTAAGGGTGGGGCTGTCAGACCAACTCAAGGATCTTCTGGTTAGTTATCCTACTCCTGACTCCCTAGAGACGAGCATGACTTTAGCTATTAAGCTGGATCGACGGGTGAGAGAAAGACAGAGGGAACGATCAAGTACTCCTCAAGCTGTCGTCCTGCCTGAGTTTCCTCCTCTGAGTCCACCTCCTGCCAAGGTCCCGGAGTCCATGCAGTTAGGAGGTATCCTGAAAAACCAAAGACGTTTAAAGGGAGCCTGCTTCTACTGCGGTGAGGTGAACCACTGGCTCCAGCAGTGTCCAAAACTTCCGCCCTCTAGGAGATCTCCGGTGGGAAGTAAGGTAACCCCAGCAGTGGTAAGGAGAAAGATTTTAGTACCCATCTCCATTGCATATGATCAATTCAGGGGTTCTGGAAAGGCTTTTGTTGACTCTGGTTCTGCTGCTAATTTTATTAATTTTGATTTTGTACAGTCTGTGGGTTTACCGATGGTCCCTTTAAGGGAGGGTATTCAAATTATCGCCCTCGACTCCACCCCCCTAAATAATGGGAGGATCGAGTTCTGTACTCCTAGTGTGACCCTGACGGTTGGGATTTCGCATTCCGAAAAATGTGTTTTTTGGGTCTTAAAGAATTTACCTGCTGACCTAGTTCTTGGTTTACCTTGGTTGCAGGACCACAATCCTGTAATCAATTGGTCAACAGGTGAATTAGAAAAATGGGGGCTGAATTGTGACAAGTGTTGCAAATCTGTATTGCAGTTGGGAGGTACTACTGAGTCTCTTTTCTTACCTGAGTACATCAACGATTTTTCGGATGTTTTCTCCATGTCCGAGACTGAGTTCCTCCCTCCTCACCGGCAATATGATTGTGCCATCGATATTATTGAGGGGTCCAAATATCCCAAGGGCCGTATCTATAATCTCTCTACTCCAGAGCGTCAGTCTATGAGGGATTATCTCAAGGAGAGTCTGGCCAAGGGTCACATCCGGCCTTCTGTTTCTCCCATGGGGGCAGGATTTTTCTTTGTCGGAAAAAAGGATGGAGGGTTGAGGCCCTGTATTGATTAGAGGGAACTCAATAAAATTACTGTTAAAAACAGGTACCCGCTGCCCCTTATTCCTGATTTGTTGAATCAGGTTCAGGGTGCTTGTTGGTTTACTAAGCTAGATCTGAAGGGGGCGTACAACCTGATCAGAATCCGTGAGGGTGATGAATGGAAAACTGCCTTTAAAACCCCGGAGGGTCATTATGAGTACCTAGTAATGCCCTTCGGGTTAAGTAATGCTCCTGCGGTGTTCCAAAATTTTGTCAATGACATTTTTAGACCATTTATTGGAAAATTTGTAATTGTCTATATTGATGACATCTTGATTTTTTCTACAGACTGGGAGAGTCACGTATCCCACACCAGGCAAGTGCTGGAGGTGTTGCGTGAGAACAAGTTGTTTGTCAAGGGGGAGAAGTGTATCTTTGGTGTTCAGGAAGTGACCTTTTTGGGATACATTCTCACCCCTTTTTCCTTCAAAATGGACCCGGGTAAGGTACAGGCCATTGTAGATTGGGTGCGACCTTCCTCTCTGAAGGCGCTCCAGCGATTTCTGGGTTTTACTAATTTCTATCGGAAATTTATCAAAAATTTTTCTGTTATAGCCAAACCCATTACGGATTTGACCCGCAAGGGAGCTGATTTAGTCAACTGGTCCCCTGCAGCTATTGAAGCTTTTGAAAAGCTAAAGCGGTTTTTTGTTGATGCTCCTGTGCTGATCCAGCCTGATCAAAATAAGCCGTTTGTAGTTGAGGTGGATGCATCTGAAGATGGTGTGGGGGCAGTACTGTCCCAGGGGTCTTCCACCTTAACTAATCTCAAGCCATGCGCCTTCTTCTCCCGCAAGTTCTCTCCTGCCGAGAGAAACTATGACATTGGTAATAGGGAGTTACTAGCAATCAAGTGGGCATTTGAGGAATGGCGTCATTTTTTAGAAGGGGCATTACACCGCATTACGGTCCTCACGGATCATAAGAATTTGATGTTTCTGGAATCTGCTAAGCGATTGAATCCCAGACAGGCGAGGTGGGCTTTGTTCTTTACTCGTTTTGACTTTTGTGTTACCTTCAGGCCCGGAAGCAAGAACATTAAGGCCGATGCCTTATCCCGAAGTTTCCAGGCGTATCAGCCTCCTGACGTCCCTCCTGAGCCCATCCTGCCAGCTGACATCATCGTAGCCGCTACCTCATCTGATCTCGCTTCTGAAATCTCGGCAGGACAACATCTTGCTCCCACTGGTACTCCCAATGACAAGTTATTTGTGCCAGCTCATTTGCGGTTGCGACTGCTGGGTGAGTGCCATAGCTCTGTTTTATGTGGACATCCTGGTATCAATGCCACCAAGGAGTTGGTCTCTAGGCAGTATTGGTGGTCGTCAATCTCCAGAGATGTTCAGGCTTTTGTAACTGCGTGCAATACTTGTGCCAGGTCCAAGAATCCCAAGACTCGGCCTATGGGTGAGTTGCGTCCATTACCCATACCTGGTAGACCTTGGTCACATCTGTCCATGGACTTCATCACGGATTTGCCATGCTCTGAGGGTAAAACCGTGATTCTTGTAGTGGTGGACAGATTCAGCAAGATGTGTCACTTTATTCCTTTGTGTAAATTACCCTCTGCAAAGGTTTTGGCTTCCGTATTTATGGACCACATAGTTAAACTACATGGTATTCCTGAGAATATTGTTTCTGACAGGGGGGTGCAGTTTGTGTCTAAATTCTGGAGGGCCTTCTGTAAGAAGATTGATATTTCCTTATCCTTTTCGTCAGCCTTTCATCCAGAGACCAATGGTCAGACTGAACGTCTTAATCAGTCCGTTGAGCAATATCTCAGATGTTATGTTGCTGATAACCAGCATGTGTGGGCCAGATTCCTGTCTCTGGCCGAGTTCGCGATTAATAACCGTGTGAATTCGTCTTCTGGGGTATCGCCGTTTTTCTGCAACATGGGGTTTCATCCGCGCTTTGGCTCCTTTTCTCCAGCTGTTTCGGCGGTCCCAGAGGCCAATGCTCTCTCTCAGGAACTGTGCACAGTTTGGGCACAGGTTCAGTCGAACCTGGAAAGAGCCCAAAGGATTCAAAAAACTAAGGCCGATAAGAAACGTTCTAAGGGTGTGAATTTCAAGGTGGGGGACATGGTATGGTTGTCAACTAAAAATCTACGTATGAAAGTACCATCCTATAAGTTTGCGCCTCGCTTCATTGGTCCATACAGGATCACCAAGGTGATCAATCCGGTGTCGTTTGAATTGTGTTTACCTGACTCCCTTCGTGTTCACAATGTTTTTCATATGTCTTTGCTTAAGCGTTATGTTGCTCCCGCTGGTCCAGAGGAACTGCCCCCGCCTCCGGTCGAGGTGGAGGGACAAGTGGAGCACGAGATTCATAGAATCATTGACGTTAGGAAAGTCCGGAATTCCTTCCAGTACCTTGTACACTGGAGGGGATTTGGGCCTGAGGACAGATCTTGGGTACCGCTGAGCAGGATGCATGCAGACGCACTTGGTAGGAGTTTTCATCGACAGCATCCTGAAAAGCCGGTTCCTCCAGCTAAGGGTCCGGTGGCCCCTCGTGAAGGGGGGGTTACTGTAACGGGGAGCCGGCGGCGCGCTTCCCCTCTGCCGTGCCGCCGGTCTCCCAGGAGTGCGCCGGAGCGAGGACGCAGGTTGCGTCCTCGTCTCCATGACAACACTCACAGGAGAGGGTCCGGCACACGCACTGATACAGCGCGTCCGGCGTCCTCCCCGCCCCCCTAGTAAACGAGCAGGCGGGGACATCTGAGCGCTGGTCTGGGCAACCAGCGCTCAGAACATTTATTATATACCTGGTTTTGGGTCATGTGGCGCTGGCCACGCCACATGACCAAATTTGGTGCATATTTGAGCGCTGGTCACGTTTGGCCAACGCTCGGTATGCAAATGAGGTCATGTGACGCTGGCCCCGTCACATGACCCAGTGGAGGGCTATTTAAAGCCACTAGTTGTCCTCCCTAATCGCCTGTGATTAGCGTTACTACTTTGATCAGTGCTTGTGCGACCTTGTGTTTGATTGCTGTTTGACCCTGACCTTGGACTTGGACTTCGACCTCTCTTTGCTTCACCCCCGGTATTGACGTTATCTCCTGTGTATGACCCGGCTTGCTGACTATTCTGATATTGTGTTTGTTTCGTCTGTGTTTGTCTCTCCAATTGTTCCCTGTTCCTCCCTGTGCACTTATACAGAGCAGGGACCGTCACCGTGGTTGTCCGCGGCCGCCTAGGGCCGACTGAGGCAAGCAGGCAGGGAGAGAACGGGGGGGTATTCAGTACAGGGCGCACCTTCCCTTGTCTCCCCCGTGACAGCAGGAAGATAGAAGGGATGTGCCTTCCCTTCATACAGGTGATTGGCAGGGGTGCCGGGTCTCGCATAGGTCATCAATATTTAAAGCCCAAAGAACCGCTTTAACTGTGATGAGCAAATACAAGTGGTCCCTCAAAATGAATTGGTTCCAGAATGACCACTGTAAGTTGAAACTATTGTAACTTCAGTCCAATACAGTATAGAAAACTAGTAATTGGTTCCTAAGCCCCAAAATGTTATCCCAAAATAAGAGAAAATGAAGATATAAGAAAAATAAGCAGATAACTAAGACAGATAAAGCAAGTCCTTACAAATAACAGTCAGAAATAGATTCTGGAACCTGATACATGTCTATAGCTCAGTACACTGGTTATGAACTCATTACCAGCATTTATGAGCTGTAACATGATGCTTACTACAATCACAATGTGGGGAATTTATCATTAGGGTAATATTTGAACTAAGCCAGTTTTCCTTTAGACCATTTTTGATAATTCTACCCCTTCATTCTTGTTATGTGGAGAAAATAAAGCTGTGACTTACCTCTACCCAACATGGACGGAGTGATTTTCTGTTATTTATGGGCCAAGCATACACGGTAGTTACTCCTCTCTTTCTTCTGGCAGTCTTGTTTGCGAGTTATGCTAACAAAACACATCATGTATCATCTCCCTATGTTATTTTTTCTGATTCTGTTTGTGACTTTTTAAAAGCCACAATGACTAAATTTAATTGTGATTTGTGTTTGTACGCCCCCCTTGCCACTTTTTGAAAAGGGGCGTGGTAATCTTAGGAAGGGGGCAGGGCCAATGGTCCAGTTTTCTCGCATCAATGAAGACTAACATCTATAGAAGATAATAGCTGCTCTAGATTTCAGTTTTGGGTCACAGACTGCTAGTGGATCCGCTTAATTTATGATGAGGGCTGTGAGATTTTCACACATATGTAAGATCAGTATGAAAGAGAGACCTGTAGTGAAGCATAATCTAGAGTAGAAGCTGTTGAAAAATAATACTGTTATCAACGCAAGGCTTGATAACAAGCTAACCACAGGAGCGCCGGTACCTTCTTAAACAGCTGATCGGCCGGGGACCCAGGTGTCGGACCTCCACCGATTAGATGATAGGTCATCAGTAGTTAAATCCTGGAAAACCCCTTTAATTGAGGGTGAACCTTAGGCTATTTTCACACTTGCTTTTTCTGACAGGCGGTTCCACACCAAAACCGCAGCGTGCTGTAGCTTTATTCCGGCCTCCTCTCTGCATGTTTGCCGTGCTGCGGCTGGACCTCCTGCCTGCCCCCATTATAGTGAATGGGGCTGGAGCAGACTTCCGGCAGCATGGTGGACTTGCGGTAGCACGGATCTGGTAGGCTATTCCTCCGCCGGAACAGCCTGCCGGAAAAGGCTACCACTAGTGTGAAAGTAGCCTTATTTAAGCATAACAGAATTTCTAAAGACTGTTGCAGAATGTTAATTCAAGTGTAAGTGGACAAATGTAAGACTTATCTAAACAATGTTAATGGGCATCACAGGTGATATTTTTATATGTCGTGAAAAAGTGATGCAGAATGTGAGTAAACCAAGTGCGAGTCATAGTACATAGGTCCATACCAGATTTATGATTGAAGACAGCAGTTTCCTCTGAAACATTCCCATAGAGACACATTACAACTGTTAAGTGGACAGACAGGAAATTCTGGATAGAAATCTCAATTGTCCCCAAAGGGCTCTCAAATAGAAAACAGGTAAACTTCTCAGAAAGATCTGAGCTTTTGTGTAGGGTTACATTAAATACTTGTGTATATTTCCTGCTCACAAATATTTAATTACACTTACAAAAAGACACATAAGATTAAAAAAAATAGAAAAAAATGGAGAAATATGCTTAAAAAGTGTCTCACACATGGCAGATCTGGGCCCCTGGTGGCCATATCAACCCAAAGGCAACTATGATTGCAGGGTGCATGGGCTTATAGAGTCAGTAATTCACTAATAAGTCACAATTTTTTGGGCGTAAAATCCCATTTGCTCCAAACTAGAGATGAGTGAATCTATTCGCCGCTACGTAGATTCGATACGAATCTTGGAAATTTTTTACACCGAAGCGAATCCGAATATTTTCAGACTCGCTTCGGAAGATTTGTCTGAAATCTTTGTACGCTAACGCTACGTACGCATTATATCATTTGTACGCTAATGCTACGCATCTGAGAATTTGTACGCGAACAACGAATGATTTGTATGTATCTTCGATCGAATAGCTTCGTATTTGTACGAATCTTTTAAAAAATTCTACGAACATTCGGTGAAGCGAATTTTGAAAGATTCGCTCATCTCTACTCCAAACTTTGACGTAAAGCCTTTGTAAATTACTCCCCTAGAACTCTAAAGGTATGAGCAAGTTTGATTTTTTGGCACACTAAAGGTGCACAATAAAGGTATTTTATATCTATGGATTTTCCTTTTTCCCCCCTTTGCACTCTCAGTTTTTATTTGGGGTGGGAGAAGTGGGGTAAGTTCCAGGAATATATTGATTAAAGTTTCCCTTTGTTGTACGCTTTAAAAAACAAAAGTCCAAAATATAGCCTATTTCAAATCAAATACTAAATTAAAAAATAAACATTTGTCATTGCTGTGTCTGTAATGTCAGGAAATATAAAATTATTACATTATTAACCCTTTCTACCCCGGAGGTTTTTCCGGTTTTGCGTTTTCGTTTTGCGCTCCCTGCCTTGATACAGCCATAACTTTTTTATTTTTCTGTTCACATAGCTGTATGAGAGCTTGTTTTTTGCAGGACAAGTTGTACTTTCCAACGCCACCATTTAATATTGCATATGGTGTATTGGGAAGCGGGGTTTTTATTTACGGCATTCGATGTGTGTTAAAACTGACCAGTTACTGGTCAGTACGAATCCGGCGATACCTAATATGTATAGTTTTTCTTGCATTTGATAGTGATAAATTATAAAGTTGGACATTTTTTTTCCCCAGTTCTTGACCCCTATAACTTTTTGGTATTTATTTGTACGGAGCTGTATGGGGGCTCATTTTTTGTGGGGCGATCTGAACTTTTTATTGATACCATTCTGGGGTGTGTGTGACTTTTTGATCGCTTTTTATTTAATTTTTCTTAAAAAAAAGCGACAAAAAATGGCGAATCGGCCATTTTTACGCTTTTTCCCGTTTTGCTTTTTTCCGTATGGGAATTTTTTTTTATAATATGGGCTTTTTCGCACAAGGCGATACCCATGATGTGTATTTTTTAAATTTTTTTAATACTTTTATTTTCGTGAAAGGGGGGTGATTTGAACTTCTATGTTTTTTGTTTTTTTTTTTAAAAAAACTTTATTTATTTTTTTAACACTTTTTTATAGTTCCCATAGGGAACTATAAGAAGCAATCATTTGATTGCTTATATCATAGACTCCAATGCACTTACATTGGAGTCTATGATGATTTTACTGCTTTCCTATGGAGCCCTATTACAGGCAAGGGCTCCATAGGAAAACCTATGCAGCAGCCTCCTGTCATTTACTATGACAGGGGCTGCTGCAGGCACGCTCCGGCTCTTCCGATCGCCACACGTGGGAGCCGGAGCAACACTGGAAGCGTACGCTTCCGGTGTTTGCCGCCTTCGGGTGCCGTGGTCAGGCTTGACCGCGGCACCCGAGGGGTTAAATGTTAAACGTTAGCCGCGGGTGCCTGCTAGTTGGATATGCAGGTCACCTGCGGCCATCACAGAGCAGGCACCATCTTTAAAGTCCCGGCCAGAGCCGTACTAGTATGGCGCTGGTCGGGAAGGGGTTAACAAAGGATTGATGGAAAGGCATAAGAAACCCTATAAAACAATGTCTGACTTGCTATAGATCTCAGAATATGGCAACAGAAAAAGAAATTATTTTTAATGTCTTGTTTTATTGTGCAAAAGTAGTAAAACATAAAAAAATATTTTGGCATCACCATAATCTTACCAACCATAATCTTACCAAAAAGTTATTTTGTCAATGGAAAAACTATTATGGCTCTTGAAAGACAGGAGATATAAAAAACTTTAAAAAAAAATTCCCACTTCTTTAAGGCAAAAACTAGACGTTGCTGTAAGGGGTTTAATGTTGCTGGCTCCCTACAGTGTCCACTAGAGGAAGAATGGGATCTTACTGCCTAATGGCTTCTTACTGGGTTCAATGTATATTATTGTATTTAGCTCCTAAGCTCCCAGTAGTGGCAGCTTGAAGCAATCAACATTTTATATTTTAAATGTATGCATTTTTTTTTATTTATGACGGACATTTGAAGATCTGTATTAGAAAAATAGAGCTTCAACTTCTCTAAAGATATGTTAACCACTTCAGCTCTGGGCCATTTCCCCCCTTCCTGACCAGGCCTAATTTTGCAAATCTGACATGTGTCACTTCATGTGGTAATAACTTTGGAACGCTTTTACTTATCCAAGCGATTCTGAGATTGTTTTCTCGTGACACATTGTACATCATGTTAATGGTAAATTTGAGTTGATAAGTTTTAATTTATATTTATATATATTTATTTATATATATTATATTTATAAAAAAATCCAAAAGTTAACGAAAATTTGAAAAAAATTCACTGTTTTCTAAATTTCAATCTCTCTGCTTTTAAGACAGATAGTGATACCCCATAAAATCCTTTTTAATTTACATTCCCCATATGTCTACTTTATGTTGGCATCATTTTGGTAGTGTCATTTTATTTTTTTAGGACAGTATAAGGTTTAGAATTTTAGACGCAATTTTTGCAAATTTGCAAAATCAACTTTTTTAAGGACCAGTTCAGTTCTGAAGTCAGTTTGTGGGCTTACATAATAGAAACCACCCATAAATGACCCCATTTTAATAAATACACCCCTCAAACTATTCAAAACTGGTTTTAGAAATGTTGTTAACCCTTTAAGTATTCCACAGGAATTAAAGCAAAATAGATGTGAAATTTCAAAATTTCACTTTTTTTGCAGATTTTCCATTTTAATCATTTTTTTCCTGTAACACATCAAGGGTTAACAACAAAGCAAAACTCAATATTTATTACCCCGATTCTGCAGTTTGCAGAAACACCCCACATGTGGCCGTAAACTGTTATTTGGGGATACGCCAGGGCTCAGAAGGGGAGGAGCAGCATCTGCATTTTCTAACATGGAATTTTTTGTCATGGTTTGTAAGAGTGATAACTTTTTAATTTTTTCTGCGTGAGGTTTAATTTTTTGCGGGACAAGCTGTGCTTTTTATTGGCACCATTTTGGGGTACATCCGTCTTTCTGATCACTTTTTAATCTAATTTTTGGGAGGTTAACTAAAAAAAAAGCAGTTTAGGGGCATTTCTCTATATTTTTTTTTACACCGTTCACTTGATGGGGTAGATCATGTGATATTTTTGTAGCGCCATATTTGGACGCAACGATACCAAATATGTCTATTTTTATTTATTTTTTTTACGTTTTACACAATAAGAGCATTTTTAGAAGAAAAATCATGTTTTTGTGTTGCAATTTTTTAAGAGACATTTTTTTTTATTTTTCGGGCTATAATCTTGTGTGGGGGCTCATTTTTTGCGGGATGAGGTGATGTTTTTATTGCTACCATTTTGGGATGCATATGACTTTTTGATTGTTTGATATTATGTTTTTTGGTAGGTGATGCGACAAAAAAAGCTGTTTTGGCATAATTTTTATTAGATTTTTTTACGCAGTTCACTTGATCGGGTAGATCATGTGATATTTTTATAGAGCCGGTCGTTTCGGACGCGGTGATACCAAATATGTGTATCTTATTTATTTATTTGTAACTTTTTTTAATGAAATATTTGGGGGGAAATTATTTTTTTATATATATGTGATTTTTTTTATATAATACTCTCTCTTTTTTTTTTTTTTTTTTACACTTTGCGTCCCTCATAAGGTCGTACAAGACCTCAGGGGGACATTTAACTTCCCTTTTTTTTTTTTTTTTTACACTTGATTTCTCCTGTAACTGGGGCTGACATAGTAGCCCCAGTTACAGGGGAAATACATCCCCAGAGAGGGATGCAGGGGTGATCAGGTCTATGAGAGACCCGGCAGCTCCTGCACTCTCCCGGCCCCGGCGATCACATGACCGCCGGGCCGGAACAGGAAGCGCAACTTCATATACAGCGTATACAGCAATCTAGAAGGCAGGGACCCCTGGGAACGGTCCCTGCCTTCTCTTTGGGATACCCTGCTGTCACTGACAGCAGGTACCCCACTGTGCAGCTGCACGATTAGCGTGCAGCTGCTATCTCTGAATGGATGTTCAGAAACGTCCATTCAGAGATAGATAACCACTTCCTGGACGTTTATAGTCAACGGGCGGACGGGAAGTGGTTAAAGGAGTTTTCCAAGATCTAGATATTGATGACCTCTCCTCAAGATAGGTCATCAGTATCAGACTGATGTGGTTCCAAAACCTGGCACTCCCACCAATCAGCTGTTTTAAGCAGGTGCTGTTGAAGAAAATAACAAGTAGACAGAGCTGGACACTCAATAAACCAGCTTGGCCACTATACTTTGAATTGAATTGTGCTTCTGGTTCAGTTCAAAGTGGTAGCTCTGTTTCTGGCTACTACAGGGAACAGCTGATCGTGGGGGTGCCAGGTATCAGACCCCTATTCAGGACAAGGACTTTGACTCAAAATATCCCTAGATGTGTGGTGCAAGATTCCAAACTTTTTTAAAAATGATTTTCATGATACATTGTCTTGAGATGTCGTTTATAAATGTGTCTTACTTTGCTAGCATGTTGTATTGAATTTGTTTAGTGAAAATTTGAAGTCCTTAACCAAATTTACCAAATGGTAATGGGGAAACGACTGTACTGTACATCTGTAGGGGCAGGTCCAAAGTCCTGTGGATATACCACGAATGACCATGGCTGATTGATATGAGCGTCTTTCATAATTTGCACATTTCTTTCAATGAATCTCCTCTCTATAATAATTAATCATTGCTTCTAGGATATTACAATAATTGCCTTTTTATTTGCTATGTATAGTGGCAAGTGGAGTGCCTATAGGTCAACAGAGACATGTTGGCTTTGCACATGTTGTCTTAGAGGTCTACGGGGTCTGTCTGAAGTTCCTCTGTTCCTTTAAAATACCCTAAAGTACAATATCAGTAATATGCTGTTGTTGCACATCAATTCTTTTTCCTGTTTGATAAAAAATACATCTAATCATTTCAAGGCTAAGATGTGTATTGTGAGGATCTACAATATGTTTGCCATCCATTGCCATGTATTCCATCTAGAATGTCTCACATAGGAGTTATATTTATCAAATGACAAAAGACTCTCTTTAGTACATCTCCAGAAGTCTAATTAGTAACTATTCGCTTTGGTTAAGTTAGCTCTTTGTGTAAATCTCCTCTACAAAAGGAGCAATTTATCATTAACCACACAAGAGACTTCTTATTTGTTGCACGTCTTCTAGGTCAGCTTTGCTGCTGCTCACGCTCACTTTTGTTCCTCTGAGACAAAAATTGGTAGAAGGCCTTGTTTAAACGCAGACTAGTGCAAGGCTGTGTGAAAGTGCTTAAGGCTGGGAGCTTCACATCCATAAGGATAAACTTATCCATATCTAATATATCTGATCACAAAATGCAATGTTTGGTTTCTAAAGAAACTAATAAACTAGATATGGCAGATATCATCATAAACCAAAAGACCTCATTTTTCTGGTACATGTTGAATGGTCAAGTCAGTCTAGATAAATGCCAATAAAGGTTATTCATGTTTATTTATACATATTATTTAGACAACTTTTTATTAGTTTTAGGAAGAAAATACTACTTTGCAGCGCATATGACAGCCATAACTTTTATATATTTCATTTTGCAGAGCTGTATGAGGGCTTTTTGTTTGCAGAGCGAACTGTAGTTTTTATTGGTACAATTTTTGGGGTATGTACAACTTTTTGATAACTGTTTTTCAACTTTTTTGGGGGGCAAGATGACTAAAAGATGGTGAATCACTTGTTTTTATTATTTTTTCTGTTCACCGCGCAGGAAAATATTTTATATCAGACATTTTCGGAAGTGGTGATACCTGTTATGTTCATTTTTTATATGTAAAATTGGGAAAGGCTGGAGATTTGAACTTTGTGAATTTTTATACAATAACTTTTAGTCCCTTAGGGGACTAGAACCTGGAATCTTTTGATCCCTTGTCCCATTCACCATCATAGAGATCTATTATTGTGAATGGGATTCTGCTTATTTGCCTGCTGAGCTGTGCCTCATGTACAGTTTAGCAGGCAGATTACCATGGCAGGTCAAGGCAACCGATCAGATCCCTATTTCGCTGCTGGGGCTCTGATCGGAAGGCAGAGCCACATCCCTCTGCGTAACCTCACATATGCCGAGATCGCTTTTGAATGTGGCATCTGAGACATTACACTAGTCTAGACATCTAGACATTACACTAGTAGTAGTGTATTACAGCTATCTTACCAAAAGTATTATTGTCAGCCCCAGATTCTGCAGAGGAAGAGTGAAGAACTACATTGAATATAAACCTGGCCTATAAAACCATCTGGAGGAAGATTTGCACTTTACATTGTTGGAACTGCATCCTGAGACTGTTAGAAGTACGACTATCCTCATTTTGAACTACAGTAAAGAGAGACATGTATTCTATTAAATCTGGCCTAGTTACTGACACTACACCATACTGCAGCCTAGAACCCCTGTCCTGTGGCCATTCAAATGTTAACACCAAGAGCACCTTAAACTACTATCAGACAGGAGCTCTAACACCGGAGAGTGCCCCGAGGGAAGAAAGGGTGCACCTTCCTTTCACTGCACTTGCCTTCGGGAGCAACAGTGTGAAAGAGGCCACTGTGATAAATTTTCTACAGCAACATCTGCTACCACTCCTATCCTCTGCCCCCTCTTCTCAGGGGCTTCCTGCACCTTTAAGGGCTGAATAGAAGAATGCATGTAGAGCCGGGGGCAGGAGCTCATTAGAAACCCAACTTAGTTGCCAGACATCTAATGAGATGGAGCTAGAAAGTGAGCAAACTAATTGGTCGGCCAGGACTTGGAGTCTAAGAAAAAAGGGACCTGACATGAAGCAGGTCCATGCCACAGAAGAGACTACCATTAAGGAGGAGGAGGAGCAGTGGCACACTATAGGTTGAGTTGTGCAAACATTAGGTGGGTTCATATCACATTTTTGTCATCCATTTAACGCATACATTGTAAAAAAAAGAATACAAACGCTCAGCACACCACACTTTTGTATACTTTTTTTTTTTTTTACAATAGAACTCTATGGTGATGGATGCCACATGGCATTAGTCTGAGGCCTCCGTTAACATATATGTTTTTTGCATAAGTTAAAAGGATAGCAAAAACATGATATGAACCCTCCTTGATGACACCCAGAAAATTTCAGAGCTTCCCTGTGATGTTGCTAAAAATAAGTGATGGATCCACAATCTGATGGGTACTACCTGAACCAAGATGTGGAGTCTAAGGGATTCCCTGTTTTTCCTCCTTTAACAGGGTTATAAATGTTAAAAGACTACACCCTGCAGTTGGTTATTGTAGTACTATGCTGATAGCGAGCAAGTATTTGTTGACGGAGAGACTTTGCAGCCCTTTGCTGAATTGGGAAGTTTGTTTGAATTAGCTGGAAAGAGATGCTGAGAGGCCTTTATTCTATGGCCTTTATCCTGATGTAGAGCCTTGGGAAACTCTGCATGTAAACTGAAAAGACTAAACCTACTTTTGCACATGCCTGTGTGTGTTATCTGGCCAATTTACCTCAGGAAAGTACAGTGGACTTATTACACCAAAGCCAGGCTCTTTATTGCCTTGCATCACATATCTGCACTGTCATACCATTGCCCCTTATTGCAGGTACTTCATGTGAGCTCTGCTTTGCACCCCAAAACCTGTTGACACCAAGAGCACTGCATCCAACATCAGGCAGGACCCACAAAACGGGTATCCCCCAAGATGAAGGAGAGTTGCTTCTCTCCTACACTGCACCGCCCAGAGAATGCCAGAATGAGGACAGCCACTGACTACTACTACTTCTATTCACCACCACCACTCTCATTCCCTCTCCCCTCTCCCTTCCAGGGCTTTGAAAATGGTGTTTCAGGATCTGCAACTGGCACAAATGTAGGTTTCTTCTCACTCCCTACAATTTTGAGTAATACTTCTGAGAAATATGACATATGATCAATTATAAGGCACCAAACAAGACCAATTATGAATATTTCAGAAAAGTCTTAACTTGAGCTGAAGTTATAAAGATACATCACACAGTGAAAACCACAGAGCCTGAAATAATTACAAAAATGAAATGCTATTTCATCTGACTGAAAATGCTGGGGTAGAGAAAAGCATTTGTGAATTTTAGAATTTAATGTAAAGCCATGTGATGTCTCAGATTAAAGTAGCTGAGCTCTGAGTCAACTCACTAAATTAATTTTTGAAAGAATTATATCATTTTAAATTATTTTACTTATATGTGTTATACTCATACATTAGGTAAAATTCTTATTAAATTTGGCTACACATCTGACCGTTCAAGACGCATATGCTGACATGCCCATCAATTTTAATATCCGGATGTACGCCACAAATAGTATCCTCTTGACTTATGTTTGGCTGGTATCAGTTAGGTACTGTAGTAGAAAGTTTTTTGGAAAGCTTATACCTGTATAACACATGCTGTGTTGAATATACCAGAAGTCTACATTTGGGGTGTATGTCAAGGGAACTTTCAGGGCCATATTCAACATTATAAAAAACAAACACAATACAACAGCACTCTGCAAACACAAATATCAAAATATATAAAATGCCATACTGACTATAGAAAATATGCTACTGCTGATGCCATGATCATTATATAAATGTGAGATACATTTTGTACAAAATCATTTGTTCTTTTCCATCCTGGCAAGTTGATCTCTATTTACCATTATGCACCCAAAGGCATGAGGGGCTGAAGGGATGGGCGTAATCAAAAGTCATAGATAAATAAACCCATAGTTCCAAATGAAAAACAAAATGTGCACAAATTTTAAAAAAAGGAAACGGTCTTACCATATACAGTGGATTCTGGCTGCAATAATCGTAAACCTCTCCAGAGGGGTTATAAAGGAATATACACACACTGCCCCTAGTAATCCCTAAGTACCCTAAGCTGTTTTGGTTTTCCAGATAGTGGGGTGTCCTCCATAATAGGAGTAGCCCCTCTGGAGTTCCAGCTGCCTACAACCCTATGCAACTCTATCTGACCAATGTTAGTGGGCGTAGTCACAGGGAAGGTGGAGGTAGCTAGATCAAATGTACGTCCCACTCCCGGGTGTTGACAGCACTACACTGTGGGCGCATTACATTGATGACATCTTCATTATTTCGTCAGGAGAAAGAGCTTTGGGAGTTTTGTTTAGAGCCTAAATAAGAACGACCTGAACCTCCAAGTTACTTTTGAGATACATAGGGACTTCTTACCTTAGTTCAATGTGAACATCAGGAGGGGACCGGTGGGCAACTTGGAAGCCAGTATCTTTTGCACATCCACATTGACGAATGGCATTCTAGTGGGCTAATATCTACGTCTAAGGAGGAACTGCTCCTTTGTTAAGGAAGCATGTAACCTGAGGGAACTATTCTTGAGTACAGGATATCCCAATTCACTTTTTAAAAGTATATGAAAAGGAACTTAGAAATGAATGCACATCATGTTACAGCTGCAGCCAAGTAAACAAATCATGACGATGAGAACAGGAGCGATGATGTTGGAGTCTTTTATTAATTCATATTAAATAATTAATCTTCTGCCATTGGGGCTCTTTAATTGCTAGTAAAAAGTGGACATGTTTCAGACTGCTGGGAACAGAACTGATTCTGCACATATTGCAGTCATTGTCCTCCTCTACCTTAGGTAGTCATTTGCAGTTACTACCTGTGAAAAAGCCATAGGCATTTTTAAGAGCAGCATGAAATACTCTGTGGGACGATCCAAAGCAAAACTGCTGCAAAACCTTCTTATTATCCTAAGTATACATTTAGTTCTTAGCGACTAATTTTTTTTATGCTGTCTATGACATACAAAGAACTGCACAGCTAAGGCTACTTTCACACTAGCGTTTTAAAATTCCGGTATTGAGTTCCGTCATAGGGGCTCAATACCGGAATAAAACGCTTCAGTTTTGTCCCCATTCATTGTCAATGGGGACAAAACTGAACTGAAGACAACGGAATGCTCCTGAAAGCATTCCGTTCCGTCTTCAGACCGGAGGACAAACCGCAGCATGCTGCGGTTTGCTCTCCGGTCCAGGCATCCGCACCAAGACGGATCCGGAATGACCCCCAATGCAAGTCAATGGGGGTGGATCCGTCTGGTGTGACCATAATGGTAACCGGATCCGCCCTCCATTGACTTTCAATGGAGTCCATTACGGATCCAGCTACACATAGACACATACAGACACAGACACACACATAAACATAAACATACACACACATATAGACATACAAACACACATACATACTTACATGCTCCCCGGCAGGTCTTCGGAGCGTCAGGGACAGGAGGGCTCACACAGGTCACGATTCCCCACAGCGCCCTCTGCTGGGCGCCTGGTGGAATCGTCATGATTCCACCAAGCGCCCAGCAGAGGGCGCTGTGCGGAATCGTGACCTGTGTGAGCCGTCCTGTCCCTCTGACGCTCCGAAGACCTGCCGGGGAGCATGTAAGTATGTATGTGTGTTTGTATGTCTATATGTGTGTGTATGTTTATGTGTATGTATGTACTGTGTGACATGTGTGGGGCCGGAGCGCGGTTCCGGCTCCACACATGTCACTGCGGCAGGCCTGATCCGGCAGCACCCTTCACCTGCCGGATCAGGCCTGCCGCCAGTGTGAAAGTAGCCTAAGAGAAAGCTGTAAAGATGTCAGGGTAAAACTAATTACAATGCTGTATCACTAATATTTAACAATCCTGTCACTGGTAGGCAAGACAAATACATAGTCTAGATTAGTCTAGATTAGTAGCACTAAATTCAGTCGCAGGAGATTTGTTGCAGATTTTCTATGTAGATTGTATTTTGACGTTTTGTGGCTAATTACAATACAATACATGTGAATTAGAGATGAGCGAGCATACTTGTCCGAGCTTGGTGCTCGTTCGAGTATTAGGGTACTCGTAAGTGCTCGCTGCTCGGACGAGTATCTCGCCATACTCGAGGAAATGGCAACTTCCGCATTGTGCTTTTTTGGCGCCTATAAACACAGCCAATCACAAGCCAGGAGACTCTGCGGTACACCCAGCATCACGTGGGGCCCTTACATGTCGATAGCAGGGGTTGGCTGGCCTGATCAGGTGACCCTGGAATATACTAGTGACTGGCCGCGGCGCTCGGCTCAGATGCCGTCTGGATGTCGTTAGGGATAGAGCTGCTGCCTTTCAGGAACAGTGTTAGGGCCTGAATTTAGTTCTCAGTTAGGCAGGAATCACCCACAAAGAACCCAACAGCCCTTCTAAGGGCTAGAAGAATTTTTTTTTTGTCTCCTGGCTTGGCTGGAACTAGTAGTGCAGCTATCGCCATATCTAACCCTGTTTTTTTTTTTATTGTTCTATCTCAGTGATACAAATCCATTGCACACAGCAGTGTGGAACCATTTTGTGTGTCACAGTTCAGCACTGACTCACTCCAATCCATATATACTGTCCAGGTGACACTTTCTGTACGTCACAGAATACAACCAAGTCATTTGCTACCAATATCATCTACAGCTTGATCCAGAAAACTCTCTGTGCGACATTTGTCTGGGTCGCAGACTAAATAGCCACCGTTAACAGGGTGTCAGTCAGTTCTACCATATTTCCTGCACGTCACGTTCCCAAAAAAACAAAATATAAAAAAAAAATTATTTTTTCAGTTGTTTTAGCTCAGTGATACAAATCCATTTTACTCAGCTGCGTGTAACCTTTCTGTGTGTCACAGTTCAGCACATTCGCTCCGATCCATATATACTGTCCAGGTGACACTTTCTGTACGTCACACAATACAACCAAGTCATTTGCTACCAATATCATCTACCGCTTGATCCAGAAAACTCTCTGTGCGACATTTGTCTGGGTCGCAGACTAAATAGCCACCGTTAACAGGGTGTCAGTCAGTCCTACCATAGTTCCTGCACGTTACGTTCCCAAAAAAACAAAATTGTAAAAAAAATATAAAAAAACAAATATAAAAAAAAAAAATTATTTTTTCAGTTGTTTTAGCTCAGTGATACAAATCCATTTTACTCAGCTTTGTGTAACCTTTCTGTGTGTCACAGTTCAGCACATTCGCTCCCATCCGTATATACTGTCCAGGTGACACTTTCTGTATGTCACACAATACAACCAAGTCATTTGCTACCAATATCATCTACCGCTTGATCCAGAAAACTCTCTGTGCGACATTTGTCTGGGTCGCAGACTAAATAGCCACCGTTAACAGGGTGTCAGTCAGTCCTACCATAGTTCCTGCACGTCACGTTCCCAAAAAAACAAAATATAAAAAAAAATAATATTTTTTATAAATTATTTTTTCAGTTGTTTTAGCTCAGTGATACAAATCCTTTTTACTCAGCTGCGTGTAACCTTTCTGTGTGTCACAGTTCAGCACATTCGCTCCCATCCGTATATACTGTCCAGGTGACACTTTCTGTACGTCACACAATACAACCAAGTCATTTGCTACCAATATCATCTACCGCTTGATCCAGAAAACTCTCTGTGCGACATTTGTCTGGGTCGCAGACTAAATAGCCACCGTTAACAGGGTGTCAGTCAGTCCTACCATAGTTCCTGCACGTCACGTTCCCAAAAAAACAAAATATAAAAAAAAATAATATTTTTTATAAATTATTTTTTCAGTTGTTTTAGCTCAGTGATACAAATCCTTTTTACTCAGCTGCGTGTAACCTTTCTGTGTGTCACAGTTCAGCACACTCGCTCCGATCCGTATAATCTGTCCAGGTGACACTTTCTGTACGTCACTTAATTCTACCGGACTTAACAAGTTTGTGGGCTTCAGTATACCAGGCCCGTGTAATTTTTTTTTTTTTTATCATACACCTATATACAAAAAATGTTGAACCCCAGGGCTAAGGGTCGAGGCCGAGGGCGTGGGCGTGGGCATTCAATTACTGCAGGGGGCAGAGGCCGTGGTCCTGGGCAGGGTGAGACAGAACCCGCTGATGAGGGAGCAGGGGAATTCCGCAGAGCTACACTCCCTAGCTTCATGTCTCAACTTACAGGGACACGTGGTAGAGGACTGTTGAAACCACAACAGTGCGAACAGCTGATCTCGTGGATTGCGGACAATGCTTCAAGTAATTTGTCCACCAGTCAGTCTTCCACGCAGTCCACCCACGTTACCCAAGGGAGCACTCCTCTGGCTCCTCCACCTCAACCTCCTTCCCCCCAGTCTGCCCCTTCCCAGGAAAATTTGGAATGCGATCCGGCATACTCTCAGGAACTGTTTTCTGGACCCTTCCCAGAGTCACAAACCACTTCTCAGGTTGCTGCTGACCTCGTTCCCGATGCCCAAGTTTTCCAACTGTCGCAGTCTGTGGGTGATGATGATGACAATGTTGAGTTAGTGGAAGAAGTATGTAAAGAGGTGTCAGACGATGACGAGACACGGTTGTCAGACAGTGGTGAAGTTGTTGTTAGGGGAGGAATTCCGAGGGGGGAGCAGACTGAGGAATCGGAGGATGACGAGGTGACTGACCCAAGCTGGGTTGATATGCCGAGTGAAGACAGTGCTTCTGAGGCGGAGGCGAGTGCTGCACCAGAACAGGTTATAAGAGGCAGTGGTGTGGCCAGAGGGAGAAGCAGGGCCAGAGCTGGTGCATCATCAGCAACTGTTTCACGTAGTGAAACTCCCGTGGCGAGGCCTAGATGTTCGCAAGTCTGGAGGTTCTTTAAAGAAAGTGAGGATGACCGACGGACTGTGGTGTGCAACCTGTGCCACACCAGGATCAGCAGGGGTGCCACCACTACTAGCCTAACCACCACCAGCATGTGCAGGCATATGAGTGCTAAACACCCCACTCAATGGAACCAAGGCCGTTCACCACCTCCTGCGGGTCACACCACTGCTCCTTCCCCTGTGTCACTCGCTGCCTCTGCTAGTCACCCCCCCGCGTCACTCGCTGCCTCTGCTAGTCAACCCCCTGCCCAGGACTCCAGCACGAGCGCCTCCCGCCGGAAAACCACACCTTCGCCTCCACGATCCTCCACAGCGTCCACCAACGTGTCCCAGCGCAGCGTTCAGCTGTCTTTACAGCAGACGCTGGAGCGCAAGAGGAAATACAGTTCCACCCACCCACATGCCCAAGCCCTCAACGTCCACATCTCCAAATTGCTTAGCCTGGAGATGCTGCCCTATAGGTTGGTAGAAACCGAGGCCTTTCGAAATCTCATGGCGGTGGCTGCCCCTCGGTATTCTGTCCCCAGCCGCCACTATTTTTCCCGATGTGCCGTCCCAGCCCTACACCAGCACGTGTCACAGAACATCATCCGTGCCCTGACCAACGCTGTTTCTGAGAAGGTCCACCTAACCACGGACACGTGGACAAGTGCTGCCGGGCAGGGACACTATATCTCACTGACGGCACATTGGGTTAACTTGGTGGAGGCTGGGACCGAGAATGACCCTGGGGCCGCTCATGTACTGCCCACACCGAGGATTGCGGGGCCTACCTCGGTCACGGTCTCTCAGACGTACTATGCCTCCTCCTCCGACCCCTCCTCCTCCACCAAATTACCATCCGTGGGCACGGCGCCTTCAGTCGGTAGCTCTAGGCGCAGCAGCAGTGCAGTGGGTAAGCGCCAGCAGGCGGTACTCAAACTGCTGAGCTTAGGTGACAAAAGGCACACCGCCCAAGAGCTGTTACAGGGCATCACGGCGCAGACCGATGTGTGGCTGGCACCGCTGAACCTCAAGCCAGGCATGGTTGTGTGTGACAACGAGCGTAACCTGGTGGCGGCTCTGCAACTCGGCAGACTGACACATGTGCCATGCCTGGCCCACGTGTTCAATCTTATAGTTCAGCGGTTCCTCAAGACATACCCCAATCTGTCTGATTTGCTCACCAAGGTGCGCCGCATCTGTGCGCATTTCCGCAAGTCGAGCATAGATGCTGCCACTCTCAGGGCAGCGCAGCGCCGCCTACAACTGCCCGCTCACCGACTGTTGTGCGACGTGCCCACGAGATGGAATTCCACATTAAACATGTTATCCAGAGTTTACCAGCAGCGCAGAGCGATTGTAGACTGCCAGATGTCATCTTCCACCAGAACTGGTAGTCAGGTCTCTCAGATTCCTCAAGTCTACAATGAGGAGTGGACGTGGATGTCTGATATCTGCCAGGTGTTGAGCAACTTTGAGGAGTCAACACAGATGGTCAGCGGCGATGCCGCCATTATCAGCCTCACCATCCCGCTGCTTTGCCTGTTGAAAAACTCACTGCTCAGCATCAAGTCGGATGCTTTGCGCTTGTCACAAGAGACGGTGGAGGAAGATACGTCGCTTGATAGCCAGAGCACCCTCCGGTCTGTTTCTCAGCGCGTATCGGAGGAGGGGGATGAGGATGAGGAGGAAGAGGAGGAGAATGTCGGCGAGACAGTAGAGGGTACCAGTGCTCAGTCCTTAACTCTTGAGCGTGTATGGGCTGAAGAGGAGGACTTGGAGGAGGAGGAAATGGAGAGTCAGGCCAGTGAGGAGAGGGAATTCTTGCGTGTTGGGACTCTGGCGCACATGGCAGACTTCATGTTAGGCTGCCTATCCCGTGACCCTCGCGTTAGAAGAATTTTTTCCAACACCGATTACTGGGTGTTCACTCTCCTGGACCCACGGTACAAGCAGAACCTTTCCACTCTCTTCCCTGTATAGGAAAGGAGTATGAGAGTGAATCAATATCAACAGGCCCTGGTGCACAAGCTGAAACAATCCTTCCCATCTGACGCCGCTAGCGGCAGAGGGCATGGTTCTGTGGGCCAAGTAGCGGGGGAGAGGAGGCGAGCAGGCAGCTTGTCCAGCACTAGCAGGGGAACGCTCTCCAAGGCCTTTGCCAGTTTTATGTCACCCCAGCAAGACACTGTCACCTGTCCCCAGTCTAGGCAGAGTAGGGGGGAGCTGTACAGAAAGATGGTGAGGGAGTACCTAGCTGACCATACCAACGTCCGTAGCGATCACTCTGCTCCATACAACTACTGGGTTTCAAAGCTGGACACGTGGCCTGAACTGGCGCTGTACGCCTTGGAGGTGCTGGCCTGCCCTGCCGCTAGCGTGCTGTCAGAGCGGGTATTCAGTGCAGCTGGTGGCGTCATCACCGATAAGCGCACACGCCTGTCAACTGACAGCGCTGACAGGCTGACGCTTATTAAAATGAACAAAGCCTGGATTTCACCGGAATTCAAATCTCCTCCGGGGGAAAGCAGCTAAAGATTTAAATAACTTATGTATCCGATTCCTCTTCTCTACTCCTCTTCTCTACTCCTCCTCCTCCTCCATATCGTCTTTGCCTAACGCTGACCCAAAAAACGCCATTTTTTAGAGGTCCAACTGGCACTCTTTTAGCACAATTTTTCAGGAGGGCCCCCTACTGGCCCTCTCTTCAAACAATTTTTCAGGAGGGCCCCCTACAGGCCCTCTATTCAAACAATTTTTCCAGAGGTCCACCTACAGGCCCTCTATTCAAACAATTTTTCCAGAGGTCCACCTACAGGCCCTCTATTCAAACAATTTTTCCAGAGGTCCACCTACAGGCCCTCTCTTCAAACAATTTTTCATGAGGGCCCCCTACAGGCCCTCTATTCAAACAATTTTTCCAGAGGTCCACCTACAGGCCCTCTATTCAAACAATTTTTCCAGAGGTCCACCTACAGGCCCTCTCTCCAAACAATTTTTCCGGAGGTCCACCTATAGGCCCTCTGTCCAAACAATTTTAACGGAGGTCCACCTACAGGCCCTCTCTCCAAACAATTTTTCCGGAGGTCCACCTACAGGCCCTCTCTCCAAACAATTTTTCCGGAGTTCCACCTACAGGCCCTCTCTCCAAACAATTTACTTCTTTGTCCTATCTTTCTCTCTCTCTCTCTACAAACTATTTTTCCGGATAGCTGCCATATACGGTATTAAACTGAGTAGTATACATAGAACACATACCACACTTGATCAAGCTCATAATTTACGACTGTACCGGTTGATGCTAAATTTTTAAGTTGGGGTCCTGCGTCGTCATTCTAAATACATCCGGCTGTTGTCACCACCACACACGCTAGCCCAGGGGGCACTCCTCTGGCTCTTCCAGCGAAACCTCCTTGCCCCAGCCTGCCCCCCCCCCCACCTACAGGCCCACTCTACAAACAATTTAGCCGGATAGGGGATGTATTAGAAGTTGTACTCATGTTTGTTTTTCTTCTTCTTTTATCTGCCTCATGACCTGTGATAGGCAGAGAATGGACACGTCCCCTTAGCTGCAGTGGGAAAGACACTCCCCTGGCCAGAGCAAGCTCTTTTTCCGTTTTCCGTGTTCGAAAAATCCATTAAATATAGGGTCCCAAGATAGGGGACGTATACGGTATTAAACTGAGAAGAATCGATACTGCACTGGCTGATGCTAGAGTATTTCCAAATGCATTCCGGCTGTTGTCACCACCACACACGCTAGCCCAGGGGGCACTCCTCTGGCTCTTCCAGCGAAACCCCCTTGCCCCAGCTTGCCCCCCCCCACCTACAGGCCCACTCTACAAACAATTTAGCCGGATAGGGGACGTATTAGAAGTTGTACTCATGTTTGTTTTTCTTCTTCTTTTATCTGCCTCATGACCTGTGATAGGCAGAGAATGGACACGTCCCCTTAGCTGCAGTGGGAAAGACACTCCCCTGGCCAGAGCAAGCTCTTTTTCCGTTTTCCGTGTTCGAAATATCCATTTAATATAGGGTCCCAAGATAGGGGACGTATACGGTATTAAACTGAGAAGAATCGATACTGCACTGGCTGATGCTAGAGTATTTCCAAATGCATTCCGGCTGTTGTCACCACCACACACGCTAGCCCAGGGGGCACTCCTCTGGCTCTTCCAGTGAAACCTCCTTGCCCCAGCCTGCTTCTCCCCACCTACAGGCCCACTCTACAAACAATTTAGCCGGATAGGGGACGTATTAGAAGTTGTACTCATGTTTGTTTTTCTTCTTCTTTTATCTGCCTCATGACCTGTGATAGGCAGAGCATGGACACGTCCCCTTAGCTGCAGTGAGAAAGACACTCCCCTGGCCAGAGCAAGCTCTTTTTCCGTTTTCCGTGTTCGAAAAATCCATTAAATATAGGGTCCCAAGATAGGGGACGTATACGGTATTAAACTGAGAAGAATCGATACCATACGGGTTAAAGCAACAGTTTTTCCAAATCCATTCCGGCTGTTGTCATCACCACACATGCTAGCCCAGGGGGCACTCCTCTGGCTCTTCCAGCGAAACCTCCTTCCCCCCCACCTACAGGCCCTCTCTCCAAACAATTTTCCCGGGTAGGGGGACGTATTAGATATTGTACTGATTTATTTTTTAGATGCTTGGGAAGCACCTATGCTCACCACTATACATCCAACAGCCACAGCAACTGATAAGAACAGATACTAAACTTGATTTTAGCTGCAGTGCCAGCATGAGCAGTGGTGTCACCTGCAGGCGGTGATGGACCTTCGTTGCACCTAGTTGGGTAACATGTGATGGGTATTTGCCTCGCCTTTCTTGGTCTGGGTGAGCACAATTGCCATGAGGGTAACCACCAGGCTGTTGCCTGAGAATTTGGGGTAATGGTGGGATTAGGCAGCCTCAGAGGCATCCATGCATGCTGCCCCTGCTGTTTCCTGTCCATTTCCATGGTGTTTCCATCATTTTCTGAGGTTTCCAGGTTTTCACCCAGCCTTCCCTAGGCAGAGCCTTGGTCCCCCGCAAAAATGCTCGAGTCTCCCATTGACTTCAATGGGGTTCGTTATTCGAAACGAGCACCCAAGCATCGGGAAAAGTTCGACTCGAATAACGAGCACCCGAGCATTTTAGTGCTCGCTCATCTCTAATGTGAATGGGTTTTTTTTAAAATCTGCACCTCAGAATATGCCCCTTATGTTGAAAAATTGCCACCATGCAATGGGTGCAAAACATTGCAGGGAACTGGAGGGGATGCACAGGGCAGAGAAGATGGGAGTGGTGGTTGTTGACCTGGGAGGGGTGGTAGTACTCGTAGTTCACAGTGGCATTCTTCTGGCTCTCCCTCGCTCGCAAGCGATTGGCTGCCGTGGTGACGTTTTCCCCTTTTCAATGGGATGTTGATTTGAGGGCAGGCAGGAGATGAAGAGCTGGCTATAAAGCAATGGAGACCAAATCCAGCGATGGGGACCAGGTAAGTATGATTCCCACCGTAGGTCAACCCCTCTGAGGGGTCTGTTATAGTCTTTGATAACCCCTTAAAGTTAACTGTCAACTAAATTTCCTCAGTCCTTCTCTATGTCAGTGTTACCCAGTGTTTTACCATTAAGTATGTACTGGTGACTTGCATTATTCCTTCCCATGTGCATAACCTTACATTTATCGGTGTTAAATCTCATTTGCCCCTTCTCTGCCCAAGCCTCCAATCAGGGGCTGATTAAGTGCATCATAGGCCTGGGCCCCTTCCCTCTATTTATCAATGACCCCCCACCACCTCCTGTGTTCTGCCCCAACCTATCCCAAGCAAACTTCATTAAAGGAACAGGCAAATCTGGGAATCAAGATGGTGGATTAGTAATCTCTGTATTTGAGGAACTACTCTGGAGCTTTGGCTCAGTTCTGACTGAAATGGCTGCTCCTGGCCTCAGTCTCTCTGCCACTGCTGCTGCTCTGCCTCTCTCTTCACAGATGCCTAGCCCAGCACACCAAGAGTTTGAACATCAAAAGGGTGGATTATTAAAATAAAGGGATTAGGGACGGGAGAGAGGGATGGGCATGGCGGCTGGTGGGAATTATCAGCTTTAAAGTGATTGGAGGAGGTGTGCCGTGATGTGCCCATTCCTCATTCTCCCTCGCTCCTTCTACTGATGGGGCCTGGCTGGTATTATTGCAGCACTAGCTCTGCGTTCAGCTTACATATTGTAGAAGTCTGACTGTGTAATGTGGGCTTGTTGTGGTGCATGAGGTGTTTGGGATGGCAATGGCCCCTTCACTGAACCTGGGCCTGGGGCTGCCGACCCAAACGCCCATATTATAATCCGCCACTACCTCCAATCTATCCAGATCCATCTGTAGCACAGTACTGTCCTGTGTTACTTTGCAGAGTTTTGTGTCATCTGCAAAAATTGATATTGTACTGTGCAAGCCTTCTACAAGATCATTAATAAATATATTGAAGAGAATAGGGCCCAATACTGACCCCTGTGGTACCCCACTAGTGACAATGACCCAATCAGAGTGTGTACCGTTAATAATTACCCTCTGTTTTCTATCACTAAGCCAGTTACTTACCCACATACAGACATTTTCTCCCAGTCCAAGCCTTCTCATCTTATATACCAGCCTGTTATGTGTTGGTGTATTGGATGCTTTGTAGAAGTCAATCTGGATCAGTCTAGAACTTGCTAATTATATTTGCTGCAAGTAAATAGCATTTAATGAGTAGTGATCAAAAGCTGTATCATCAATAAGGGGAAGAAAATCTGCCACTGTAAAATGACCTTAAATAAAGCATTCAAACCATTTACTCACTATAGAGTTTAGAGGCTATGTACACCTTCAGGGGCAATTTTTTAATGATTGCATTTTACTAATTTTGGGGTAAAATCATTTCAATTTTAAATTGGTCTTGTCACAAATCTAATAACCTTTATCTCTAAATTACTAATAGCTCAAAAACATTTAAGCCACATTCTTTTCAGTAAGATAATTAAGTTAGTCAGCTGAAGTGCCTAATGGGAAACAGTAGAAACACAGAGCCTGCTACTAGATAATCTCAAGGTTATATAAAGAAAGTGGCTTAAAATTTTTAATAAAGACCAATTGAAAAAAATATTTATAGTTCAAAATCAGTACGATGCAATAATGCACAAATTGCACCAAAGGTGTACATAGACTGAAGTTTGGAAGCGTTTTTTTTAAAATATTTTTTATTAAGTCAGATGCATTTTTACGAAAACTCCAGAAACAA
Organism: Rhinella marina; assembly: GCA_900303285.1. NCBI lineage: Eukaryota > Metazoa > Chordata > Amphibia > Anura > Bufonidae > Rhinella > Rhinella marina. Next base: position 68,705 of record ONZH01019330.1, on the reverse strand, counting down.
CAGGTAATGTATTGACTTCAAGAAGTCAAGACGTTTAGAAGATTTTTCAACACATAACCATGGGATTTTAAATCTAAAACAAAGAACAGTCCCCCCATAAACTCTTTACCCCCTGTGCACCATTACAGGGCTTTTTGACCCCTTTATGTAAAAAGCTATTATATATACTATACTTAATATACATGTCAGCTTTCAAAGTTCTGCTGGTTGCCCTTAGATTAAGAGGTTTGGCTTCACTCAGATGTCAGACATATGACTGTGTACCTGTTATAATCCCAATGCATTGCTCCCTAGTAACAGGACAACAGGGAAACTTTTAATTTAGTTTTAGGTCTCATGCACATGGCCGTTGTTGGCCAGTGCTCGTAATGTGGCCCACAAACAGTGGGTCCGCAATATATGGGCACTGGTGGTTTGTGTACAGCATCACGGATGTGGACCCATTCACTTGCAATTTTTTTGTGTTGCAGATGGATCACGGGTCTGCATCTGTCTGTGCCAGTCACATGGATGGTACCCGTGCATTGGCATTCCCCAATGCACAGAATGGGCAGCACATTTTTGTGTGCATGAGCCCTTAGAGTAGACTGTGAAACAGGGACTGATGATAAAACATTAAAATAATTAGTAAAGCTTAGGTGTAATGTAAAAGGCTACAGTCAATCCTGTCCTGATTGATCCACTACATCTCATTATCGATTATTTATGTCTCCTCACTAGTCTGTTATCTGTGGGTGATTTGCATGTTGCTTGATTAGGTTCTATGTTTCAAGTACATTTACAGAATAACCTATTATGTGTATATAAGCCAACACTGTTTCTCCCCATTAAGTAACTTGTATCCTGCATTTCCATCTGCTTTCCTCCTTTAGATGCTGTATCTCTTATTTGGCAGATTTCCCTGAACTCAGTTCCAGAGTGGATGGAGACTAGTTGCTATAATCTCTCCCATACAGATCATACACATCCACTCCAACCAGCACTTATGACAAGAAGCTCTGGAAATCAATTTTATTCATTTTGTATCCTGATGTTGGAGAGACTCTGATGAGTTACAACATGACTTAAGTGACAAAACGCGTAGGCATGAGAAACCAGAAAGTTTTTCTTTGTCAGATATTTTTTCATCCTGTTCTACCTAGTCATGAGGGAAAGGCAAAATTACGGATTGTACAACTAAAGAGATTCTGTATAAAAAATCAAACATGACAGCTCTCCGCAGAGTCCAATCAATGTGATATATTTATCCATTTCTATTCTATCCATTAAATTGTTAAGAATTATATTTTTAAGCTTGTATTTTAAAAGGAGTTAGAAAGCAATAGAAATAATTGATATTACATTCTGTCTGGAACAATGCTCATAGTAGGTCCATGCAGTAGGCAACCCACCAATAAGGTACAGTGGTCCCTCAAGATACAATATTAATTGGTTCCAGGACGACCATTGTATATTGCAACCAAATCGGTTCCAAGGCCCCAAAATGTCATCCAAGATAAGAGAAAATGAAGATTAAAAAAAAAAAAAAAAAGCAGATAACTAAGACATATAAGACAAGTCCTTAGGCTACTTTCACATTAGCGTTTTTAAATTCCAGTATTGAGTATTTTAAATTCCGGTATTGAGTTCCGTTATAGGGGCTCAATACCGGAAAAAAACGCTTCAGTTTTGTCCCCATTCATTGTCAATGGGGACAAAACTGAACTGAAGACAACGGAATGCTCCTGAAAGCATTCCGTTCCGTCATCAGACCGGAGAACAAACCGCAGCATGCTGCGGTTTGCTCTCCGGTCCAGGCATCCGCACCAAGACGGATCCGGAATGACCCCCAATGCAAGTCAATGGGGACGGATCCGTTTGGTGTGGACACACCAGTAATCTGGATCTGTCCTCCATTGATTTCCAATGGGGGGTCATTCCGGATCCGGCTACATACACACAGACATACATACAAACAAACATATAGACATACATACAAACATACAGACATACATACATACTCACATACTCCAGGGACGCCGGCAGCATGTCTTCACACGCCTCCTGCTCGCAGCTATGACGTTTCCCCACTGCGCCCAGCAGAGGGCGCTGTGGGGAATCGTCATAGCTGCGCGCAGGAGGCGCGTGAAGACATGCTGCCGGCGTCCCTGGAGTATGTGAGTATGTCTGTATGTATGTCTGTATGTTTGTTTGTATGTATGTCTGTGTCTTGTTTCAATGTGTGTCATGTGTGGGGCCGGAGCAGAGGGCGCTGTGGGGAATCGTCATCACTGCGCGCAGGAGGCGCGTGAAGACGTTCTGCCGGCGTCCCTGGAGTATGTGAGTATGTCTGTATGTATGTTTGTTTGTATGTATGTCTGTGTCTTGTTTCAATGTGTGTCATGTGTGGGGCCGGAGCGCTGCACCCTTTAGGTGCCGGATCCGTGCTAACGCTAGTGTGAAAGAGGCCTAAGGCTACATTCCGTTCCGTCTTCAGACCGGAGAACAAACCTTGCGGTTTGCTCTCCGGTCCAGGCATCCGCACCAAGACGGATCCGGAATGACCCCCAATGCAAGTCAATGGGGACGGATCCGTTTGGTGTGGACACACCAGTAATCCGGATCTGTCCTCCATTGATTTCCAATGGGGGGTCATTAAGGATCCGTCTTACATACATAGATACATACATACAGACATACATACATACATACAGACATACATACTCACATACTCCATACTCATGTCTTCACGCACCTCCTGCGCGCAGCTATGACGTTTCCCCACTGCGCCCAGCAGAGGGCGCTGTGGGGAATCGTCATCACTGCGCGCAGGAGGCGCGTGAAGACGTTCTGCCGGCGTCCCTGGAGTATGTGAGTATGTATGTATGTATGTATGTATGTATGTATGTCTGTATGTTTGTATGTATGTCTGTATGTCTGTGTCTTGTTTCAATGTGTGTCATGTGTGGGGCCGGAGCGCTGCATAGCGTTAGCGCGGATCCGTTGGCACCCTTTAGGTGCCGGATCCGTGCTAACGCTAGTGTGAAAGTAGCCTAAGTATAGTTTTTGGGAATGTAAGAAGAACATCGCATGGGCACAAGGAGAGGGTACAAAGTCAATGTAGATATAAGATGACAATCCTAGTTACTAGTTTGTTCATGTGAAACTATGAAAATATAGGTTCTGTTTTATCATAAACCATATACTGACAAAAGGATCCTTTACTTTCTGCAAAGATAATGAAAATAGTCTATTACAAAAATCAAGGCCTCGGACAGATACCCAGTCTGTCTTAAAATGTAGTGAGCGCCAAGGTAACATAAACTTGCCACAAGCAGTAAAGTGTCATTGTCATAGACGTGGTGTAACCTACTGACTGGCTCCTGCATGACTTGATGGTTCTAAACCTTTTATGAAAGCCTGTTCTTAGGGGTAGTCTCTCAGTTAAGTGTTTCTATGATAGCATTTCAGTCTTAGGAATGGTGTTTCCTGGATGAGACTTCTCTTTGGGCCTACTTAGCAGGAGCTCACACATGTAGCCTCTCGTTTTGCTTAAGTAAGACTCTGTACTAACTAAAGGGTGGGTCCAGCCTATCACCCTGGAAACTAGGACTGCCAGTATTAGCCTTTTGTTGTCTATACACAGTGCATAGACAAATGTTTTTAGCATTAAATCACAACATAAACATTTTGAAAAACTTTTAGCAGTGATCCACTGGGTCACTGCATTGGCAACAGATTGAGCCATCAGAACAGCTCTGAAGAGCAGTCTGCACTTGTAAAGTGAAAGCTGCAGAGGTAAAACTGATGAATTGTTTTTAATAAAGACCAATTGCAAAAAGGATTTTAGCCCAAAATGAGTAGAATGCAGTTATGAAAAAAACTGCCACCAGAAGTTTCCATAGTCTTGTATGAGTCGAATAGAAAAATGTTTTGAATTGTTAACCTCCAATAGCAGTTTTTTTTTAAATGAAAAAAAGCCAATTTCTAGGGTTATTTGCAGTTTTTAGCCAGTTTGGAAGGTTGGGACAAGCCACTGTCAGAGGGCTCAGCAGGTATGTGCTGAATGCAGCTGTATATGTAGAATGGTTCCAGGAGCTACCCTATACACTTGTATGTATATTGCTCAGGAGATCTGATGGGGCAAGGTGCTACTGTGGATGCTTCAGAATTCAGGTCTCCAATAGCTTGGTCAAAAGAAACACGGGTTACATAGTAGGCAAGATGTCATAAAAGGAGAAAAAAAATGGATTTGCCAAATTGCTTATTCTTTATCACATTAGCTGCCACTGCTGAGACTGAAGTACACAACGGCTTTGCTATGAGAAGAATCTGAAAGCAAATTTTACAAATAAAACTTGTGTGGTGTTAAAATGCATTCATACCAGGAATTCTGCTTTAAGGGATGTAAATATGTCTACAAGAAAGGACAGTGTACTCATATGGAAGTTTATGATCCCATAGCTCCTATAATATTGTAAATGCTTCTGGTTAAGTTACATAGCAGTACTGTTGAAAATGTGGTCCAGGTTACCATGCCTATATACACACGTATATTCTATTAGAAAAGCAACTTAAGAAATCTGATTTATCCCACATAGAAGAGGAATCTTACTGGAGAATAAAACTTTCATACATCAGTCTAAGGCTACTTTCACACTAGCATTTTTATTTTCCGGTATTGAGTTCCGTCATAGGGGCTCAATACCGGAATAAAACGCTTCAGTTTTGTCCCCATTCATTGTCAATGGGGACAAAACTGAACTGAAGACAAAGGAATGCTCCTAAAAGCATTCCGTTCCGTCTTCAGACGGAGAGAAAACCGCAGCATGCTGCGGTTTTCTCTCCGGTCCAGGCATCCACACCAAGACGGATCCGGAATGACCCCCAATGCAAGTAAATGGGGACGGATCCGTTTGGTGTGACACACCAGTAATCCAGATCTGTCCTCCATTGACTTGCAATGGGGGGTCATTCCGGATCCGGCTACACATATACAGAGATACATACAGACATACATACATACTCACACATACACACAAACACATACATACTCACATACTCCAGGCAGGGACGCCGGCAGTATGTCTTCACGCGCCTCCTGTGCGCAGCTATGATGTTTCCCCACTGCACCCAGCAGAGGGCGCTGTGGGGAATCGTCATCACTGCACGCAGGAGGCGCGTGAAGACGTGCTGCCGGCGTCCCTGGCTGGAGTATGTAAGTATGTATGTATGTGTTTGTGAGTATGTGTGAGTATGTATGTTCTCTGTGTCTTGTCCCAATGTCTGTGTCAACATGTGTGGGGCTGGAGTGCTGCTCTGGCTCCACACATGTACCAGCGGCAGCACAGATCCGTTGGCACCCTTTAGTTGCCGGATCCGTGCTGCTGCTAGTGTGAAAGAGGCCTAATTCAAAATCAGTTCGAATAAGGTGCTAAATGTGTATGTCTTTTAACAGATTTGGCATATTTGTGCCACAAGATTAAATCAAGGCTAGCCTGCAGACACGCTCATCTGTGTAACACTATCTGTGAATAGCACAGTCACATTTCTAAGTTGTCGAAAGGCTATGAAAACCTTTGCACGGATTTTGTCATTTACTTGCTAAATGCAAAATCAAGCAAATTAACTGTGTAACTCCTTAACCTTGCAGACTGTGCTAATAAATCTGACAATGTAGATCAGAGTGTGGAGAGGAGGGCAAGCATTCAGGTTATCAAAGAAAAGTAGCTCATGCAAAGTGTAAATAGGGAGGGAAGCACACACAAGACAGTTTGCAGGGGAAGGGGAGAAAAATCACTTAGGTTAAACACCAGCGTAGGAAGAACACATATGTGTCAAGTCTGCAGTAGGAGAAGGATCACACTCCTGAGTTTCAACGACCCTCAGTACCAGCAGGGGTGAACCACCAATGAGGCCAGGTGAGGCGATCGCCTCAGGCAGCACCAGGCAGGGGCAAGATGGGGGCAGCGGAAGGGCCATGGGCAATGAGCGCTTTCATTGTGGCAAAGGGGTAAGGTTAAGAAATTGGCATTGGTGGGGAAGGCAGGGGGAGGGGGGGGGGTGTTCAGTTTTCATCTCAGGCAGCAGAAAGGCTAGGTGGACCCCTTAGGACAAGTGAGAAGAAATGTCTCATGACCTGTAGAATGGAAATCAACACTAGAATGACGCTGTGCTGATATACAGTAAAGGACATAGCACTCTGGACACAAAGACCTCACATGCAGTATGTATTCCTGGGAGAGGTATGTCAACATGAGAAGTCTGTAGCTAGCAGTAGGATTTTAAATTGAATATCAAGGAGTCTGAAAATCAACTTTTTTTTTTACTCAAGCTAACCACTAACATATGTAAAAATATATATTTTGTTACATATAAAAGGTGTCTAAATCTGCTCCCAGAGGCGATATTGATAAATGTGATAATACCAATAGGAAGTCAGGGAAACATGAATCCCCTCTTTATTAGTCATGAGGAGTCAGTTCTCACAGATGCATCACTTGACCCATCTAGTGAATGGCAGTGAATGAGTCAATGGGAAGCTCGTCATTGTGCTCCTGAACAGTGATGACTTCTAGAGTTGACTCTCCTCATGACTGGTAAACTCAGGAGGAAGTACAATGCTAAAAAGCCTGGACTGCTGTGAATTTGATATCTGTTTCCATGATGTGTGACATCAGTGGTTCAAAGTCATTTAACCCGTTAAAGACACCTACTTACAGCTGTAAAAAGTGACCTTAAGCCCACCTTAATGCCAAATTTTTCCCAGGACCACTTAAAGTCAGTTAGGACTTAACAGAATTTGATAAGAGGCTTCTATAAGTGCATGTCGGCATTGTGAGTCCAGGTCCATTAAAGTCATCTCATCCTTCGAAATCACCGGTTATTCATTCAAATCCTTAAAAAATACAGTAGGCAAATGCCCACTTTGGGCTAATTTTCTTGCCCAGTCTTGACCGAACTTAATGTGAAACATTTCTTTCCCTGTACTGGCAATACAAGATCAGTGTCCAAATATGTTTAATGGGGGTTACTGGAAATGTAATATGACCTATCTTTGGCATAGGCCATGAGATTGGTGAGGTCCAACTCCTGGCACTCAGAATTATCAGCTGTTTGAATGGCCAGCTGAGCTCCAGACCAGGCACTGGAACAGTACAGATCTAGGTAGTGCTCATGAATGGTACTGTGGGTCAGCTGGCATTTAAAGAAGAACTCCTGCAAAAAAAAATATTCTCTGACCTGTTAGAAAGGTGCATGATATAATCTGCAGTGAATGTCATTTTCTTATCAGAAGCCATAATTGAGAGTTTCCACTCTCTTCTTATTGTAGCTGTGTCATGTGACCAACTCCCTGACCTCCAACTGACCCAGAACAGGAAGCCAGTCACTTCTCTATTCATTACTATGAGACTGAAAGTGAGGCTCCCACAGGAATTCATAGAAAATTAGACTTCCTGTCCACACATAAGTCTGTGTGTGAGTTGGTGAGTCTAATTCCTGGTCACATGACACAGATGAGAAGCATCAGGGAGATATAACTCAAAAATACAGCCACTGGTAAGAAAATGACATTCACTACAGATTACATCATGTACATTTCTAGCAGGACATGGAATAAACATTTTTGTGGGAGTTCTTCTTTAAGTGAGTCAGTTCAATTCATGGTTACTACCCAGTGTACAGAGCTGTGCCCCTCTGATCTAATGTTGAGAAGACCTATCCTACGAACAGCTCATCAATATTACACTCCCAGCAAACCCCTTCAACCCTTTGAAAATAAAATGACCATGTGCCTTTTCTGATACCAGTATTCATTAGAACCCTTTGAGCCAGCATGCACCAAACTGAATTTGATCAATGCCATACGTATTTGCTGATCGAGATATTTGTCATTTAAAGGGAACTTGTGACTAGAATTTTGTTATAAAACTATTGCCATGATGTTATTGCGCTTGTAATTATCTTTTAGACATGCCCATGTGGAAATCAGCGGTTTTATTAGGAGGGGGAAGGTAAAGTTATAACGTCACCATCCGCAGCTCTCCTATAGTCATCAGGGGGTTCTTCACAGTGACTCGTCCCAGTTCTAGTCAATGTCTTGGCTGTAATCATGCCCACTCTTGTTTGGTTGGCATTCTGCTTGGCACAGCCTCACACACTGAATGGTTTTAAATAAGTAACAGTCATTAAACCCTTTTACTTATTCAAACAGTAAAAAGTGTCTGTCTGCCCAACCTTGGGCCACTTAACCCCTTAAACTACACTCTCAGTTGTCCACTTTGGTGCTCATTTTTGTGCCATGTTTTACGTTTTCAGGCTGCTTAAGACTTCATTCTCCTAAGGGCACCTTTTAATCAAATAAATAGTCCATAGTTACTAATAATACATCTCCAGTTGGTAAGACGCTGGTAAATGACAAATCCAACGCCTGCTGCGAATAAGAAACAGGATGAATTAGAGACCACAGCGTCCTGGAGAATAGTGACTAAGAGAAGAATGCTGAAGCTGGTTTCTTATTGTCCAATTTCTTATTCGCCTGTCCATTAGGTGCATTCACAAGACCGTATAAATGGATCAGCATCCGTTCAACAATTTTGCGGAATGGGTGCGGACCCATTCATTTCAAGGGGCTGCAAAAGATGCGGACAGCACACAGTGTGCTATAGGCATCCGTTGTTCCGTTCCGTGGCCCCGCAAAAAATATAGAGAATGTCCTGTTCTTGTCCGCAATCACGGACAAGAATAGACATTCTCTATATAGCGCCGGCCATGTCTGTTCCGCAAAATGCAGGACGCACACGGCCGGTATCTGTGTTTTGCGGATCCGCAATTTGTGGACCGGAAAACACTTACGGTCGTGTGAATGTAGCCTTAATGAGGAGAACTTAGTGACAAAACACATTGCATCCAGCTGTCCTGAGGTCAATCCAGTTACATCGGCATCAAAACAGGCACCAATATGGGCAGCAAAGTTGGCACACAAAGAGTGTGATTAAAAGGGTTAAATGAATTTGGGCCACTGGTCTCGCACTACCAGCACACAGAAAAGGTCTCCCTGAATCAAGTTCTGTGGAGTGCAGGCTGACACAAAGTGATTAAGGGCATCAAAATCCATGGCAGAACCCCCACTTTTTAATGATTTGAATATGAATCATGTTTTCAAAGGGTTAAATGACTGTAGACCACCGATCTCACACTGCCAGCACAGAGAGGGTTTTTGCCTTTTATCAAATTCAGCTGAGGTCAGCCTGGGCATAAGAAATGGCATCAGAGTGGGCAAACGGCCAGTTTTTACCAAATGAGTCTCTGCTGTTTTGAAGGGGTTAAATTACTCTGCACCACTCATGTCACATTGATAGCCCAGAGATCGTGATACCCCGCATCCAATTCAATTCACATCAGCTGGCCCTATATTGTTATGAGCATAAAAACTGGCATCAAAGTGAGCAGATGTCCTACATTAAATTCATAGGGCTCTGGGCATAAACCTTTACTGAATTTGATGTGGGGCCTCACCCTTCATGTGCTAGAGGTGTAAAGATCAGAGGCCCAAAATCATTTAACCCAAATCAGTAAAAAGCGTTCATCTGCCCACTTTTATGCCAGTTTTCACATCTATAACCACTTGGTGCCTGCTGACTTCAACTGGGCATCACCCTTTCTGTGCTGGCAATGTGAGATCACTGGCCCAATGTTATTTAACCCCTTCAAAAGAGAAGTGATATTCAAATCAGTAAAATGTGCCCATCTGCCCACCTGATGCCAGTCACTTTGTACCAGGCTGAAAGGGGCATCCCCCTCTGACTGCTGGAAGTGTGATATTAGTGGCCCAATGTCATTTAACCCCTTCAATACAGCTATGATTTATTAAAATCAGTAAAAAGTATCCATCTACCCACTTTGATGCCAGTTAGTATGCCCAAAACCACTGATTCTTTAACCCTTTAAATCACACTCTTATGTGCCTCCTTTGATGCCCATTTCTGTGCCAGTCATTTATGTTTGTGTGCTGATTTTAACTGGATTCACCTCAGGGCGACTCATTGCAATAGATCTTCTGTTGAATAAGAACTAACTTCAGCTGGTGAATAAGAAGCAGCTCAGCTTCGGCCAAGGAGCTGGCTGAATAAGAAGGAAAGTCCAGGCTGGTGTAGACAGTGTCCTGTGAGGAGTGTGACCTGTGCGGCTTCCCCCTCCCTGACATTCACCTCCCTCCGCCCCTCTCTCTGCTCACAGCTCCTCTATCCCTAATCTCATTGGTCTCAGTGCCCCGAGCGCAGCAGCAGCAGCGGTACAGCGCCGAGCACAGCGGCTCCTGTCATCCACAACCTGGGAGAGGTGACGCACAATGCCTTCAGTTACTGCTGTCCCCCCAGTAACTATATGGACTGGCTGAGCGGAGCAGGGGGCGGCCTGGAGCGCACACCTTCCCCCGGCTTCTCTCTGGTCAGCCCTGGGGGCAGGGGCGCTGACAAGTGCCGGTCCTTCTGAGGTGGCCGCAAGTTACATGTCGTCTGCTAAGGAACATGCACTTTGGATCCGGTCCTAGAAATCCTCATTACTTGGTAAGTGCTATCCTCTGCCTACACTAAGATGTCAGGACTTTTCTTCTGAAGCCGACAGTGTGGACTGAGCGTCCGCATGACAGGTACCGTATGATGTGTACACGGCACAGATAGATAGATGTGGTGTATATATATATATATATATATATATATATATATATTATATATATATAACATACAGTAGATATATAGATTATAGACGGGCAGGTCTATCTATTATCTATCTATTATCAATATAATATCTATCTATCATCTATCTATCTATCTCTATCTATTATCAATATAATATCTATCTATTATCTATCTATCTATTCTATCTTCTATCTATCTATCTATCTATCTATCTATCTATCTATCTATCTATCTATCTATCGTCTATCTGTCTGTACCACTTGTCCCTTCACAGTTATATAGGATACTGTACACTGTGTGTACTGCTGTATACTCCCCTGTGCACTGGGCCATCACACAGGCCATGACACTTCTGAGGCAGTATCTGTGGAAAGTGTCAGAACAACTTGCAAAAATGTCTGAAACTGCTATAAATGTACAACTGACACTTTTATAAGTGATCCTCACAAAAAGGCAGAGCAATGTGTGACTGGATGACAGTGGACTGCAAGGAGGATTTCACATTTATGCCACTTTAGAGGATAACCATAAGAACTATAGTTCAGATAGGCAGGGGGCGGATTGGGAATTTAAAGTGGCCCTGGAAAAAATATTAAAAGTGGCCCCATTTTTTAGTTGGGTCCAAACTGATGGAAGGCAGGGCCAGCAATACTATATTGTGGCACATTATACCGCCCCAACAGAGCCAAATACCACAGTCCATCACAAGATACATCTCCAAAAACTTCCACTGGCTGACCGTGAGGAGGGTCCAGGCGGCCCACCGGGCATCGGCCCTCCGGGAAATTTCCCTGTAAGGTCTATGGCCAATCCGCCCCTGCAGATAGGAAATAACTTCTCACATATGTGGACACACACACACATACATATATATATATATACACACACACACACATACATATATATATATATACACACACACACACCTACTATGCCATAGTATCATGCCAGTGGGATCTGTCTTAAGCCTACGCTAAGGATTTATTGTAGTTGCTATCACAAAAATGTTTTATAATAATTTACAAGGTAAAATGTGTAATTCTTAAATAGAATTAAAAATATTTCCAGTTATTCCAAAATATCTTCATGTTATCTCTGGACAGTAGTTAGAGTATTGAATATTTACTGAATCATTTGACTAAAATGTGAAATCCTCTTAATTGCATTGTATGTATTTCTGTAATTATTATTATTATTTATAACACTACTACTACTACTACTACCACCACCATTGCTTGGTTAGAGTATACCCAGGCTTTCTTTAGTTATAAAGTGTCCCTAGTATGAACTATGTTGCATTATATACAAAACAGTAATGGATAAAGTAATAATAAAACTTCTACGAAATAATATTGAATGTTCTCTACAATTTCAGAAGCATGAAGTGTTTAGGTATTGGTAAAGATACACCTACAGCCTTTCTTGGGGATATTTTGCTAAGATTTGTTGTAAGATAATTCTTCCATAGTTAATGGTGCTTTATTTCTTACTCTGTTTTCAGCCTAATTTTAAATCCAATTTAGATACTTGATATCATATATTTATATGTTACAATTGTCTCAGCTGTGCCACTATAAATTATTCAGAAAAATGCATTTATCTTTCTTCTGTGTCTATCTATCTATCTATCTAATATCTATCTATCTATCTATCTATCTATCTATCTATCTATCTCATATTATCTATCTATGATCTATCTATGTAATAATAATAATAATAATAATAATAATAATAATAATCAATTTAATATCTATCTTTCTATCTCTCTATCTATCTCATATTATCTATCTATCTATCTATCTATCCATGTATCTCATATCTATCTATCTATCTATCTATCTATCTAATATCTATCTATCTATCTCATATCTTCTATCTAATTATCTATATCTAACTATCTATCTCTCTATCAATATGCCTGTCTGTCTATTATCTATCTATCTAACTATCTATCTAACTATCTATTGCTCTATCTATCTATCCATCCATCTGATTTCTATCTATCTACAAGTCCTAGATAGCAGCACTTCCAATAGATAAAGCAGCCAGGTGCCAGCGACAAGGTCCCAAAAAGAGATTGCTGCAATTTTTTTTTATCTATCTCTCTTCTATTATCTATCTATCTATCTATCTATCTATCTATCTATCTATCTATCTCTCTACCAATATGTCTATTTATCTATCTATCTAATATCTATCGAATTCAATTCAAATTCAAAAAAGCTTTATTGGCATGTATAAGTAAAACATTTAGCATTGCCAAAGCAAAAGAGATAATAGATATTGTTGAGGGGGGTTTGATGTGGGAATTAAAGGGTGTGGATGTTGGGTTAAAGGGGCTGTATAGGGGTATAATAGTCCATGGTGTCTTAACATGTATCTATCTCTCATATCTATCTATCTATCTATCTATCTATCTATCTATCTATCTATCTATCTATCTATCTATCTGTCCCCTATCTACTGTATATCTGCAATTACATGCATCTGACATCCTATTTATACACATATTTCTGTCTCTATCTTGGCAGTATAGTATGCCGCTTCATATTTGTACCGGTCACATACTCAGGCGTCAGACCGCTTCTTGTGTGCTCCCAGTACGTGCTAAGCACAGATAGGATATGATCCATCGGGGGACACTTAGAAGATGGTGCTTGTACGAGCGCTACAGTTTAATTACTTCAGAAACCAATCCACAAGATGTATTTTTTTGTCAGCAAGCCATGAAAATTTGACCAAGTTGTTATTGGTGCCAGATGGCGGGTTTTGCAGGAGACTTTGTGCTGTACTTGTTCTGCAGTCCCAGAAATTACATGGGCTTTTTGAACTATTTCCAGCGTGGTTTGGAAAGCATGAATCCCTACTCTCTGAGGGATTGCCGGCTAAAGTAATTGTGGTCACTTTACGTCTCAGTTACTCATGGTGCTGAAGGAATGGCTATATTATAGTCTGGCATCTTGTTAGAAATGTTTATGTAATGCCAGTCGTCTTGTCATTTATGGGGCTGAGATGCCATCTTCACACAAGTATTGTTATCAGATTTGACAGGAGCACAGATTTTCTCTGTGTATTCGTTCTTCTATAGAGAACCACGCTGCGGAACACAAGCACTTCTTTATGGAGAGAAGGGGAAATTCTACCTGACAGTAACATTTACATGAAATTGGCCTTAGGGAATGTAGCATTGCCTGTGCTCCAGTGTCTTGCATGTAAAGTCCTCTTGCACAGTACAATGGCCAATAGTACAGTTAATACCATTATTTCTCAGCGAGCTTCTTGAGTACATTTTAACCCTTTATATTCTGCGAGATCCTGTGCATAGGTATTGGGTGAAGAACAACTGCACTGTCTTTACCGCTCAAATTGAGCACTGACCTGTTTCATAGGTGGCACTCCAGTTCATCTTATAGGTACAGTGGTCCCTCAAGTTACAATATTAATTGGTTCCATGACGACCATTGTATGTTGAAACCATTGTAACTTGAGTAATTGGTTCCAAAGATTATTCAAGATAAGAGAAAATGAAGATTTAAGAAAAATAGGCAGGTAACTAAGACTGATAAAACAAGTCCTTACATATAACAGTCAGGAATAGCTGCTAACTAGCAACTAATACAGATATTTTACCAGAGAAGTGTCCATGATTGGTTGGAGCTAAGGCACTGTATGTTGAGTTTAGTTTGTAGACTTAAGATGGGTCAGAAAAGACCATTGTATGTTGAAAATATTGTATCCTGAGGCCATTGTATCTTGAGGCCCTCAAGTTGAGGGACCACTGTATATATGGCTGGGCGAAGGTCTCATGAATCCATTTTGGACCTTGATTTGTGCACTTAGACATTGGCATGTAGAGACAGAAACAGGGCAGATTGGCCATAGACCTTACAGGGAAAGAGTGAGAATCAGGTATACATGTACTCGGTCAGTGACATGCCCTCCTGAATTCAACTATATCCCACATCTCTCCTCCTAAGACTCCCTGCTCCATATCTTAATCAGAGACAACTGGAAGAGGAGGAGAGAAACTTACCTCTTTTGATGGCCAACTCAGAGGGACAGCTTTTGGGGCAATATATTGTGCAGCACTGTGGTATGTGGTATTTTGCGCTATGTTATTGCTGACCCCCCCTACTTTTGTTGCCCCACCTCGTGTCAGTTTAGACCCTCCTACAATATGGGGCCACTTAGATATTTTTTTCCAGGACCACTTTAGGTTCCCAATCCGCCCCTGGACAGAAACTATCCTTCACTGCAAGGGGCAACCAAAGCATGATAAACAGCCCTAGACCAGTATACCTCTATATCCTAATACCAGACTTCACTCTACACATTATTTTATAGTACCCTCTGACAAGAGTTCATTGACTGCTGACATTTCCAAGCTTATGTGGCTTGTTACTGTTTCTTTAACTTTCCAACGACTACATTTTGGCCAGTGCATCTCTAGCAGGGTAAGAATTTGACAAATAGACCTGTTGGATAGCTGTGTGCCAGAGTCCAGTTGTGCATTTTTTAAGTTTGCTGTGTCATGTAAGTTGGGGGTCCTATTTGAAAAATAAAAACCATCAAAAACATAAAGAATATGAATACATGTAATTGGTAATATCGTACATGTAGAGACTGGTTTCAGACAGCTGTAATGTGGCTGGATTTATATGGGGTCATTTATCAAACTGGTGTAAAAATAGAACTGCCCATTGCAACCAATAAGATTCCACCTTTCATTTTTGAAAGCTTCTTTGGAAAATGAAAGGTGGAATCTGATTGGTTGCTATGGGCAACTAAAGTCATTTCTACTTTACACCAGTTTGATAAATGACCCCAATAGTGTTCATATTATGGCCACAAGAACCATGCTCCCCGAGATTCTACTGGGCCAAACTTAAATCATCATACCCTGAGGTAATGTAAGTTCACTTTAGTAGAAGCCCAGGATGCCATATGGAGAATAAAATGAGGTTTCATTATGGCCTTGTAAACTTGGCCTAAGGTTATATTCATAGTTTAGGCCCCCTTCAGATACGTCCGGCGATCTGGTTCAGTTTCCTTTCAGTGTGAAGTAGAAAATGCTGAAGGGTAACTGAAGCTAGACCTGATCCCATAGTTTTCTATGGGATAGTTCTCATACATCCGGCACATCAGTTGTGACACTGGATGCCAAATACTGCCGGACAGAAAAAGGCTGTGTGCTCACATTTTCTGTCTGGCCATATTAGTGTGCAGATGCCGGATCTGTGCACTCAAATGCAGTACACAGTTGTGTCCGTCTCCTGGCCTAAAGTAGTTGGCCTGACACAACTGATATGTATATGTGAAGCGATACATCTGAATGGACACACTGGTAGATTTTTACAAACCCCATTCAGATATATATGGTTCTTCACACACATGGATTTTGCACTGACATTATTCTAGGTCACCTGTATTTTTTGCTGCATTTTTGTGGTGTTTTTTAGTGTCGTTTTCTCTAAATGTCTGTGTGAACTGTGTTTTTTGTTTTCTTGCTTTTTTCTCTATAGTAAAAGAGATGTAAAAAGTGCCAGAAAATAATAAAGACAAAAAAAAAAGCCACCTAAAAAGGGCAGTAGAAAAAAAAACAGTTATGGGTCCTGAATTTCACATTTCCCATAGACCTTCAGTTTTTTACCACAAAAAGGCTGCAAAAATCGCAGGTGCAAAAACACCACTGAAAATGAAAAAGTGCAGATAAACGCCACTAAAAAACTATGCGTGAAGGCACCATAAGACAATCACAGAAATTTCAGCAAAAATATCAACACTAAGACCTCGTTCACATTTCCGTTTTTCACTGACGTGTGCTATCCACATTTTCTGCGGACAGCACAGATACCCATTGATTTAAATGTGTCCGTTCATATTTCAGTATTTTGTTTACTGACTGTGGGTCAGTAAAAAAATCACGGGGACATGCACTTCTTTAATCCGTGATGCGAACCAAGCACACCCAATGAAGTCTATGGGTCCGTGAATATCACTGACATACATCCGTGGTGTTGTGTCCGTTTTTCACTGAAGACTGATAGTAGGTTCTTTGGAAATTAATTTTCAGCTGAGCAATGTCAGTGAATTACGGATGACATGTGGATGGTAAAAATGGACACACGCACCAACCACGGATCCTTCACGGACATCTTCACGAATGAAACACTTACTCTTTTTTTTACAGACGTGACACTGACACGGAAATGTAACTTTGAGTACCATCTAAGCTCAGTTCATGCCATGTTTTGGCTCTTCGAGTGCATTGTGATGTACCTATAGGCTGGGTGCAGGGACAAGTTAAAATAGTGTTGTTTTGGCATTGGCTTGAGATTACCAAATGCAAACCATCACAGTTTTCTGTCGCTCAACTGTATTTTTAGACTAAGCATTTCCGCTTTGTCACTAAGTACAGAATGAGCAGCAAATCTAGTAGTGTGACTAACAACTGCAAATACTCCACAAGAAAGCATGTTAATAAATGAATGAAATACTGAATAAACAAATGAGTTACACTATGTAACTATCAGTACATGGCAATGTGCCTGTGTGCTGGGCACGAAATGCTGCGCGCTATCAGCGTGCAAATGTTTGCTGAACTGATTTTGATGTTATCGTAAAAAAAAATAAAAAGTATTTTCTGCTAATTAGGCGCATGTAGCGTTCTATTATACAGTTTGATATTAGGTACTGTGCATGGAACTACAGCTCAGTAATTGTTGACTAGTATAAAACTTAAATTTGCCGCCATTCCTTGAAATATTCATACATGGATGCCCGGAAATATCTACTAACCAGAATATGCAGAATACTATACTGTAGCAATTTGTGTTTGCAGTAATTGTGTTTCCGAAAAGAGGTGTCTAAGACAAAAAAGATTTCACCTTTGTTGAAGGTTTGGTCTCATGAAGAAAAGCGTTGTCCATATGCCAGTTGACTGACTTGGGATCTCCCTCTATGACCCTATGAATGAAGAGGCGCTCTGTAAAAGCAACTCAGTCCACCCTTCCAGTACCTGGACAGCCATTCATTTGATTCTCCTACATGTAAGACCTCATGCACACGAACGTGTGCCGGCCATGCCCGTGCTGCGGACCACAAATTGCGGTCCGCAATTCACAGTCACAGACTGCCATTCACTTCTATTTCTTTACGGTGCGGAGGCACGGACAGAAGCACCACGGAAGCACTCTGTAGTGCTTCCGTGGGGTTCTGATCCGTGCCTCTGTTCTGAACCGCATCTCCGAAATTGCGGACCTATTCAAGTGACCCGCTGTATGCGGGCTGCAATATGGCCGTGTGCATGAGGCCTAAAGCTACGTTTTCCTTTCGGAAATATCTGTCCAGAAACTTCTACAGGCGAAAACTGATTGCCATGTCAGTTTTAGCTGCTAATTATGTGATCTCTGTGTCAGGATGATGCAATTTCCTATCAACTGACATTTTTCAGCTGAGGTTTGTGACGTAAGCAAGGTGAAGGGTGCACTGTCCATATACACTTCCAACATGGAGACTCTCTGCTTTTTGTGTCTTCTCCTAGCTGGGATGACTGGATCTTTCTGCAAGTTACCAGTGACTTTCACATTGTAGAATTGTGTTTGTTACAATAATCATACTCCCCTAATATTATTTAACCAATTCCCATCCGGGCCACTTACCCCCTTCCCGACCAGGCCTAATTTTGCAAATCTGACGTATCACTTTATGTGGTAATAACTTTGGAACACTTTTACTTATCTAAGCCGTTCAGAGATTGTTTTCTCGTGACACATTGTACTTCATGACAGTGGTAAATTTGAGTCGATATGTTTTACCTTTATTTATAAAAAAATCCAAAAGTTAACAAAAATTTGAAAAAATTCACTGTTTTCTAAATTTGAATCTCTCTGCTTTTAAGACAAATAGCAATACCCCATAAATACTGATTAATTTACATTCCCCATATGTGTACTTTATGTTGGCATCATTTTGGTAGTGTCACTTTATTTTTTTAGGACAGTAGAAGGTTTAGAATTTTAGAAGCAATTTTTGAAAATTAGCAAAATCAACTTTTTTAAGGACCAGTTCAGCTCTGATGTCACTTTATGGGCTTACATAATAGAAACCACCCATAAGGCCTCATGCACATGAACGTATTTTGTTTCCGCGTCTGTTCCGTTTTTTTTTTTTTTGCAGATAGGATGCAGACCCATTCATTTCAATGGGTCAGCAAAAAATGCGGACAGCACACTGTGTGCTATCCGCATCAGTATGTCCATTCCGTAGCCCCGCAAAAAAAATAGTGCATGTCCTATTCTTGTCCGTTTTGCGGACAAGGATAGGCATTGTTACAATGGATCCCCCCAAAAAACGGAAACACGGATGCCATACGGAACGTCATCCGTTTTTTTGCGGATCCGCAATTTGTGGACCGCAAAACACATGCGGTCGTGTGCATGTAGCCTAAGTGACCCCATTTTAGAAACTACACCCCTCAAACTATTCAAAACTGGTTTTAGAAATGTTGTTAACTCTTTACGTATTCCACAGGAATTAAAGCAAAATAGATGTCAAATTTCAAAATTTCACTTTTTTTGCAGATTTTCCATTTTAATCATTTTTTTTCCCTGTAACACATCAAGGGTTAACAACAAAACAAAACTCAATATTTATAACCCGATTCTGCAGTTTGCAGAAACACCCTGCATGTGGTCGTATACAGCTGTATGGGGACACAGCAGGGCACAGAAGTCAAGGAGCGCCATATGGTTTTTGGAGGGCAGATTTTGTTGGAATGGTTTTTGGGCACCATGTTGCATTTGAAGAGACCCTGAGGTACCCCCACAGTGGAAACCCCCAAAAAGTGCAAAAAGTGACCACATTTTATAAATTACACCACCCAGGGAATTTTTAAGGGGTGTAGCAAGCACTTGACCCTACAGGTGTTTCATACAATTTATAACCCTTGGCTGTGAAAATGAAAAATTAAATTTTTTTTTTATTACAAGAAAATGGTGCGTTAGGCCCAAACTTTCTTTTTCACAAAAGATAACAGGAGAATATCCCTCCACAATTTGTTCCCCATTTTCTCCTGAATACAGTAAAACCTCAATTGTGGTCGTAAACTGTTATTTGGGGATACGCCAAGGCTCAGAACGGGAGGACCGGCATCTGCATTTTCTAACAATTTTCTGTCATGGTTTTTAAGAGTGATAACTTTAAAAATTTTTTTGTGGACTGAGCTGCATGAGGGCTTATTTTTTGCGGAACAAGCAGTGCTTTTTATTGGTACCATTTTGGGGTACATTTGGTTTTCTGATCACTTTTTATCTCATTTTTGCAAGGTTAAGTCACAAAAAAAAGAAGTTTGGTGTCATTTTTCTATATTTTTTTTTACACCATTCACTTGATGGGGTAGATCATGTGATATTTTTACATTTTTTTTAACGTTTTACACAATAAGAACATTTTTAGAAAAAAAAACATGTTTTTGTGTTGCAATTTTTTTAGCACCATATTTTTTTCATTTTTCTGGCTATGATCTTGTGTGGGGGCTCATTTTTTGCGGGATGAGGTGACGTTTTTATTGCTACCATTTTGGGATACATACGACTTTTTGATTGTTTGATATTATGTTTTTTGGGAGGTGAGGTAATTAAAAAATCTGTTTTAGCGTAATATTTATTTATTTTTTACAGTATTTAACTGATGGGGTAGATCATGTGATATTTTTATGGAGCCGGTCCTTGCGGACACGGTGATACCGAGTATGTCTATTTTATTTATTTATTTTTACTTGTAACATTTTTTAAATGACATATTTGGGGGGGGGGGGAATTATTTTATTTTATATGTGAAACATTTTTTTATAATACTGTATTTTTAATTTTTAATTTTTATTTTATTTTACACTTTGTGTCCCCCATAAGGTCATTCAAGACTTCTGGGGGACATTTAACTTTTTTTTTTTTTTACACTTTTGATTTCTCCTGTAACTGGGGCTGACATAGTAGCCCCAGTTACAGGGGAAATACATCCCCAGAGAGGGATGCAGGGGTGATCAGGTCTATGAAAGACCCAGCAGCTCCTGCACTCTCCCTGCCCCGGTGATCACGTGACCACCGGGCCAGGACAGGAAGCGGTGAGCGCTGTGTATACAGCGATCTAGAAGGCAGGGACCATTCCCAGGAGTCTCTTTGGGGTACCCTGCTGTCACTGACATCAGGTACCCCACTGTGCAGCTGCACAATTAGCGTGCAGCTGCTATCTCTGATTGGACGTTCAGAAACGTCCATTCAGAGATAAGTAACCACTTCCTTGACGTTTATGTCCTATGGGCGGACGGGAAGTGGTTAATAATGTATATTACAATAAACATTTTTAGGCTATTTAAAGGTTGTAGAAAAATGTATTTACTCTTTAAGTAATAAAACACAAGAAAAACTAAATGTACTTTATGTGACATCACTGTAATTGTACTGACCTGGAGAATGAAGGTTGCATGTCAAAACCATGGCCCTAATCTATTTATTTTTTTCAAATTCCACCCCATTTGGAACTTTTTCCTGCTTCCCACTGCATTATATGAAATATAAAATCGTGCCATTAGAAAGTACAACTTGTCCAGCTAAAAACAAGCTCTCATGCGGCTACGTGAACAGAAAAATAAAAAGCTATGGTTCCTGGAAGGTAGGGAGTAAAAATGAAAATGCAAAAATGGAAAATCGTTGTGTTCTTAAAGGGTTAACCCCTTGAGTCCCAGAGGATTTTAGGATTTTTCATTTTTTGTGTTTTGGTTTTTTTCTCCCTGCCTTCCTGGAACCCAAACATTTTTCATTTTACCATTCACATATAATGGCTTGACTTTTGTGGGACAAGTTGTACTTTCTAATGACATTACTTAATATTATGTATAATGTAGTGGGAAGCTGGAAAAAAAATTCAAATGGGGTGGAATTGGAAAAAAATGCAAGTCCGCTACAGTTTTATGGGTTTTGTATCTATTGCGCTCCCTATGTGGTAAAACGTTCATTCTCTGGGTCAGTACGATTACAGCGATACCACATTTATATTGTTTTTCTTATGTTTTACTGCTGAAACTTTGAAAATAAAAACTTTGAAAAGAAATATTTTTTTCTTTTCATCGCCATATTTTTTTAATAGTTACATCTACAAAGCTGTGTAGGATGATCTGTAGATTTTATTGACCACACTTAGGAGAGTGTGATTTTTTTTCACATTTTATCTAATTTTTTTGGTTAGTGAAGCTATAAAAAATAGCGAATTTGCTACATAGGATGAATATTTTTATATTTTAATAGTTTAGGCGTTTTGAGATCTGGCGATGCCTACAATTTTTGTGCCTTTTTGTTGTTTATTTTAATTCTGGGGAAACTGAGGTAATTTAAATGTTTTAAGAAAATTCAGTGCAATGCCAGATCCATCATATGACAAAATCCAATTGTACGAGACAGAACCTATTGACTTGTAATAGGTTCTGTTGGGTTCTAGCATGCCAGCAGATTTCTGCCAGATCTGATGGAATCAGCGAACAAGGCTCCTCATGTAACATCTGATACAGGTGGAAACTTTTTTTTGTTGGTCTAAAGTAGGAACAAGCAACTGAAAGCATGCTTGTGTAGTCACAAAGGATTTTCGTAAACTTCAGTTCAGCTAATGTGTTAACATAAACCACTAATCTTGTTCTGTTGTCTCTTATTGACACATTGATGAAAGCGAGACCCAAATTAAACTCCAAAGTATGTTATGTCATCGACAGTGGCTACTGAATCCAATTAACTACCTAGGAGGGTGATAAACAAATATTTCCCGGTGTGTCCTGCCTTTGTGTTGGCGCTTGGCAGCCACCATTCCAGGTGATAAACTGTCACACAAATGTTCACCTCTCAGATAGCTGTATGTGTATCTAACATTTCTATGACCTCTTTCTTAGGATTAACCAGAATGTTACATAAAGAGATGAAATTAGATAAAATGTTGTCTTGAACAGGTCTTTTTCATTTTTACACCGTAAAGGGCTTTGTATTCATAGCCGATTTATTTGTCTGTACATGTATTGCTGGAATTTTCCTTAAGTGCATTTCTTTTTGTGGCACTTTCCTGTTCTGCCTTTTACAAATGTCTTTGTATTATCTGGAAGATGTTTTCAGTGCTAGTCAGAATAAAAGATAGAAGATAGATAATACAAAAAAAGAAGAGCAAAGTGCTGTTTTAGGAAGCTGAAAGAGTCAACAATTTGTAAGTTTTAAGACTTGTACACATTTAGGGCTCATGCACACGAACATATTTTCTTTCCTTGTCTGGTCCGTTCTTTTGCGGACCGTATGCAGAACCATTCATTTTAATGGGTCCACAAAAAAGAAGTTACTCCATTTGCATTCCATTTCCGTATGTCTGTATTTCCGTTCCACAAAAAAATAGAACATGTCCTATTATTGTCTGCATTTCGGACAAGGATAGGACTGTTCTATTAGGAGGCAGCTGTTCCCTTCCGCAAAATACAGAATGCACACGGACGTCATCTGTGTTTTTTGCGAATCCGTTTTTTTTGCGGACCACAAAATACATACGGTCGTGTACATGAGCTCTAAATAAGGGCTCTGGCAGTGCTCATCAATGGGTGTCTGACATTGGGGAC
This sequence comes from Rhinella marina, assembly GCA_900303285.1. Classification (NCBI taxonomy): domain Eukaryota; kingdom Metazoa; phylum Chordata; class Amphibia; order Anura; family Bufonidae; genus Rhinella; species Rhinella marina. Next base: position 45,386 of record ONZH01019330.1, on the reverse strand, counting down.
CCCAATGAGCAGCAAAACAAAGAGGCTGAGATGCTTGCTGGAGTGTCCCCTTCTCTGCAGCACTTTCATATATACAGCTGTGCGGGGTAGTGCAGTCCAGCCCCATCTGTCAGCAGACTTGTACACTGGCTGACCTGTTACATGTGCGCTTGGCAGCTGAAGACATCTGTGTTAGCCCCATGTTCATATGTGCCTGCATTGCTGAGAAAAATGAAGTTGTAATATATGCAAATGAGCCTCTAGGAGCAACAGGGGCGTTGCCATTACACCTAGAGGCTCAGCTCTCTCTGCAACTGCCATGTTCTCCGCACTTTCATTGACAAGGCCAGGCAAGTGTGATGATGCTTTCACTTCTTGGTCCTGTCAATCAAAGTGGAGAAGGCACAGATGTCTTCAGCTGTTAAGTGCACATGTAACAGGTCAGCCAGTTTTATAGGTACAAATCTGCTGACAATGCCCTTTAGGCTAGGGCTACACGACGACATGTGTCGCGTGACAGTAAGTCGCGCCACACATAGGGCACAATTACACACAATTACACATTGTGTCGCACCAATGTCGCGCAGCAATTTTTGTAATGGAAGTCTATGGTGTCGCACTGCGACATGCTGCGACTGCGACACGACAGTCGCAGAAAAGTCCTTCCAGGATGGGTTTTTCTGCAACTGTCGTGTCGCAGTCACAGCATGTCGCATGTCGCAGTGCGACACCATAGACTTCCATTATAAAAATTTTCGCGTGACATTGGTGCGACACAATGTCGCGCGACACATGTCGTTGTGTAGCCCTAGCCTTAAAAAAGTTGTGCCATAAGATAGGACATAACTATGTGATTGGTGTAGGTCCGACTACTGAACCATTATGAGAACAAGGGTCCATTTCTCCCAAATACATCCAAGCATGACGACAGCTGCTCCATTAATTTCTATGGCAGTGCCAGAGATAGTTGAGTGCTGTACTCGGATATCTCTGGCAGTCCCGTAGATAATTAATAGGGTGACAGCAGGCATGTGTGATCTGCCACTCCACTTGTTCAGAGGACGGGACCTCTCACAATCGGTGGGGGTCCCAGCAGTCAGACCCCCACCAGTCAGATGGTTAGTACTTATCTTGTGGAACTTGGAACAATCCTCTAAGATGAATGAGGTTGAGCATAGGATGAGCTGCAGTGTAAAGCACAGACACATGTAGCACTGCTTTGTCTACATAAATAATGAAGGGTCAAGGTGCATATGAGTCTTTAGAACACCCAACAATTAACCATTGATGACCTATCCTTAGGATTGTAAGGCCCCATTCACACGACCATATATTTGTGGGCCCGCATTACTGCGGACCCGCAAATATACGGGGGCCGCCCGGCGCGTGTTCCGCAGCGTTTGGAACACACGCCGTGCGGCCCCATTGAAAATGCCTATACTTGTCTGTGCGCACTGACAAGTATAGGACATGCTTCAAAAGAGCCGCGGCATGGAGCTAGCACCACAGAGGTGAATGGGGCTGCATCTATTCCCGCAATTTTGCGGATAGATACAGCCCCATTCATACGGTCGTGTGAATGGGGCCTAAGGATAGGCTGTGAATGTGAATTCCTTGTAAATCTCTTGAACATTCAAAATAAGCCCTACATATTGCAGATTTCTGGCAGTCTTGCCACAAAAGTCAATTCATGGCATAATTGGTTCATTATACTTTTGGCGTTCATTGGGACCCTACCAAATGGACATACAGTATATATAGATATATGAAACCAGCCCTGTATGTGAATTGTAACTGTATCTATAGCAGAAAGCCTCATCAGGTTCACAGTTAGTAAAATACTAGTTTAGGGCTTGTTCATATCTGTGTTGGAGGCTCCGTTTGGGACCTCTGTCGCATATTCCATCAAAAACTGGAAAGAAAGGTCCTGCAAAAAAAAGCGTACTCCCAAATAGCCCTGATTTTAGTCAACGGGATATGCTTGCCTACATTTAGGTCAGTTATGTGCCAAATCCGGCACTTCGGTTATTCTCGTTGCGCTGCTCCTATAATTCAATCTAGTGGCCTGTATGACAACTCGTCTGAATTCTGGAAGGGTTTGCATGCATGAGACGTTCTGTTCAGTAACAAAACGTTACAATTTGGTTTTATACCGTTATCGTACATGAAGTCATGGGCTCAAAACCTGGATTTGGTTAATCTTTGTCTTCTCTATTGATTGAATATGTTTTCTTTTTGTAAAAACAAACAATTGTGTTTGGAATGAAGTGAATTATCTGTAATGATCTGATTTCAATATGCATTCTGCTGAAAATCAAACAAACAGAAAAGAGGCTGTTTCCACAAACATACAACAGAGCTCAAATACCAGCTGCTTGCGTCTTCTAATGGACGCCTTTAACTGTTTATTTCTCCGTATGCAGCTCTTTAATTGATGTAAACAGATTTCACTCATGTCAAAAGACACAAAACATTCCTACACAACCTAGCTAGTGTTTTATCTCCAGAACAAAAACACAACATAACATGCATTTAACCCCCCCCCCAACAAAAAAGAAAAAAAAAAGAAAAAAAAGCAATTATGGAGGTAAATCATTGTGCTGAAACATTGTACTATGTTGGTTTGACAGAAACAAAAAATATGTGATAGATCTAATCCAGATTAAGTAACATAAGGCAACGTTAGGTGTTGGAAAACACCTTGATATCCAGAGATTTTGCGTTGGTTGAGTCTTATACAAAGCTGTCAGAAAGATGCATTATGCACAAGTCTTTCCAAGATCTGTTCTGATAAAAAAGTTATGAAAACAAGTGATATTCTACCTCTTCCAATTAATATAAAGGGGGGCATTTATGAAACCTGGTGCGCCAGTATTTTGGTGGCAAATCCTGATGCCTTGTGTAAAATTGTGCAACATTGTGACCTCTGTGTCTTCTGGCGGCACTTTCTGAATTGGAGAACAAAGTGGCCATGTTTTCAGTGTAGATCACTTTCAAGCTACATTTATTATCTGCAACATTTTGAAAAATTGCAAAAACTGCACCTTGAGGCGTACTGGCAAAGAAATGTGACACAACAGACCATACCATTTCTGATCTTAAAAGTATACTCAAATACACCTGAAATGGTAAATGCACTCTCAAAGTCTTTAGTGATTTTTGTCTGCTAAAAGTTTGCTATTTTTAGTTGTACTCAACAGCGGTATAAAATTTGGCTGAAGTGATCACAGCCATGTTGAAGACTGATGCAAATATGAAGTGCTGTAGGCATTGACGACTAAGTATATATAGACCCTGATTTATCATACCCTCACTCCAGAATTCTGGCATCAAAAAGTCGCAAAATAGGGCTTTTGCGACTTTTTTGCACTCCTGTGCGCAAAATTTATGCGATTGCGACTTTTTTGCGCAAAATTTTGAGACTTTTTGCATGTGTACACCACTCACTCCAGTTTTGTAATATGGGTGGAAAAGTGGGTGTGGTTAGCCATGTTAATGAGTTTCACTCCAGATTTATCATTGCGACTTTTTTAAAAAGTCGCAAAATAGTCGCAATCTCACTTCAGGAGGAGGGTGGAGTAGGAAAAGTGGAGGAACTTCTCTAGACAGAAATGTTAGGTTTAAGGAAAAGCCACATTTATCAAACAACCTGTGACATGTGATAAATGTGGCACAAAGTACTCCAATACAGACTGAACCAAAACTGACTTCAAATATTCTCCTAATGATAAATTCCCCCCATAGTCTATGGCAGGGGTCAGCAACCTCTGGCACTCTAGCTGTTGTGAAACTATAAACCCCAGCATGCTCCATTCATTTCTTTGGGAGTTCTGAGAACAGCCAAGCAAGTGTGCATTCTGGGAGTTGTAGTTTCACTACACCTGGAGTGCCAGAGGTTGCTGATCCCTGGTCTATAGAATGAAATGCAGGTCAGATATTTACTGTGCTGTTTGCTAAGGCCTCTTTCACACGACAGTATTTTTTGCGGGCTTCGATCTGCATTTTTTGCGGATTGGATGCGGACCCATTCATTTCTATGGGTCCGCAAAAAATGTGGACAGCACAGCGTGCGCTGTCCGCATCCGTATGTCCGTTCTGTAGCCCGCAAAAAAAAAATAGAACATGTCCTATTCTTGTCCGTATTACGGACAAGAATAGTACTGTTCTATTAGGGGCCAGCTGTTCCGTTCCGCAAAAATACGGAATGCACACAGATGTCCATCCGTTTTTTTTGCAGATCCACAATTTGCGGACCGCAAAACACAACGTTCGTTTGAAACAAGCCTAAGGCCTCATGCACACGAACGTGTGCCGGCCGTGCCCGTGCTGCGGGCCGCAAACTGCGATCCGCAATGCACAGGCACTCACCGTGAGGCCACCGCATGTGGATCGCAGACCCATTCACTTGAACACCGTAGTGCTTCCGTGGTGTTCCGATCCGTGCCTCCGCTCCGCATCTCCCGGATCGCGGACCCATTGAAGTGAATGGGTCCGCGATCCGTGATGCGGCCTGCACACGGCCGGTGCCCGTTTATTGCAGACCCGCCGTATGCGGCCCGTGGCATGGGCACGGCCGGCACACATTCGTGTGCATGAGGCCTAACTCAGATGGTTTTCCCAGCACAGTAGTTGATGGCATATAGGACATGTCATCTCTTATGATGAGTATTATGGCAGTGGAGGTTGAACCACTGTGTCAACCAACAGACTTGGCTTTGGGCTATTCATAAGGGCATTATTCGGGCAGTCCCCTGGTGATTATCCTTTTACACCTATATAGGGATCTGGACTTGGCATCTTGTTCCTGCCCTGGAGAAAAGAAGTACATGTGCATTCGCTAGAATCAAACTAGTGCATTTGCAGTACACTCACAAGGTTAGGCCTCGTTCACATTTCCGTGTCAGTGTCATGTCCATAAATAAAGTGTATGTGTTTCATCCGTGAAGCTGTCCGTGAATGATCCGTAGTTGGTCCGTGTTTCCTTTTTTCACCTTCTGTGTGTCATCCGTAATTCACTGACGTTGCTCAGCTGAAAATTAATTTTCAAAGAATCTCGTATTAGTCATCAGTGAAAAACCGGACGCAACACGGACATAACACGCATGTGTGTCAGTGATTTTCACGGACCCATAGACTTCAGTGGGCGTGCTTGGTCCGCATCACGGATCAAAGTAGTGCATGTCCCCGTAATTTTTTTTACTGGCCCACGCTCTGTAAAAAAATGCTGAAATGTGAACAGACACAATTAAGCCTCTTTCACACGAGCGTGACGGATTAGGTCCAGATGCGTTCAGGGTGCGTTCAGGAAAATTCACACCATTTTGCAAGCAAGTTCAGTCGGTTTTGTCTGCATTTGCGTTCAGTTGTTCAGTTTTTTCCGCGCCGGTGCGATGCGTTTTGATGCGTTTTTCACGCGTGTGATAAAAAACTGAAGGTTTACAAACAACATCTCTTAGGGCTCGTTCACATCAGGCGTTATGCTTTCCGTTTGTGTTTTCCGTTATAACATGGTTATAACGGAAAATAACGGAAACCATAAGACGGAAGTCAAAACGGAAGCCTTTAGAGGCTTCCGTTTTGATCCGTCATAATAGAAAAGCCTATGAGAATCATAACGGATCCGTCTGAGTTCCGTTATGCTGAACGGAAAACAAAGTCCTGTCGACAGGACTTTGTTTTCCGTTTTGCATAACGGGAACCAAATGGATCCGTTATGATTCTCATAGGCTTCTATTATGACGGATCAAAACGGAAGCCTCTAAAGGCTTCCGTTTTGGACTTCCGTCTTAATGGTTTCCGGTTATTTTCCGTTATAACCATGTTATAACGGAAAACACAAACGGAAAAGCCATAACGCTGATGTGAACGAGCCCTTAGCAACCATCAGTGAAAAATGCACAATCACTTCTATGGGCCAGGGCTGCGTGAAAAAATGCAGAATATAAGAAGATGCTGCATTTTTCACGGCAACGCAGAACTGATGGCATGAAAAAAAAACTCTCAAGTACACAGACCCATTGAAATGAATGGGTCAGGATTCAGTGCGGGTGCTATTCGTTCACGCCACGCATTGCACCCTTGCGCAAAACTTGCTGGTGTGAAAGGGGCCTTAGGGCTCTTTCACACGAGCAGATGCCGTCTGAGGAATCCGCTGCATGTAAGAGAGCCAAGCCCCGTTCTGGACATAGGGAGGCACGGAGCATTAACATGATTGATAATGCTCTGTGCCTCTCTGTGACCTTTTTACTACAAAATCACAGAGAGATAAAGTTGTCAGAACGCTATAAAAATCTTGAACCAAATCTGATCAAAACCTGAATAGGTTCAGCTGAGATAGTCGAGTGTGTATGGGAGCTTTAAAGGCGTTGTCTCACTTCAGCAAATGCTATTCATCATCATCAAGGCCCTTAGGCCTTGTTCACACGTCAGTTTTTTGATCAGTTATTTTCATCAGTTATTGCGAGCCAAAACCAGGTGTGGGTCAAAAACACAGAACAGGAGCAGATCTTTCCATTATACCTGATCTCTGTGGAACCTCCACTCCTGGTTTTGGCTCACAATAAGTCTTCATTTACACGTCCGTATTTGTGCACATCCTGGAAAACGGTCAGGTTTTTGCGGATCCGTTGTTCCGCAAAAAACTCAGTTTTTCCAGGACATCCGTTCCGTTTTTCCGTAAAAAACGGAAAGGATGTATCCATATGAATAAGGATGAATAACATCTGTACCTTTTCTTTTATTTTCCCCCCTCCTGGAACGGAATCCGCAAATACGGATGACATGCAGATGCCTTTCCGCATGTCTTCCGCATTTTTTGCGGATCCATAGACTTTCATTGTGCTATGGACCGCAATTCAGGAGAAAAGTAGGACAGGAAGATTTCTTTAGGCCTCTTTCACACGAACGTTGTGTTTTGCGGTCCGCAAATTGCGGAGCCGCAAAAACAACGGATGGCCTCCGTGTGCATTCCGTATTTTGCGGACGGAACAGCTGGCCCCTAATAGAACAGTACTATGCTTGTCCGTAATACGGACAAGAATAGGACATGCTCTATTTTTTTTGCGGGCTACGGAACGGAGCAACGGATGCGGACAGCACACGGTGTGCTGTCCGCATTTTTTGCGGGCCCATAGAAATGGATGGGTCCGCATTTTTCATGTGAAAAATGCGGATCGGAGCCCGCAAAAAATACCGTCGTGTGAAAGAGGCCTTATGCGGACAGTCGGAACGGACACACGGATGCGGACACCACACGGTGTACTGTCCGCATTTTTTTGGGAGCCATTGAAATGAATGGATCCGCTTCCTATCCGTATAATTGTCCGCAATTGCGGAAACGGATGCGGAAAGGATGCGGACACATTATACGGACGTGTGAATGGACCCTAACTGATGGAAATAACTGATCAAAAAACTGATGTGTGAACAAGCCCTTACTAATGTATTGTTATTATCCATATTGTCTCCTTTGCTGGCTTGATTCATTTTTCTGTCGCTTTATACATGTCTCGTTTCCATGGTTACGACCACCCTGAAAAAGCGCCTTCCTATGCACGCTCCCATGGTCTCGGCCACCAGAGAAGCAAGCATTTTTTTCCTATATTGTGCAAACACGACCATGACTGCTGGATTGTAGGGTGGTCGTAACCCCTGGAAACAAGCAATGTATAATGTGATGGGCAATCACAATACATTAGTAAGTGCCTTGTATTAAAGGGGTTGTCCGGGTTCAGAGAAGAACCCGGACATACCTGCAATTTCACCCAGGCAGCCTGCTAAAGAGGACATCGGAGCATCTCATGCTCCGATGCCCCCCCCTTGCCCTGCGCTAGATCGCGCAGGGCAAGGTCTCTTTTGTTTGTAAATACTCGCTGCCGGGCGGGTACTTCCGCCCGGCAGTGAGTTCGGTGACGTCACCGGCCTTAATGGGCCGGCTTTAGCGCTGCCCTAGCCGTTTTACTGGCTAGGGCAGCGCTAAAGCCCGTCCATCAGCGCCGATGACGTCACCGGCTCACTGCCGGGCGGAAGCCTCTGCCCGGCAGGGACCGGTACGTCACCGGAACCGGGCTAAATTCCTTTGCCCTGCGCTAATTAGCGCAGGGCAAAGGAGGGCATCGGAGCATAGGATGCTCCGATGCCCTCTTCAGGCGGGCTGCCTGGGTGAAATTGCAGGTATGTCCGGGTTCTTCTCTGAACCCGGACAACCCCTTTAACTTTCTCTACATAATAAATGCTATTTGCTGAAGTGAGACAACCCCTTTAAGTCTTGTTTATACTTAACAACTGTCATTGCCATTCATACGTTTATCTATGATCATGAATAAAGGATGAAACTATTTTATGAAAATTGTTCAGTGAAATAGACGATTGTTCTTAACTGTAGTCAGGTCAGGTGTGAGTCAGGTGGTGATACTCTTGAATCAGCATTCAATTGGCATTCAGAAGAATTTTTCGCTACTACAGAGCCACATTCTGGGAGCCATAACTTTTCATTTTTCGTTAACGTAGCTGTATGAGGACTTTTTTAAGGCTGTTTTTCAATCTGGTGTACATATGATAACAGAAATTCTTCAGTATCTGCTTGTATTTTGCATGTCATATTTACGTTGTTCACCATGTGGCATAAATATGTTAGGTTAACATTATTTTAAGGATAAGTACAATTACAACAATATGATGTATGCATAGTTTTATAGTTTTACTAGTTTTGCTACACTTTTTTCTAAAAAATAAACACTTTTTTTTTTTTTTTTACAAAAAAACACCTTTTATATTTTGATCACTTTGGTATATTCAGTATGCCAAAGCAGTATTCCCTGTCAGTGATAAACTTTAGTTTAAGGCCTCTTTCACACGAACGTTGTGTTTTGCGGTCCGCAAATTGCGGAGCCGCAAAAACAACGGATGGCATCCGTGTGCATTCCGTATTTTGCGGAACGGAACAGCTGGCCCCTAATAGAACAGTATTATACTTGTCCGTAATACGGACAAGAATAGGACATGTTCTATTTTTTTTGCGGGCCTACGGAACGGGCATACGGATGCGGACAGCACACGGTGTGCGGACCCATAGAAATAAATGGGTGAAAAATGAAAAATGCGGATCGGAGTCCGCAAAAAATACGTTCGTGTGAAAGAGGCCTAAACCTTTGGTTTTGCTAGGCCCTCGACTACTAGGGCAACACACTCCTGTCCCACGATCAAGTCCTGGGGTGCTTATAGGTTGAGAGAGTATAGGTCATTAATGTCAGATTGGCAGGGTCCGACCCCCACCGATCAGCTGTATGAGGAGACGGCGCACGCAGTACGCTCGTGCCATCTCCCTTCTCTCTTCCTGTCCACAAAGACCATATCCAGCAGTGGTGAACACACTGTGCACGCCATGTCCTCATACAGCTGATCAGCAGGGGTGCTGGGTGTCGGACCTTCCCCGATCTGATAATGTTAGGTCATCAATAGTAAAATCCTGAACAACCACTTTAAATACAGTGCTAAAGCCAGTCATTGACTGCAGCAGAGCATATGACCATGCCCATTCTGCTCTGGTAGTAAACACTACATGGACCGGAACATGAAATGACCGGAAGTAGCCTGGAGGACTGGAGCAGCATGAAGCAGGTGAGCAGCTCAGTCCTTAGCTTAGTGGGTCAGGCTGCTGGGACTTAGTAAAATGTCATCCTTACCAGACAACCCCTTTAGTGTTTTATATAATATCAAAATAAATCTGTACAAGAAAGAGAAAAATGGGACATCCTTTAGACTACCAACTCTATAGGATGAGCCTTGATCCCTCACTTTTAGGCTCCATTCAAATGTCCGTATTTTTCTTTTCCAGATTTTCTGTCCGTTTTTTGCGGATCCGTGTTTACACAAAAACCTTCTGTTTTTACTAATTGTACATCCGCATCCGTTCCGTTTTTCCACAAAAAAAAGGAAGGAGGAATATATGTTGGTAGGGTATTTCTTTCTATTTCCTGGAAACGGATCCGCAATTGCGGATGATATGCGGATGACATAACGATGCATTCCGCATATCATCCGCATTTTTTGTGGACCCATTGACTATAATGGGACCACGGACCGCATATGCGGACAAAAGTAGGACAAGCTCTATCTTATTTGCGGAGTATACGGAGTGCTGTCCGCATTTTTTCACTACCCATTGAAATTAATGGATCCGCATCCTATCCGCATGATTTGCGGAACGGATGCGGATCGGATCAGGAAAGAAAAACAGGACGTGTGAATGAACCCTAAGAATGGGGAAGGTCTCAGCCTGTGCAAAGCAGTGAACATGTCGGAGCCAGTATAGCACTGGACAGCCATTATAGAATGTTTTTACTAGAGTTGAGTGAAAGAAGCTTGGTATAGGCACAAAGAAGCTTGGTATAGGCAGGTAAAAACTAGAGTTAAGTGAACGTGCTTGTAACGAGCACTGTACTACTCGGATCCCCTGCGCTTGAATGGCCGCAGCCATCTGGATCCGTCCTCCTCACCCGACTGCAAGTCAGTGGGGACGGATGCGTTTGGTATGACACACTCGATCCGCCCCCATTGACTTACAGTCAGGTGAGGACGGATCCGGATGCCTGCGGCCATTCAAGCGCAGGGGATCCGAGCAGTACAGTGCTCGTTACAAGCACGTTCACTCAACTCTAGTTTTTACCTGCCTATACCAAGCTTCTTTGTGGCATTAGGGGTTCGCCAGGAATGGAAACATTTTTGGTTTGCCCCTGCGGTTATAAGGTTGGGAATCACTGCTCTACAGCTTCCAGCTTGCCTCTTGAGTGCTCAGTGTTGCTGGTGTAAGTGGCGCTTGGCACTGTCTCTTAGATTTTAGAGCCAAGTAAATTGTAATGATAAAGTTGGCATTTTCTGAAGAACTATTTGCTGAGATTTCTGAGGTTTATTTAGGATCTCAACACACTGAAATGCCAGATGTTCAGCTTCAACATACACAGCATTAATTGACATGGTTTGTTGGAACAGATGAAGTCATGTTTAATAGCGTAAATATACATAAGGTGAGTCTTTTCGGGTTATAGTCAGGTGATAATTGTTCAGTGCAGCTGCCATACTTCAGTATTATTTCTTTTTATTTATTTTATTCCGTACTGCTTTACAGACATTATCATTGCTTGCTGTCCCCAGTGGAGCTCACAATCAAAGTTCCCTATCAGTATGTCTTAGGAGTGCGAGAGGAAACCAGAGTACCTGGAAGAAGCCCACATAAGCACGGGGAGAACATTCAAACTCCATCCAGATGTTGTCCTTGCTCAACATCTGCAATCCCTTTAAGGATCCCCCAAAGTAAACAGATCACAAAGGTTTACTGCTGCTTTGATCCATTCCTTATCAATCAACAGTAATCTGCAGGCGAACATGACAGCAGTTGTTCAATTTCTGCACAAGTGCTAGCGTAGGAGAAATAAAGCATGGTGCCCATTGACATTGTATTTGTGAAAGAGATGCTCTTTTGTAGCCATTTTCTTTTACAACTAGTTGATGGAGGTTCTGAGTTATCAACTCCACTGTTTATGCTCAAAATCTTTATATCCTCATGCACAAAACCTTCTTATGGTTCCCAAAGACATGCACAAAGCTATACTGTACCTCCATGTACATCTGATTTGCTAGTGTATACCCCATGTGGACATACCCTTGAAGGAAATGTGTCACCAATTTTTTTTTTTCTGGCAGTTAAAACCAAATAGTAAAACATATTTTTTTTCTAATCACTTACTATTTTCTGATTGCAGATTTTTTTTATTCTATTCCCTGAACAAGATTATGGGAGCATTTAGAAAGCATTAAGAAAATGACTATGGCAGCCACATGGGACACAATGGACTGAAGGGGGACCTGATTGACCTCTATAGGAGAGTCTTCTAGGCATGCCTTGTGACCTGTGCAGAGGTCATTGTACAAGGAGAGAATACATAATCTCTGACAATCACCTATTGTGAATGGTGGATCCTGTGTTATCTGTCATTCTAATCCTGCCTGTAATGATATCACCTCTGTGTATAGATAAGCAGGTAGCTGTAGTAAAGTGATCTGTACAGACCAAGAAGTGGTTTCTATTATTATTCTTAGTGGCCAATGCAAAAATTGCAGGATTTTACTGTTTTTGTTTAAATATAGATATTGACATGGAAAATTAAAAATAACCACCAAAATTGTTTACAAATATGTTTGACAAAAAAATGTGATTTAAACAATAGGTAATTTTGTAATGACACATTTTCTTTAAAGTGAGATAATGGATTAATAGTTATACTTTATTATGACTACAGAAAAACATAAGTAAAAAAAAACCCTTCTATCTATGCGTCAAGCGACAGCTCACAGGTGAGGAATGGCAAAGTTGTAGCAGTAGTACTCATGGGGGTTATCCTTCTCCAGATCTTGCTGGGCTGTGCATCCACAGTAAAGGGATGGGCGCACCTTTTCTGCAACTTCGGCACACACTGGTTTGGGATCTCCTGTCTGGTAGTGGTTTGGGATTGACATAGATGGTCTGGTGGGAAGGTACAAGGCAGGTTGACAAGCAGAGAGGTGCTCAATGACAATAGTCTACAATGATGAGGGTGGTGTTATGAAACAAATAACAGTTCTTTACTGAAGATGGTGGCAAAGTGCAAATAGACAAACTCACACCAGTAGTAGTTACAGTTCTGATTATGCATGGACTGGCAGATCTAAACATCTCACAGTTGTTGTTGCTAAGAATATGGAATTAACAAGCAAATTATTCCAATATTTATACTTCTGTAGTGGAACTGCAGTCTGCCTTGTAAGTTTGCTTGGGTGCTTAAAGGGAACCTGTCATCTCCGAAACACCCCCTGAACTAGAGTAAGCGGTGTATAATGTAAGTGACGTCGAGTCTGGTTATGTAAGTTTTATCTTCATACTCACTTCCATTCTGACGCTGTGCTGTGACAAACCAGCAGTAAAATGCACTCACTGGACTCCAGTGCTCATACACATAATGGAGAGGACTCAAAGAAGAGTCCAGTGAGTGCATTTTACTGCTGGTTTGTGGGAGCACAGCGTCAGAATGGAAGTGAGTATGAAGATAAAGCTTACATATTCGGATTCAGCATCACTTACACTATACAACACTTACTCTAGTTCAGGGGGTGTTTCGGAGATGACAGGTTCCCTTTAAGACCTTTTATTCTCCAGACCTACTATGAAGACCAAAGTCTTAACTTAAAGTCTTAGACAAACATCATCTCCACAGCCTTTTAACACACACATCTCCTTAATGGCTGCTATACACTCCAGAATATGTGTCACTTGTTTCCTCAGAGGCTGGTTTTAGGCTCTGTCTCAACCCTATCCTTATCTGGGTGGAACCCCCTCCCGCTGCATGAAGCTGATTGAGATAATGCCACAAATGTACAATGCTTACATCAGAGAAAATGAGGCATGTTTTTGTTTATAACTTAATTCCATGTGTATTCTTTCATCATGTTCATGTCTTGAATATGGGCATTAGCAGCATTAAGAAGTAAACAGACTTTTCACTGGGTGGAGCCATGGCTGGATAATTTCTATTGCTGATAGTTTCCACTGGCTGATCACTCAGCCAGGAGTTTCGAAGTTCCCACTGAGTTGCCAAGCATTCTTTTCGCTGGTCTTCTCCCACTTCATCCACCTGATCGTCAGGATGTGCCAGTACTTGGGCGCTCTTGATATACAACACGGCCAGATTTCACCATGGAGCCAGAACCCATAGGTGAGCGGGGCAGGAAAGGTATAAGTGAAGTGCAGAGCTCTATACTATATGAGCGGAGCCCTAAGAGTTCTTGTCCTCAGCAAATGAGTCTACTTCCCCTGCATTATTAAAAGACACACATGCAGTCTTTGTTTCCAACACAAGTGTTGCAGACAATGCACAAAAGTCTGCATGAATTATAATAAACACAGTCAATGCACCATAGTCTGCCTCTTCTGTATTAGACTAACAAGAGACAGATTAACTCCAAAGTCTGCCCCACCTCTGTACTAGAGCCAAACCTTGACCATTGCTTATTAAACCACCAGAGCAGAAAATATTTTTTTTAATTTTTTTTGTCTAAACCTGGGGTGTATCCTACTCTGGTGTGTCTTAAGGTGCCAAAAATAAGGTAATCAATAAATTATATGTAGCATGCAGAAGTATTTTTCCAGCATAAAGCCAGTATTCATGCTAGAAACCCATTGGACTGCATTATAATGAATGAGATCTGGAATATGCCGGATATGGCAATTCGGGTATTCTGTTCATATGCCAGAACAGAATATTGGAATTATAACTCCAGATGTGGACATAGACTTAGGCTTCATTCACACGACCGTATGTATTCCGTGTCCGTATAAAAACGGAACGGAAGACATACGGAAAGTCTTCCGTAGTGTTCCGTAATTTTGCGGACCCATTGACTTTAATGGGGCTACGGACGTGTTTTGCGGCCAAGTATAGGACATGTTTCCTTTTTTTTGCGGGAGAACTTCCGTAATATCCGTATTCCGCATTTTTTTTTCTCCTATGGAAAAATGAATGGGTCAATATGGTTCCGCATCTTATCCGCAAAAATGCGGATAAGATACGGAAATGAACATACGGTCGTGTGAATGGGGCCTTAGGCTCATGGTATCAGGAACTGGGTTTCGCCTGACTGGTGGGCAGTTTATTTTTATTATATTTTCACTCGTTGTACTATTTTCTTTAGGTTTCTTTGTACTGGTGGCACACAGTTTTGGTTAAGTAGTAAACTGAGCCAATGAGTGGCATTTAAAGGAAATGTGTCACCAAAAGTTTTTTTTCTGCCCATTAAAACCAGATACTAATAAATATCCTTTTCTTCTAATCAGTTTTTATTTTCTGATTGCAGATTTTTTTACTCTATTTTCTGAACATGTTTATGGGGGCTGCCATCTTGCCTAAGCTGTTCTTAACAGCATTTAGAAAGCATGAATAAAATTGCTTTACGGCAGCCCCATGGTCCATAGACACAATGGTCAGGAGGAGACCTCATTGACTTCTATGAGAGAATTTTCTAGGCATCCTCTGTAACCTGTACAGAGGTCATTGTACAAGGAAAGAATAGATAATCTCTGACAATCACCTATTGTGAATGGTCGTATCTGTCATTCTAACCCTGCCTGTAATTATATCACCTCTGTGTATAGATATGCAGGTAACTGCAGTAAAATGATCTGTGAGATCCAAGAAGTGGCACTTTTTATTAGGCTTAGTAGGTAGTGTAAAACTGCAGGATTTTTGTTTTTTTTATTTAAATATAGATGTTGACATGGAAAATTAAAAATATCAACAAAAATTTGTAAAAAATCTGTTAAAAATAAAAATTTAAACAATAGGTCATTTTCTGATGACACGTTTCCTTTAAGAGTTTACCTGAAATAGGTAGCACTGGAGATGCTGTAAGACAACAGGCCAATAGGAGATACAGTCTACTGATTAGCAGGGAATGTGTCATGTGGAGAAACGTTCACTTGGCATTTAAAGGAAAGCTATGTCTGGTATGTTTTTCCAGAAGACTTACATTCCTTGTTTAATGAAAATGCTTCAGTTTTGAAAGGGTATTTATATTTGGTTATATATTTATTGTATTCATGCTGTACCTACTGTATATATTGTTGTACGTCAGTGGAATAAAAAAAAAAAGTGTATCACCCATTCAGTTCATGTAGTACTTCTTCACCTGGGGAACGGATAAATCCAGAGCAAGATCTTCCAACAGGTAAAATGAACGCATTATCCAGCAACAGGAGCAGGAAAGATATTCTTTGTTAATCCAGTTTAATCTAGTTTATCCAGGTAACATTAAGTGTGTAGCACAGGTACCGCTAACCTGTTTTGGTTCTGGTTAAGAACTTCCGTATGAAACATGTCAGCAGTACTTAGGCTACACATGTAGTGTTACCTGGATTTTAAACTCAATTAATAAAGAATATTTTTATACTTTTTGCTGCTCCTGTTGCTGCACAACATGTTCATTTTACTTCTAGTGCAGGTATATTGAAAGTTCATCTGCTGCTAAGAGAAATTCCATGTGACATGAAAGTACTGTACCTGAAAAAATAAATTCCTGGGTTTCTTGTTTTTGCATTTTTTTTGTTTATCTTGAACATCTCCAAAATTGACAGTGACTCTTTCTTACCAATATGTTTCTTAACAAGGACCTGTTTTTCTATGCAAGAAAGTCTACCTAGTCCTTTGTCTAAAGGTGGCCATACACATTCACCAGCTATTCCTCCTGACTCCCCTATACATGCACACATGTATTCTATGGGGAGAGACGAGAAAGCTGCTGCCACATGCTTCTATTGGTGTCTTATCTCAACAGAGATCAATAGGATTGGGCGAAAATATTAACTTAGACCTAATCTTCTCTCGCCCGACGTCATCTGGGGAAAGACACATATTAGACTGTTGGCCAAACCCGCCATTCTCGGCGCATTCTGCTGACAATACACTAAGGCTAGGGCTACACGGCAACACTGGTCGCGGGACCCCCGTCGCAGCCAGGGCCGCTGAGTAGCGGGGATCTCATAGAGATTCATTTCTATGGGATCCCCGCTACTCAGGGATCCTGGCTGCGACGGGTGTCGCACGACAACTGTCACCGTGTAGCCCTAGCCTAATGTGTATGGGAGCCTTGAGGATGCCTTCTGGAAATACCTGTGAAGTTGGAAACAATTGTGTATTAATATTTTCTGTTTCTTTTTTATCACCAGACATATTTTGATATTGCATTCCAAGGAAGATCACTGCAATGATCTGGAAGACCTTTCTAGATGAGAAAAATTAGAATCTGTGATCAAGCACCATGAATGGAAGGACATGCAATATGAACCATAGAGCAACTGGCACCCCACAGGGACCTGGCATGATTAGTGGACAGCAGATTCCACCAATTAGAGTACATACAGGTACTCCATGTCCATCATCTAACAGTGCCACACCCAGTCCTGCTAATGGGAGCCTATATTTAAAGATGCCTCTGGGAGGTGGAGTAGCACCACAGAGCAGTGAGAGCACAGTCCATTTACCTGCTTTAAGTCCTAGGAGACAAGTTATAACAAATGGAAAACCTATATTCCAAGTACCACAGCCACCTAACCTGCAGACATCTTCATCCAAGCCAAAGCAACAGGAATTTGTTTCTCCCTTTCCAGCAAACTGTGTGAAAGGTTAGTAGTCATTATGGTGTAATATCTCGCCCAACCTGTTAGTAGGGTTCTGCTGAGGTGCTGAGTCAGCTTCAATTTGTATGAAAAGAATGGATGTTCCATTATGTTGTAGATTGTGAACTTCAGTGATTCAGCTTCAGTTACGGTATGGGGTTTCTTTAGCATCCATGGACTCATCACAGGCAGCCATGCATTGTTACTGTATGTCTCATGCGTAGTCATTTTTTTGAAGAAAACGGTCACAAAAACTGTTAATTGCAAATATTAGTCTGGATCAGTTGATCCACCTTAAAAAGATTAAAATAAACAAATCACCTGGTCCAGATGGAGCACACTCTTGTATCCTAATGGAATTAAGAACTCTATGGGTCTGTTCCACAGGGCCAGTGCATAAAAAATGTGGTGACAATATTCAAAAAGGGGTAGAAAAGTCAACCTGGAAATTATAGGCCAATAAGTTTATGCTCTGTTATACATAAAGTGTTTGATGGTTTTTTAAGAGATAATATGCTGGAGTATCTCAATGATAACCTTATAACACAACAGCAGCATGAGTTTATAAAGGATCAGTCCTATCGAACTAATCTGATCATTTTTTATCAAGAGGCAAGTTCTACACTGGACTGGGAGGAGGGGATTCTGATTTTTCCAAAGCACGCAGTACTGTGTCACATAAACATTTGGTACATGAAATAAGAATGCTTGGACTGGATGAAAAAGTGTGTGAGGGTGTTATTAACAGTACATACTAGTGGGGTACCTCAGGAGTCAGTATTGGTCCTATTCTCTTTAGTTTATTTAGCGAAGATCTTGTGTAGGGTTTTGCACAGTAAAACCAAAACTGTGGCATATGATAGTATGCTTCTACAGATGGATCTGGGCAGGGTTGCCAACCGTTCAGACATTTCCGGACAGTCCGTAAAAATAGGCAACTTTTTTCCTTTGTCCATGAAAAAAAATAGATGTGTCCGTGATTTTATTGAGGCTGGTGGTACCTGACTAGATTATTTTGGTGGTAACTATCATAATTTTACAGTTCACAGTAAATGCTGGTAATAAGTTCTTATCAGTATACTGGGCTATAGACATTTACTTTAATTCTTTATCCCTCATTATGGTTTTCCATTTTGTCCGTAAAAAATGTTCTCCGTCCGTGATTTTGGGATAAGTAGTCCAGAAAAAATAAAAATTCTAGTTGGCAACCATGGATCTGGGTAGGTTGGAGGCTTGGGGAGAGTTGTGGCAAATTATTATTATTAATTTTTAAAGCTCCATTCATTCTATAGCGCTGTACATATAAAAAGGGGTATCCATACGTAACACAGACAATTGCAATAAGCATGAACAAGACGAGTTACAAACTGGTACAGAAGTAGAGAGGACCCTGCCAGCGAGGGCTTACAATCTACAAATGAGTTTAGCACTGATAATTTTAAGGCTATGCACATGAGAAAGGAATACACATGTCACCAGTACATATTAAATGGCAAAGCACTAGATAATACTGACATGCAAAAGGACTTTAGGTGTTTTCACACATAGGTTTTTGGTGGCTTTTTTCTGCACTTTTTTTGCATCTGCGTTTTTTGCAGCATTTTTTGTCAGCTCTAGATGCAAGTAAAGTTGGATGCCACATTCATCAGAAGGCATTTGCACAACATAAGGCTATGAGCCAGATGTGCTGCTACAAGTGTTCCATTGATCTCATGCCACCGTTCTTAATGGCTCATCATGGTGCACAGCAAAACAGCAATGGATGTTGGAATGGAGGTCTATCCTCTTCAATAATGAGTCCTGCTTTTGTCTCAAACACATTGGGGCCTAAATGTTCTACCATGATCTGCAGCTTCTCTGGACTTGTCTCCCATCAAGCACATCAGGGATGTCATTGTTTGGCAACTGCAAAGAGATCTGCCAGCAGCGGATCGTGATTATTTGTATGTCCAAGTACATTCAATGTTGCAGAATATTCCTCAGACAACCATTAATAACCTCACTGATAGCATGCCAAGGCGTATAAGTGCATGTATTTATGCACATGGAGCTCATACTCAATACTAAATAAATTGAGATGGTTTTCATATTTTGTTTCCATTTCCATAATTCCGTGACTTTTCCTTTTGGTGTTGCAATTTCAATGTTGAGGAGTAGATCAGTAAGTACTAAGTAGATTATTATTTATCTATGTCATTACAAAAAGATGACATAGATATGTATTAAATACAGCAACAAATGCTGCGGGTAATCTGCATATCTGGGTTTTATTCCTGGAAATTTTCTGTAACTGTCCTGAGAGGGTATTTTTCCAGGTTTGATGTCAGGGCATTCTCAGCCAGATGTCTTCTCTAGCAGAGTATTTAGTCTCACGCAGACACTGGGGAAGAGGAATTGCTGTAGTTGTTCTTCTTTTTTAGTTTTTACTGTTTCACTTTACAGTAGATGGATTATTGTGACTAAACAGTGTGTGTAGGCAGAGAAAAGTGACCTCCAAGCTGCTGGAAGGTGAGGAAGATGCCATTTTCCTCTGAAAAGACACAGTATGCTACAAAAGTTAACATGTACCAGAGAGTTTAGAAAAACAATGGTATGTATGTTTTAAAGTTTATTAGAACAATTTGCTAAAATAAGCTAAACCTCAGAACCTTTTTAGTGTGATAAACAATGAACTCCACAGAATAAACCAATTGTAAGCTCTTAAGAAACATACAGACATCAGGATTTGATGTAACCCAGATTGTTTTGCTCTTTTATCTAATAAAATGAAAAAAGTAGAAATGTAAAAAGTGTTTTAGGAAACAGACAAGCAACCAATGCGTTCTTTTTGGAACCAGTCAAAGCAGCTAGTAGGGGGCATTTACTAAGCACGTTGCACCAGAATTACGACGTAAAATGTGCCAAAAAGAATGACATTTTGATTTCGACTGTGTTCTCCAGAACTTTCACCTCAAAGAATGCATCACGCCAGAAATGAATTATAAATGTCAAGGTGGGCCGGGCTATAAAACTGGCACATATTACGCTTCATTTTTCATCATCTTATCAGCAGAAATGGCTCAAATTGTTGCGGACAATTAAGCCAGCTTATGTGGTTTTGTGTGAAAAGTCGCATTTATGCAATAAAGATGTAACTTTTTGTCAAAAAGTCACATTTATTAAAGGAAACCAACTCTTCGTGGGAACAACTGATAGGTAAGTATTAAATCAGGAGGGATTTATTTTTTTCAAATATGAGCTAAACAACAGGGTTTTGTCAGTAAATTGACATTAAACAAAAAAAGGTGGCCAGGCTTTCGGAAACAGCCGAGCGGGCTGGCACTCCGCTGTTTTCATAACTCTCATTATAACTAATGGAAGCTACACAACTAGCATAACACCGCAAGCTAGGATGTTTCCGTAACTTAGTAGTTACAGAAGTAGCAAAGCTTGTTCTGCTACTACGTTTGTGTAGCTCTCCTTCACTGCAATAAGAGCAGAGAGCCAGCTCGACAGTTCCCATAAGCCCAACCACAGAGGGCTGTTGCTTAGTCCCATCTTGCCTTTCAAATAGCAAAAAGGGACAACCACTTTAATAATAGAAGTCCTGTAAGACCCATAGTCTTAAATGGAGAGGTGACCATGTATGCACAGCCACCATTCACCGCCATGGGATTACCAGAAATAGCCAAGCACTTGGCTATATTCGGAACATGCACAGCTGCTCTACCTTCACTTAGTCTATAGAAGGTTTCGTGGCACTCAAGATAAATAGTTGGGTGCTTTGGTTAGGGTCCCAACTCATAACACAATGTAGAAACATGAAACTCAGCACTACATATTGAAACTTAATAAATCCGATAATTGTATTGAAGTTAATTGAAGGCAACAAAATTGTGTGATGTTTCAGTCTAAATTACCTTTATCAAACACTAGCAGAAAGATCCGGCTTCGCCTGGGTATATTTCATCTATTTCATTTAATGTTTCTGTGTGTCATTGCAGAGAGAAAGTCAATGCAGCTGACAGAAGTTGATTTTTACCTTCATTTTTCAATCCTCATTGGCTGCGACCTGACCGGGTCGGGGGCGTGGTTTACCGGGACCTTGGGGGCGTGCTTTTAGGTCCTTCTTTTCAGGGTGCCCTGAATTATAGGTCAATGCCATGGTAATTTGAGGAAACACAGTGGGTAGCAGTGGAAGAAAACATTGCTTCATTGTGTCATTGCAGAGAGAAAGTCTCCTTCCCACCCATTCCTGTAGCTGACAGAAGTTGATTTTTACCTTCATTTTTTCAATCCCCATTGGCTGCGGAGTGGGAGAGGGCGTAGCCTGACCGGGGGCGTGGTTTAGCGGGACCTTGGGGGGGTTGCTTTTAAGTCCTTTTAGTGGAAGAAAACATCTTTTATTACTACTGAATGGTAGTAGTCTAATATTAGTCTATTTCATCTAATGTTTCTGTGTGTTGTTGCAGAGAGAAACTCACCCTCCCACCCCTGCAGCTGACAGAAGTTTATTTTTACCTTCATTTTTTCAATCCCAATTGGCTGTGGAGGGGGGAGGGGGCGTGGCCTGACAGAGTCGTGTGTGGCTTAGTGAAACCTGGAGCAGGTGTTGTAAGTCCTTCTTTTGAGAGTGGTGTGAATCATAGGTCGGTGCCATGGTAATTTATGAGGACACGCAATGGGTAGCAGTGGAAGATTTACTACTGAACGGTCATAGTCTAAAATTAGTCTAAAACATAAGTTATATTTCTGATAACCGGAATACCCCTTTAACAGTATCATCCACAGCGCTCTGCCCCTTTAAAGCATTGAATACGAATGACTGGATTGTTACCTGAGATCCTCAGCTGGCTGCTAATTACCTGGCTGTGTTGTTATGGAAACCTGCCCTCCCTGTGTGTGTCTGTGCAGAGAATGGCAGTTGGGGTTTAAAACCAATGCTGTCAGGCTAATATTGGCTAATGCAGGTCATATTTTGGGAATATCTCGGGAACGTTATGTCCTAGAGAGATGAGACCTGGTCTAAAACCTTCCCGGGCACCTGATGTACCTGTGTCCCGAATTTGGTGAAAATCGGTCCAGTAGTTTGGTCGTGCATAGAGAACAGACAGACAGACAGACAGAAACTAATTTTTATAATATTAAGAGATGACAAGTGAAAGAGGAAACATATACATCAGCTGTAAGTCAGGTATACTCGTGGGATTCTATTGGTGTATATCTGAGATTCTATACTACTATGGTTGTCAGCTGTTTTACCATTGATGATTTTCCTAGATGTTGGAAAGTTAGACCATCTCTATTTAATTATCACCTTCTTCCTATTTCACTCAACCTTTAAAATACTACTCATATTTTGCTGTATAAATTGACAGCTGATATATATGTTTTCTCTTTCACTTGTCATGTTTGATAAAGGTCAGTTAGACCAAAACTTCTGCCAAAAAGAGTGGACAAAAAAGTCCTGCTTGCAGGATATTTTTTTGTCACTTAAACAGTGGGTACCTAAATGGATCTCATTATAGTCAGTGGGGTATGTCCGACTCCTTTCATTTCAGTTAAGTACTGAATTTGTCACTTCGATTATTTTCGTCGTTCTGCAATTCTAACGGAGAAGAACAACTGAATCTGTGAACGCTCATATGAACATGACCTAAGCCTTTTCTTCACTAGAGCAAAATAAGAGAAACTCTGAGAAATTTGTTTCTGGAGACAATGGAGAACTTTTCTAAATTTGTGCATGAAAATGGTTTTCTGCTGCTTCTCTCGCCATTAGTAACCTGGAATGCTTTAATAATGGCCAACTAAAAGATAGTACCAAACAAGAACAATATGTGTGTTAAACAAGCTCTAAACCAAATAGATGTACTTTTGACTGTTATAACTAGCGTTTTAATTGTTTTCTGTGTTAATTCCTTACAAATGGAAAGCATGCCTTTGGTCTTGGTTTCTCTCCAATATTGACAAAGTTCTACTTTTATGGTGTTTTGGGGGTTGTTATTATTATTATAATTATGCTTTTTAGCTTGTAGAGTGTGCTGACAGGATAACATATAATTAGACAAGTGACATCATCGCTCTGTTATCCGGAGACAAAGGCCCTTCACTATAAACACAACCGCGTTGCCATGGGGACCCATTTGCTCAAGCATGAGGAAACTGTTTGTGTGACCACAAGGCATTTTGACCAAGTATATATTAGCTAATTAATAATCAATCCTTACCCTTGCTTAACTGAAAATATTTCTAGTTATAGTCAAACTTTAAGGTGGGTTTCGGAACTCTTAATGGTACAGTGCCCATGAATGCTTGTTACCTAGTAACGGATATTTAGTTATTTAGCTGCATCTCTCCTTTGCCAGCTACTATTTCTTAGCTCCAGTGAACACAAATAGCATTAAAATAAGTTGAAAGAATTTAATTCAACAGAATTCAGCTTCAAAAATCATATTGCCTGTACTAATTAGACATATAGATTAGCTCTCCTCCATAGCTCTGCGTGTCCTTTTTCTCAGGGAGCATTGCCGGATGTATAAGTCTTCTTATGCCAGCTCTGGCGCTCTCCACAAGGAGAAACAGTATCACTCAGCAGAGCACAGTGGACGATTATATATAGATATTTATATTTTACTCGTGGGTTCATGCTGTCCACTAGTAATATATATATATATATATATATATATATACAGTGGGGAAAGAAGTATTTAGTCAGCCACCAATTGTGCAAGTTCTCCCACTTAAAAAGATGAGAGAGGCCTGTAATTGGCGTCCAGAAAATCACATTGTCTGATTTTTAAAGAATTTATTTGCAAATTATGGTGGAAAATAAGTATTTGGTCACCTACAAACAAGCAAGATTTCTGGCTCTCAGAGACCTGTAACTTCTTTAAAAAGCTCCTCTGTCCTCCACTCATTACCTGTAGTAATGGCACCTGTTTGAACTTGTTATCAGTATAAAAGACACCTGTCCACAACCTCAAACAGTCACACTCCAAACTCCACTATGGTGAAGACCAAAGAGCTGTCGAAGGACACCAGAAACAAAACTGTAGACCTGCACCAGGCTGGGAAGATTGAATCTGCAATAGGCAAGCAGTTTGGTGTGAAGAAATCAACTGTGGGAGCAATAATTAGAAAATGTAAGACATAAAAGACCACTGATAATCTCCCTCAATCAGGGGCTCCATCACCCCGTGGGGTCAAAATGATCACAAGAACTGTGAGCAAAAATCCCAGAACCACACAGGGGGACCTAGTGAATGACCTGCAGAAAGCTGGGACCAACTTAACAAAGGCTACCGTCAGTAACTCACTACGCCGCCAGGGACTCAGATCCTGCAGTGCCAGACATGCCCCCTTGCTTAAAGAGGATCTTTTTTGGGTCCAGACTCTGTTGACAAAGTAGCACGTTATGGAGGGCATGTGGGACTGGGGTCAGAGCACTTACAATTTGTTTAGGGCGCCGCTCCGTTCGCCTGCTGTGCCCCTCTAAAGTTCTGGCGCGTGCTATGCTAATGCATAGAATCAGAACAGGGAGGAGGAGACACCAGGGATTCTCAATGGGCATCTCCTTCTCCCTGGCTGTAGCACTGTCCAATCGCAGTGGAGAGCGTCACAGCCAGGGAGAAGGTTTCTCTGTCAATCTTGTGGCAGGTGTAGACTTCTTCACCTGTGGGGACAGAACCTCACAGGTGAAGAAGCCCTGCTGATGAGAAAAATCGATTTGTTAGAATCAATTCGCTCATCTCTAGTGCCATATACAGTATGCCACAGGGAATGCTGTTATCAGCTGGAGACAGATATGTGCGTTGGAATGATTGTGGATGTCACCTATGGGAGTGTGTGCCAGCCAGAACTGAAGTAAGGAGGCATGGATGAGTGTGAGTGGCAATGAACATAATGCAGCAGGTGGAGTGATTACCCCGACCTCCATGACCACCAGGAGAAGGGAGATGCTGGTGGACACAGATTGCCGGCATTACACGTACAAAAAATGATTTTCCTTTTCTTGATGACATTAGTATACTTATGAGAAAACGTTTCTTATTTGTGGCATATTTACTATGAAATGCATAGCTTATTTTTGCTATAAGTTCTGGTTGGTGCATTGCGTACATCCAAAATATGGAAATCATGCCAGACCCCAAACATTAGGCGATGGCAGGTATGAACTGGTGATCGAAAAACGGCCTTTGCACTAGTGTGGAAAACAGTCTTCAGTTGCTCAGGCTTATCTAGTTACAAGTAATAGAGCTTGAAATTACCACGTTGCCGACCTAGGACGAGAATGCTCGTCCTAACTTGCCGGTACTTAACGCCTTAGGATGAGCATTCTCCTCCTAGGGTTAACCGGCAGTGTGGCGCGTGCTGCCGCGATCCGCAGCAGGGGCCCGGCTGATACTGACAGATGTATTGTGCTGTATTGAAACAGGGATCAGACCCTGAAATGTTGAAGTCCCATAGTGGGACATAAGTCAAAAGTAAAAAAAAAGTGAAAAAAAGTTTTTTAACAATAAAAGAAATGAAAGTTTCAATTAAAAAAAAGCCCCTTCCCCCAAAAAAGAGACATGTAAAATTGTAAAAAATAGAAAAAAAAATAAAGAATAAACATATTAGGTATCGCTGCAGTCTTAACAATCTACTCTATAAAAATATCACATGATCCACCCCGCGCGGTCAACACCGTAAAAAAAATAAAATAAAAACTGTGCTAAAAAAAGCCATTTTTTTGTCACCTTTCATCACAAACAATGTAATACCAAGCGATCAAAAGTCATATGTACCCAAAAATAATACCAATCAAACCGTCATCTCATCGCGCAAAAAATGAGCCCCTACCTGAGACAATCGCCCAAAAGATAAAAAAACTACAGCTCTCAGACTATGGAGATACTAAAGCATTATTTTTTTTTGTTTCAAAAATATTATTGTGTAAAACTTAAATAAATAAAAATAAGTATACATGTTAGGTATCACCGCGTCCGTAAAAACCTGCTCTACAAAAATATCACAGGATATAACCCCTCAGGTGAACACCGTAAAAAAAATTAAATAAAAACGGTGTAAGAAAAGCCATTTTTTCTCACCTTACATCACTAAAAGTGCAACACCAAGCAATCAAAAAGGCGTATGCCCCCAAAAATAGTACCAATCTAACCGTCACCTCATCTAGCAAAAAACTAGCCCCTACCTGAGACAGTCGCCCAAAAAATAAAAAAAACTACAGCTCTCAGACTATGGAGACACTAAAACATGATATTTTTTTGTTTCAAAAATATTATTGTGTAAAACTTAAATAAATAAAAAAAGTATACATATTAGATATTGCCGCATCCATAACAACCTGCTCTATAAAAATATCACATGATCTAACCTGTCAGATGAATGTTGTAAATAACAAAAAATAAAAACAATGCCAAAACAGCTATTTTTTGTTACCTTGCCTCACAAAAAGTGTAACATAGAGCAACCAAAAATCGTATGTACCCTAAAATAGTATAAGCAAAACTGCCAACTTATCCTGTAGTTTCCAAAATTAGGTCACTTTTTTGGAGTTTCTACTCTAGGGGTGCATCAGGGGGTCTTCAAATGTGACATGACAACTTAAAATTTTTCCAGTGAAATCTGTCCTCCAAAAAACCATATGGCATTCCTTTCCTTCTGCGTCCTGCCGTGTGCCCGTACAGCAGTTTACGATCACAAATGGGGTGTTTCTGTAAACTACAGAATCAGGGTAATAAATATTGTGTTTTGTTTGGCCATTAACCCCTGCTTTGTTAATGGAAAAAAATGATTTATATGGAAAGTCTGCCAAAAATGGAAATTCAGAAATTTTGTCTACATTTTCCTTTAATTCTTGTGGAACACTTAAAGGGTTAACAAAGTTTGTAAAATCAGTTTTGAATACCTTGAGGGGTGTAGTTTCTAAAATGGGGTCATTTTTGGGTGGTTTCTATTATGTAAGCCTCACAAAGTAACTTCAGACCTGAACTGGTCCTTAAAAAGTGGGTTTTGGAAATTTTGTGAAAAATTTAAAAATTTGGTTCTAAACTTCTAAGCCTTCTAACGTCCCAAAAAAATAAAATGCCATTTTCAAAATGATCCAAACCTGAAGTAGACATATGGGGAATGTAAAGTAATAACTAGAGCTTGCTATTTGCACGAGGCATTAGAGAATCAATGGGATAAGGGAGACAGATGGTGTGTGATATGCAGCCTTCATTAATACAATTAATATACCAAATAATGAATAAAGTAACACCATTTTCACATAAGGACACAATCAAGCTAAAACATTTTAAAAATAAGTACTGTGCCAAAATAAATGCATTGGGGGCCTAACCCTATGATAAATGTGCTGTGCTGTGCGCACTGGAGGTATGATACATATATGCCCATAAATAAAACACTATGGCGGTCATTTACTAACAGATATATACCACTTTGTGTCGTATATCTGTCGCAGATTGAAGTGCAAATGTTATTTACATTGCAATCTGTGACTTTTAGGCGCTCACGCCTGGTCTAAAAAATGGGGGTGCGGTGTGGGCAGGAAAGGGGGAATGGGTGGGGCGGCAAGCCTGTCTGATTTATAATTTTTTACGCCTGTTTTAGATGTAGAAAATGGTCTAAATCTACGCGAGGAAGGGATTTAGACAGGCATAAATTCGACGCACCCACTGCCAGCTAAAAGGGTATTAAAACCAGCGTCTAAAACCCCTATATGCCTTAAAGGATGAAAATAGCTTTTTGATTGCTAACTAGGATTAAACAAATAATAATTCAAGACAAACTATAAGTGTTAAAAATTACTTAGGTCTAATTACTATAGCTGACGATGAGCACTCAGTTGTTTTAAAGCTTGCTATTTGCCTTCAGTTTTCTTTAGTCATTATATGTATTGCATATAGAAAACATTTGTTTTGTTTCTACGATTGACAGTTATATACTGTTCATATTGGTTAGCTTAGTGCAAAGCACATTTTGTTTTAAAGGGAACCTGTCATCACCTTTATGCTGCCCATTCTAACGACAGAATAAGGTAGAGACAGGTGAGTTGATTTCAGTGGTCTGTCATTTATAAGTTAAAAGTAAGTGGTTGCGGAGAACCAACATCACAATCATTGCAGACTGGGCCTGGAAAAGAGTCATGGCCACCTGAGAAGAGTGATGGTTATTCATGAATTCCTGCTCCCCTTGCCCACCTGCTGATGATTGATCATTGTCTTCTACCTAGTTTTCTCCCTTTCTCTCTAGGAGAGAACTGCCAACCATCAGTAGATGGGCAGGAGAGCAGGAGATTAGGAATAACCATGACTCTTCTCAGGTGGATTTGACTCTTTTCAAGGCATTACGCTGCACTGATTATGATGCTGGTTCTCAGCAACCACTTACTATTAGCTCATGAGTGCTTAAATGCTTAAATCAGCATTTCTGCCACTCAGTGAGGTCAGCATAATGACAGCTTCCCTTTAAGGTTACTTTAATCCTTTCCTGACTTTTCAGTTTTTGCATTTACTTTTTTTGCTCCCTGCCTTCCCAGAACCAGAACTTTTTTATTTTTCTGTTCACATAGTCATATGATGGCTTGTTTTTTGTGGGACAAGTTGTACTTTCTAATTCCACTAGTTAACATTGCATACGATGTATTAGGAACACAAATTCCAATTAGGTTGGAATTTAAAAAAAAAAAAAAAAAGCAATTCTGCCACAATTTTACTGGTGCTTTTTACGGTGTTCACTATGTGGTAAAACTGACTGTGTTCATGTTCCAGGTCAGTATGAATCTAGCAATACATACAAAAATCATCACCATATTCTGACCCCCATGACTTCTTTATAGTTATGTCTAAGGAGATGTGTTGGGATTCATTTTTTTGTGGGACGATCTGCAGTTTTTGATAATACCATTTTGGGATGTGTCTAACTTTTTATGATGAAAAAACTGCAAATTGGCCATTTTTATTTATTTTTTTTCCATTATGCCATTCACTGTATGGGATAATTTTTTTCTATATTTTAATAGTATAGGCATTTTCGTGGCAATTATTTTTTTATTTTGATTTTGATTGTGGGGAAAGTGGGGTGATTTTAATTTTTTTAATTTTTTTTTATTTTTCAAAACTTTTTAAAAACTTTTTGTTAGGTCCTCAAGTGGTCCACAGCTTCCGATCATCAGGTTACAGATGGAATTTGCTCCATTACTCTGTACAAAAATCACTATATCCAGTTCAGAGCTGCCATCTGCTGGCCTGAACTGGGATATACTAATTATGAGCCTGACAGCTTAGTACAGGCTACATCTCATTATTAGAACAGGGCACTTTCCTCTGTCGGGAAAAGCAAGCCTGATTTTAGCAATCTCAGACACCGTGGTCAAATTAGACCATGACATCTGAGAGGTTAAATGTCTGCGGTCGGCATTACCAATGATCGCAGACAGTAATTGAGGGTGCCTGCTGAATGAAACAGCTGGCTCCTGAAGTGGGCACCTTTTTAAAGGGCTGATATCCGCCGTACATGTACTGTTAATGTCAGAAAGAGGTTAAAGAGGACCTTTCACCACTCCAGACATGCCTGTTTTAATAGCTTCATGCATTCCCCATGTAATAACAATTCTGGATCATCTATTCTTATGTCTCTATGTTTTGCCATTCTTTTATTATTTGCACTAGAAGGTTATGAATGAATTGCTATTTGCCTTCAGTAAAGGAACAGAGAGGAGGTGACCAGTTAGGGGTGTGTACCTCCACAGTCTGAACATGACAGCACTGATTGGATAGAGTCAGTCTGTGCAGGGACACACCCCCAACTGGTCACCTCCCCTCTGTTCCTTTACTGAAGACAAATAGCAATTCATTCATAACTTCTAGTGCAAATAAAAAAGGAATGGAACAACATAGAGACATAAGAATAGATGTTCCAGAATTTTTAGTACGTGGGGAATTCATGGAGCTAATAAAACAGGCATGTCAGGAGTGGTGAAAGGTCATCTTTAAATTAACTATAGGCTTAAAGAGGTTGTCCATATCCATATCATATAGTTATTTAAATACTTACTTACCAAGCATACTTACCTGCTTGGTTCCATGAGTCCACCACTGTCTTCACTACACTTCAGTCTCCACATGTAAACTTTCGACATGGATGGGGTCACATATGTCTCTGTATCCAATGACTGGCCACATAGTGACAAGTCCCCTGGCAGCATGTCACTGCTTGGTCATGTGCTGCTTGGGGACACCTCACCATTACAGACAGTCATTGGCTGCAGCGTTGGGTGTAACACTGTCTATTCTGGCAGTTTAGATGCAGGGCTTTGAAGTGAATAAATGGTGGTCAATTTCTATGCCCCTATGGCAGTTTTCTGGTGTACACAAAGTTGCACACAATGGGTTTGCAATGTTTTAAATGCCACCTCAAAAAAGTGAGCAGACGTGAGCCCTATGGCCTAACTCATTTATCAACATGTCCACCAGACATCCGGGACGCATTACATCAGAAATCTACTCCAGCTCTTGGCTGGTTCTCTGCTCTGGCGCATGGACAGCAAAAGATGCGACTATGTATTACTTTCTTATTAAAGTTTCCACATCTTCCGCCAGTGGGGTTTTACTAGGACCAGCATGTGAAATAATATGTTCAATGTGTCTAGTAGTTATCAATCAAACTCCAGCATTATTACTAAATAATACCCTCAAGATACAGTATGGACACAAACACTTGCTGAGGTTCTTATGTAAACTAAAATACGCTATATTTAGGAAATGTAGAAATACTTGAAAAATGAAAAACTGCAGATAATGTTATGTGAAGGAATGAGTAATGAAAGGAGCCATATTTAAAATATAAAACATCATTCAAGACATTGCTGTTTGTCTACATATCTGTTTCTTAGAAAAATGTAAAGTCAACTGTTCAGCTGTCTCTCATCCATTGTCCGCTCCCTGAAGGGATTAATATTACACGTCAAGTCGTGGCACAGAAGAAAATGAATTTGTTAAACACTGTTGGCAGGACTTCAGCTCATGCAGCAGCAGTTTTCATTCACGGCAGCCAAAAAGGTGGGAAACAATGTTTACTTTGGTTTCAGGTCTTGGCTGTATACCGTGTACATTAGGTGCATTAATTAGCAGTGCTGTAGATTAATGCATTGTACTTTTACCAGCATTGGTAAATACAGAACTCCAAGGTTTGTTCCAAGGAAAATAAACTGTGAATGTTTGTCAAGGGTGATTATCATTTAACTCTTTTTGTGCTGAAGATTAAGCGCAGCGGACTGGGTAATGGGAAAAAAGGATGAATATTTTAAGAAGATGGTGCCACACAGATGTCATTTTTTGCTTTTAGTTAGAGATGAGCAAAGTTTTAAAAAATTTGATTTGGCAACTTGACCATAGTTAGCCAAGAAATTTGATATGTTGATAATTAATTTGTCATGAATTGCTATACCCAGGCCACTTTGCCTTAGAGCACGGAAACACAGAGTGGTCATGCTGTGGGTGTGTTGCGGCCAGGCTGCAGTGAAGAAACGCGGAGCCAATTTGCCCACAGCTGCCTTTTACTTAATAATAAAGAATGCAGTGTATAGTCCTTCTTCATTGTTCATGGCCCCGCAGCACCTTTATACAGGGCTGTTGCTGGTATGGGGTTTGGCTGCTTAGGTGAGGGCACCATATGCATATTATTGCTGTTCTGGCTTGCAATTTCCTGCAGGTCATTTGACAGTAAACACAGACTATTAATCACCTCTGGCATACCCACTTCTCCAACCCCAGCAATCTCCTGCCCTACAGGTGGGAGCCCTTCTTCTGCCATCTGCTTTTCCTCCTTTTCCACATCATCTAGTATCAATGAGAATATGTCATCATGTAGGAATAAGTAAATGTAGAAATAAATAAAACGGACGCAGCCTCCTTGCACTCTCTCTGCACTCTCCCTCTCCAAAAGTATTGAATTAAGCATTTTAAGTGCATGGGCGCTTGCCATACCTCTCTCTATACTCAGCTCAAAGGACAATTGTGGATGACTGTGTGGGATGAGGGTTTTATAGGGCTGTGACATTAGAGGGGATAGCTATCTGCGGACTGGTTGGCTGCATGGCGTTATGGGTGATCTTGTGTTCCAAGGCTTCTTGTCACTGCCTGGCCCGTCAATAAAAGCAGAGAGGGAGGTGCTGGCCACAGAAAGGTGGTGAAGCTTAGGGGCAACAAGAGCAATTAAGTAAAAGTGCCATAACTCAGAGATTAGGATCAACAAAAGAAAAAGTGTTTTCATCAGGTGAACCATAGTTTTGTGTCTATGTAAACAGTTGGATAGGAAGGTCCACAGATTCCCTTTAATATTTAATCCAATAGGCAATGCATGTATATTATTGGTTATGTACACAAATAATCTGTATATTTAAGTCCATGCTTTTGAAATATATAAAGTACAAGTTTAGAGGAGGATGAGGCAGCTCTTTGGCTCAGTGTTGTGAAGTAACTCACCCTGGTGTGTGACTAGGACAGGTTTTGTGTGCACTCATAGCGTGGCGGCTATTTTATTTCTCCTAATGATTGCTCCCTAGACAAAATTAACCAATATAGCTAATACATGGTATTTGGGAATATATTTATACTTAGGTAATATTTAAGTATTTTCATTTTCTTAATTTCTGTAAAACCCCTTTAAGTGTCTTCTGTCAGCCACAGCTTGGTTTAGAAGCACCCCGGTTGATGTTAACAGCATCGTACAAATGCGTTAATCAGTTAAACAGACGAGCCATTCACTAAATCTGTTCCAGTCATACTGCTTCATACTCACAGTATAGACTTCACTTAATTTAATCTTATCTCCACTTTCCTCTTTATAATTGTACCTTTCAGACTACTCACTGATTACACTTGTTCACAGTCATGTATTCATAAGAAAGGTCAGACATGAAAGTCATATTTCTTTCATTCTGATACTATGATTTTCCATAACAGATCATCAAGATAGCATCTAATCTAAAAGCTAAATCATAGTCTATAGTTTATGGCTTTCTTTGAAGCTGTGGTTCATAAAATAATTAAGATGTCTGACCATTATCATACATTGTGCAATTCACAATAAGATTTGTCTCATAAGGGCAATTTTGATGCAGTTAGCAAAACAAGGGCATATAGACCCAGTTAAATAAGAGTCATGCGCAGATATACCTTGTTTTATATACTGCATGTTTTTATTTGCCATGGCAGCAGTTTTCTAGCACTAATTGCTCACACTAAACTAAACTTGATCAAAATGGACAATTTCAACTAAAATGATCATTTATTGGGGGAATGATCGTTGTAGCTGACTGATCACAGACGATTATCATTAGAAATGAAGTTGACTGCATTTAACCTTTTCATCTGATATACATCTGATGTATATGTTATTTATATGTTGGGTCATTATCCGGTTGGAGGACCCATCACCTGCGACAGAAACCAAGCTTTCTGACACTGGACAGCACATTTTGCTCAAGAATGCCTTGATAGTCTTGAGATTTCATTGTATCCTGCACGGATTCATAACTTATGAGGATCCTTCACCAGCTGTGGGTCTTTATTAAGACCGGCATCTAAAACACTGATCTTAATAAATGTGCCCCAATGTTCTTTTCTTTGTATGCTTCATTTTTGCGTCTGTGAACATGGAACTGATGTGACTTGCCAGAAAGCTCCAGTTTTGTTTTATCTGTTCAAAGGACATTCTCCCAGAAGCTTTGTAGCTTAATATGCATTTTGGCAAATTTCAGTCTAGCTTTTTATGAATTGCTTTCAACAGTGGTTTTCTCTGCTGTCATCTTCCATTAAGCCATTTCACTTTGGCTAAGACAGTGATGGATGGGGGATTTTACACTGGAGTTCACCTCAAATCTCTTTGGAAGTTGTTCTGGGCTCTTTCATTACCATTCGTAGTATCCATCTCTTCAGTTTATCATCAATTTTCCTCTTGTAGGAGATGGTCTTATAGCCTTTTTCTATAACATGATTGTTTATAATTTTCTTTGTAATCTCCTGAAACAACTCTCTCCTTAGCTTTCTTTGGTACATCTTGAGTGTGGTTCCCACCGTGATACCAAACAGCACAGTGACTACTTTTAACTCTTTAAATAGGCAGTTTGAAGACACCTGTCATACTAATTACAGGACACTTCTTAGTTTAACATGTCCCTATGGTCAAATTATTTTTAATTTTTTCTATAGGTGTCCTTTTTGTTCAGACCAGTTTCATTAGTTTATTTTTTTTTAAATAATTTGAACCACAATTCAAAAGAAGTATCTGTTGTTCACTGGGTTTTTCTCTCTTTAAGGGAAGGGTACCAACAATTTTGTCCACGTGTGTATAGAGATGAGCGAATCGATTAATGGATCAGAGTTCTTGAGCAATGAGGGGTAGTCCCTGTTGAACAAGAGGTTCTCTCTTCGCACTTGATTGACAGGGCCAATATCTCACCCTCAGCCTATCATTATTGCACCTGCACTGCTGCTCTGAGTAATGTTATAAGTTCAGAGCCTCTACACTTCTGGGTATGCACAGTTTCTGCTCTCTCAATCAAGCGGGTGGGGGGAACCTCTTGAGCAACGGGGACTGCCCCTCTCTGCTCAAGACTCCTGTTTGATGAACGAATTGATTTGTAAAAATCGATTCGCTCATCTCTAACTCATCTCTAAAAATAGATTTTTATTAATTACTTCCTCTCATCATTTATTTACTTCAGATTCCACGATTCTAATGACCATATGATCAGAGAGAAACATTTTCTTCTGCCGCAATTATGTCTTTCTAAAGCAGAACATGCTCCATTAATTATAATATCCAGTTCTATGAGTTTAGCCAGGATACTGAAAATCCATACTTAAATGAAATCAGTTAAACCAGGCACATAATGCACGTTAAACTGTTTCCTGCTTAAGGATATGCATTTATCATAAACTAGGCACAGTGGTGTAATTTGACTGAACTTCTGCAATATACATTTGAACTTACACCTAGATATTTTTGTGAAGTATTGTACGTATGTAGACAGATACAGTATATATTGACCTTTATCACATTAATACATTAAAGGAAGACAATGGGATGAACGTGAACCTACAATAATGTAATTAAAGTCTAAAGACGAATGCTGAACCAAGCTCAGTTGTTATATATTTAATAGTTGCATTTACCAATGACTGATTTCTGAGAAATAGTGTTTCACTTATTTGTAACTTTTTTTTTAACAAATTTAAAGTCAGTTTAGTTAAACAGGTTGACGACTTGATCATCAATATTAGATCAGTGGAGGTCCGAATCCCAGCACCCCAGCCAATCAGCGCTCTTACGAGCATCACCTTCTCTTCACTGTTTACCTGCTCACCATCAACATTGTAGCAGTGAGCAGGTGTAATTACATCTCGTCGTTCCCTATTCACGTCAGTATTTAACTGCTCCTTCCCATTGAAGTAAATGGGGAGACAGTAGCCGAAATTACATCTGCTTGCTGTCGACATTCTATGAACCCTGTGTCCTCTTCAAGCAGATGAGTGGCAGGGGTGCCAAAGTTAGACCCTCTCTGATCTGATATTGATGACCTATCCTGAGGATAGGTCATAAAAATTGGAAACTGGCCCAAAACTTTAATCTACTGTGAAACAAAAATGTGAGCACTTTCCAGGTATGCATCTCTTACCCAAGTTCCTTCTGATATGCTTACAGGGGAGTATTCAGATTCCGAGTGGCTGCTTTAATGGAACCATTTGCTGCACTTGTGTTCTGTCAGTGGTAACAGCTAATTATCAAACTATTATCACAGTCCCACCCATTTCTCAATTTATAAAATATATGGACAACACTTCACAATTTTCCCTTCTCTGAAATTGGAGAAGTTGCAGATTCTAAACAGTACTACTGTTTCCAGGGTTGGTCTATAGGGGCAATCAGAGGAATACCTAGAAATGCAGTTGAATAAAATAAAGACCCGCGTAAAGCATTGAACTTTCTCTGTAATCATATAACAAATAAGCAACTTGTCTTGTGATGAAAGCGACAAATGTCCCAAGTGATAAAAGTACCAACTCTTCGCTGGATGTGATGCATCCCAGTTTTCAAATGAAGCTAAAAGATTCATAGGCTGCCCTAAACTAAGTTAATGGGGTTGTCTAGTGAGGTAACATCTTTAGTAAAATGCTTACAGTGTTAAAAAGAATAAATGAGTCAATACTCAACTTCACTGATCCCCCACTGGTGCCATTCCAACGCTGACTGGGTCTGATCTGCTCTCAGCACACAAGAAGATGCAAGTCATCAATGCAGACAGTGATTTCTTGTGTGTATTGAGTGTGGACCAAGAAGTGGAGACCATCTTTGGGAGGTTGGTGAGGGGTGATGAGGTTGAGTATCAATTCTTTTATTTTTTACACCATTATTAGCACTTTACTAAAATAACACATAAAGGTTCCCTTTTAAATTGCAGATGACCAAAATGCAAGTGTAGACAAAAGCATAAATTAAAGCTCTAATGCAAAATCTATGACAGGTTCCCCCACCACCTGCCATTTATAATATTGGTGTCTTCTGCAGTCCTTAAGGCTCAGGTGTGACTTCTGTCTCAACAGATGCTATGGTTGCAACCTCGAGTGAAGGCTCTCAAAAGGTAAACCTGTGCTCTAAACACTGATCAGAGTGTATTGTATTGTACTGTCGCAAGAAAACCTCTTGTTGCATGAATATATATTGTACAAGAATTTTAGCCAGGGTAGTCACAAATGTATGAAACTTAATAAGTGTTATGTGTCTTTCTGCCTTTTTGATATATTTCTCCTGAATGTTGTTTCAGGCCTCCAGGGTTCATTGCATCTTCTCATTTTTGAAAAATGCCAGAATTCACATAAGTTCTAATGAGAGAGAAATGCGTTAATCAAGCCCTCATAAACCTGAGCTACAAAACACTGGTGTTATTGTAGCACATATGACATCATCCTTAATGAATATGCCATTTATTTGGGTGCTAGTGCTAAATAGCTGTGAAGTTGTTGACTATTATGTGACTATATCCACCATAAGCATATCCAGCCTGTCTTCACCAGTTGACAAAACAGCAAAATCACTGTATTTCCTGATGTATGCTTTGGCACATCCCTGCTTCTGCAATTCTTTAGCTTGTTCATATTCAAAATGAAACACGTTGGCATTCACTTAATATAATGGCTTCAGTAAGTATCTATCAAATGGGAATTACAACTTTTAATTCTACATATGTGGTGCTAGTTTATTTTCCATATATTACTTCTGAAATCAGAGGTGCAACTATGCTTTTCTTGGGCAATATGTTTTGCCTTCGAAATATCATGGATCTGCTGAAAAATGTCAGTGAAAAAAAGTCAGTTAAAAACTGACAGTTTATCTGTTTTAACTGATGTTATGTTTCATGTGAATGTAGCCTAAGGGTATGATTTTTTTGCATGTGCTTGTTGGCCAAGCTAGAACTAGTGGAGGTGGAACCCACTAGTAGGCAACTTGGAATATGTCATTGATTTTATAGACCTCATTATGCCAGGTGTAGAATGCAAGAGAAGAAAGTCTCTGAAGGGCATTTATCAAAGACCAGTTTTATGTCTCATCATAAATTATGTGCATCCTTCGGCAGTCCGTATGCCTAGATTGAAAACTACTCTAGTCACTGAAGGGGGTAGTATTGAGTCATCATTCATGTCTGTTTCCATGTGCAAATGTTAGTGTATTTCTCAAGGCCAATGCCTCGGCTCCTGCCACGCCCCAGTGACATCGTAAAAATACCACGTGTGACAAATTTTTGCTTAAAAAATCACAAAACTGGGTCTTGTGTCTTTTTTACACTGAAACCAGGCTTAAGGACTCTTAGTATATGACTTCTAATGATGTTGTAATAGTGACTGGACTGTTTTCATTGTGTTTGAATGCTTCATGTGCTATTATTTTTTTCTTTTAGAATACGTAATTCATATTTTTAATTTCTAGTTTTGACTAAGTTAGAGCTTGAATGTGTTTAGGTTAATTACAGCAGATTTAGTTTACAGGTGACAGTGTCAGATCTCCACATACTTGTGCAGATCCAGATGTTTTACACAATCCTATCCCTATTACCAGGTAGAGGAAATTCGAAAGAGTGACTCAATCCTTGATCATAGTTTGACTGGCAAGTCATTTATTATTTATTTCATTATTGCCACTGTAGGAAGCTTTGAGCTTTCTGGGCTCCACCAACAAAAAATAAATATATAGCTGGTATTTGGTTAGAGCTGTTAATATTCTCACCAATCAGCTTTGAGGTTAAATATAATATTGTATAGGTGTAATCTGGTATTGCTACTGGTATTCAGAACCTATTAGCAGAAAACCAGAGACTGTGCTTTATTTATATGTTCTAAAGAGGGGGGCATTTTATGACCCAATTAGCCTATTTTTCAGGAGCCCTGGAAATTTGCCAGTTAAATGTTTACATCTCATTAAAGTTAATTTTTGATCTAGAAAATCTATAGACAAACAGAACAAGTTTCTCAGTGGACAATGGCTCATAGAGATTGATTGAAGAAGTAATTGTTTATTCCACTATAGAAAGTTCAGTGAAGCAGTTCCTGCATATTGTGTATGTTGCTTGTGTGGGTTTGTGAATGTACATGTGGATTAATGTGAATTCCAGCATAAATTTATAGTCAGTTATTTGAAATATGTACTTATTGATGCTGTTAACCTGCCTGCACGCAACACAGCATACCCTTGGGTGACCTATAGTTTCTCTAACCTGTGACTCTCCAGCTGTTGAAAAACTACAACCACAATCATGCCCTGATAGCCGCAGGATAGCCGAATAGCCAAAGAATCACACAACAATTTTGGAACAATAATTTTGGTAGTGCAGTCTTTTATCACTCCTTTAATGTATCCTTTCAGAATTCTAATTACTACAGTCATCAGAAACTCTGATTTTTTCAGTCGGCTGAAGAAATGGTAAAAGTTGTGAACTGTGTAGGAGTGCTGTATTTGCCATTTCTTGAAAAGGCTTGACTTTACACCAGGTAGTCAACAACCTGGGAACTTATATACTTGGAAATGTATTCCCTATTGCAAATAACAGATTCCCTCCAAATGCTATTAGGGTTCAACTTTTTTATGTTTGTTAAAGTGGTTGTCCAAGTTATTTTTTGTTCTTTGTATGTTTCTAACTAAGTAGATGTAAGGGGTTTTCAATTAACTTAGTTCATCTACAGTGGCCCTGTTCTCCTAGTTAGCTGACGGTCACATGACCTATGATGTCATCTTCTCTCCCTGCTCTGATGACGTTCCCTGCACAAGCCTAATGGAGCAGGAGGAGCAGATCTGCCTCTGTGCATAGAAGGTCACTGTGAAGTCTGTGCAGGCTAGACTGATAAGCCATGCCCCTTGCTTTACCGATCTTCTGGCGGAGCTGTCTGCTCCATGTCTTCCCTCTTACTGGATTCTTTAACCAATTCTATCATGAGCAGCACACACTCAGGGTTGGAGGCTCTGCCTCATGTACTGAACAGCTGCAGGGTTTCCTCTTCTCCAGGCAATGGACATAAATGCTGTGCGCAGGATATTCCCTCCCTCCTCACCCTACAAACACTGGAGAAACTTTTCTGCTTGCTGTGAGGAAGTGTCTGCAGAGCATTCCACAAAAGCAATTAGGAGGAAGATCCTGTGTGTATCAGCAATGTCATTGTACTGTACAACTGGGACTTGTAGTCCGACACATACAACATGAGTGTCCCAGTAGTCAGACACATTACTACACATTCATACACTTCTGCTATTTGGAATGATACCCTATATGTGTGCTTTTTACGTATATTTTGGTCTAACTACAAGGCTTCAAAGGACTGGAGGGTATTTTGAAGGCCTGTTTTTCTGTTGCTGGTCCTACGGCACCATACAGAACAGATGCTGTAAACTGCACCTAAAAATAAGGTGAAAGTAGACCCTCTCCTTACTCACTCTTCTTTGTGGAAGAGAGATATATTTAGAAATGCAATACTGGAAAACTATTTTGTGTTTTATGGCAATGGATTAAAACATTTGAGAAAATATGTGACATTTAGGCTGATAATGTAATGTAATGTATGATATTCTTGAAACATTTTTTATACAGAGGCCAGGATTTGATGGACACAGATGACAATAATATCTGGTGTCTAAACCCTACACTTCCTCTGTGATGTAATGTTGATTACGGTATAAGGAATGGTATCAGAAAATGGCTTTTGCTTAGTCTACTGACAGACCCACACCCGGAGTTTACAGGGATCTCATCTTTTATGTACAGCGGTGATGCTATAATTTCTTTTAATTTTCAGATTCTTTATATACCACATAGGAATTGTATACTGCTAACTGCAGCAGACAACTTTTTGTATTCCATAGTGCCAGGTATGGTTTCATCATTTGTTGTTGAAATCCACTTTTCCCACGTACTGATCCAACTTGCTGTCTTCAGTCACTCATCCTAAATGTATAAGTTTAGCCATTACCATGTTCTCATGACTTATATCTAGCATGTTTACTTGGGTTGTACTGTTTGAAAGACAGTTGGCCAGTAAAGTGGATCTATGCAATATTTTTCTTGGGGGTATAAATTTCTCTAGCTTTATCATTGAAATATACAAAACCTCATCAACATTTAGTAATGGGAACTGACCATTATAGATCTAAAAATTGGCAAGTGATGTATGGGATGTGTACACCAGTTGGAAGTCAGCTTAGCTTTTTTGGTGATTCCCATGTTGAACGTTAGGGCATAGAATTTTTTTTATTCCTGGCACATTAGTTAGCGTTCAAAATTTGGGTTTTACATAAGATGAATTTGGATTGTTTGCCAAATATTGCTAGATGTATAAATTTGTCTGGTGTACCATTTCCTCTAAAAGTTCCTTGGTAATAAAATGGTTAAAAAACTCAATTCGGGAAAATGTTTCAGTTTGCACATTAATGCCAGTTTGTTGCAAATAGTGGAATGTTTGGCATGTTATTTGAGGGGGACCATACTGGATTTATGTCAGATGAAGCAGATTGTGTTTCATGGTGACTATGGACCTCAGCACTGGTAGCAACATGCGCAGGCTCATCACTCTGTTTGCCACTACCATGACTTGCTCTTTGTGCCACGTGACTTGTAGATGGCCTTGGCACATCATTGCTGGTTCTTGCTGTGCAATCCTTATTCCTGTCAACTAAACTCTGTTGCCTTCTCTAGATTATTTGTGGGTGTCACAGTCAGAGCCACCAGAGCTTGCCTTTAATGTGTCACTGTCTTCAATGGGTTCTTACTTAAAAACCTGACTCTTCTGCAACAGTTTTCTCAATGGAGGAACAAAGAAAGCCATATGCCATTTTACTTTATACAAACAACCAAAATTTATGTGTGCAAATATACGTTAAAATAGGTGTGTGCTTATGCATATTTTTTTTATAAAAAAGAACACCTATATGTGTGTATATAAAAAACACCAAAGATTGATAAATATATGCAGATATCTTATGCTCTCAAAAACTTTTATGTATACCTGTTTTCTAAAAAAAAGAAAGAAAAAAAAAACATGTCACAAAAGATGTATAGTCTGTTATATACTATGTTCAAAAGACTGCTGTACACTAACAATACTAAACAATGTTTTATGAAAGGAAATAGCTATATGCGTGTATAAGTCACACACAAAAGACTGCTAAACTATTACTAAAAGTAATACTTTCTTACTTTCTTTTTTGAATAAAAAAAGTAAAGACGTGAACACACACAAAAAAATGAATATGTGGTTATATGATATAACCAAAAGACTGGTAAATAGTAATATTACTAAAAATATTTCTTATTTATGAAAGAAAATATGTGAATGTGTGTATATTCTGCACACAAAAATGTATACTATAGATAAAACTAATAACTATAACTATTTTTTATAAATTGAAAAATGCGTACTAACTATAGCTAAAATTAATTATATTTTTTATAAAAGGAAAAAAGCAATTTTACAGTTATATTTTAGGTACACAAAGTCTGCTATTGATAAAACTAACCATGACTGCATAGCTATAACTTTTTATATTTTTTACAAATGTGAAAAAAATGTGGTAAAAAATAAGTGTTTTTTTTACACACACTCAGACAGGGCAGGAAGGGGTTAAATGGATATTACAGCAGGAACACGATTTCTGCCGTGTCCTGAAGTAACTTTGTAGCCAGCAGGCTCTCTGTGTCATAAGAAACTAAAATGATCTTAGCATAGACAGAGGCTCTGCTGGCGTTTTATAGACTTCTTTTATTTAGACATTTTCAATAACAATCAATAAAACAGGCTGTCACAGTGATGCAAAGCCCATGGACCGCTTTGGTTGGTCCCAGGGGTCTTCACTGTAATTGTAGCTATATAGTAACAACGTGGTCACAGTGATCTACAGTGTAACAGGGAGTTGGCAGATCGTAATATAACATGACACTTTTGTACATCAGGTTACATTTAACAGACATGATGTATAAAGTCATTGGGTGACGTGAAAGTGGTTAATATATGTGGTACAAAGCATGTATCCACTTTTTGGGAGCATTTTGATTATTAAATCTCCCGCTCTGTGCTTTGTAGAAATATTACTTTGCATTAAGACACACGCAGTCATTTCTATTG
Source organism: Rhinella marina (assembly GCA_900303285.1). Taxonomy (NCBI): domain Eukaryota; kingdom Metazoa; phylum Chordata; class Amphibia; order Anura; family Bufonidae; genus Rhinella; species Rhinella marina. The sequence continues at coordinate 2,558 of ONZH01019330.1, read as the reverse complement.
TGTCCTGATCACAGACTGCTTAAAATCAGCCAGCTCTTTTACTGATTTTAATGCACAGTGACTGCCAGTGGTGTACAGACCTACAGTATTTTCTGGGTAATGAAGTACTATTAGTGCAAAATTTAAGTTCTAGTTAGCCCATATTTGTGCTTTTAGATTTACTTTTCATACAGAAAACATCCCAATAAAAAATAAATAAATAAATAAATAAATAAAAATAAATCTACTAGCTTTTTTATCACACGAAAACAGGATTTTATAATTACAGTTATCTACATGATTAGCATAATACATTGCTGAGGCCAGTATGTGTTTAGTAATTCCTTACTTTCATTATTGGCCTCCTCGGTAAAGTATTTCCAAAGTTTTACAACTTTCCTGCTTTGCTAAAACTGTTTGTTACACAAGGCTATAATCAGCAAAAGGGACCAGGACCATAGGTAGAACTGTATTGCAGGGCTCAGTAGCTTGGTCAGTTTTGTCATGCTCCTTTATTATGTATTTCTGATTATAAATAGAGATGAGCGAGTAGTGAAATATTCGAAAGTTCGAAATTCGATTCGAATAGACTGCGAAATTCGACTATTCGACCGGATATCGAATCCCATTAAAGTCTATGGGAAAAAAATGCTCGCCACTTGGAAATCTCAATTCGACCACTTGGAGGTCACCAAGTCCACCCTGGAACCTCAGAAAAGGATGCCAACACTGCTGGAATGCAACTGGGACAAGCAGGGGGAAGCATGTCTGGGTGCATATAACGCGCCAAGTCGCACTATTACGCCACTATCACAGCCTCTCAACAATACACTCCAAACACAATCTAACCTCTCTGTAAAGTGAGACCATACAAGGAAACCTTCTTTCCTCTACATTGCCATGGACCCCAAGCCAAACTAGACAAAAAAAAAAGATGAAATTCTGCACCCCTTAAAATCACGTTGCCTATGACAACCACAGATGGCATAGGCAAGGGGGAAAGCAAATAGACCCACCCCTAATTGTCATTGTGTGTGTGTGTGAGATGTTGGTCAGACATGTCTTCTTTAAAATGTAAAAACAACTCAAACACATGCAGAGCCTTAAAATGCCAAATTGTTGGCGCTTGAGATGTCAGTGACCCGAACCTGGCCCAAGTGTCATGTCTAGCAGGTAAAAGCAGTGGGGATGTTGAGGATGCGTAGGACCGCAAAGGCAGGAAGAGGCCGTGGGCTGGCCAGAGGCTCATGGAAAATTTGTGGCCCAAGAGGTGTCATGTGAGGCCCAAGAGGTGAGACCTCTTAAAATTGTAACACCTCATGTGCAGCCCAAGAGGTGAGACCTCTTAAAATTTTGTGGAGGCCCAAGAGGTGAGACCTCTTAAAATTATGTGGAGGCCCAAGAGGTGAGACCTCTTTAAAATTAATGTGGAGCCCAAGAGGTGAGACCTCAAATTTTGTGGAGGCCCAAGAGGTGAGACCTCTTAAAAATAGGAGGCCCAAGAGGTGAGCTGGAGGCCCAGTGAGGACCTCTTAAAATTATGGACCCAAAAGACCCTTAAAAATTATGTGGAGGCCCAAGAGGTGACCTCTTAAAAATTATGTGAGGCCCAAGAGGTGAGACCTCTTAAAAGTTATGTGGAGGCCCAAGAAGACCTCTTAAATTTGGTTTGAGGAGAGCTTAAAAATTATGTGAGCCCAAAGAGACCTGTTGATTTTGTGGAGGCCCCCAAAGAGAGAAAAGAGGCCCCGTTAAAAATTATGTGGAGGCCAAGAGGCCCCAAGACAAGAGGTGAGACCTCTTAAACATTTTGTTTGAGTGGAGGCCCAAGAGGTGAATGTGGAGGCCCAAGAGGGAGTTAAAATTATCGAGAGGCCCAAGAGGTGAACGCCCAAGAGTGAGACCTCTTAAACATTTTGTGGAGGCCCAAGAGGTGAGCCATAAATATAAATTTTTCTTATTTACGGAGCAATTCTACGGCGGTTAAGGAGGAGAGGAGGAGGTGGAGGAGAAATGGCACTTCATACAGATGGCACTTCACTTTTGGCTGCTTTCCACGGTTGGAGAAGCAAAGTCCGGGGTCAATCCATTGCTGTTCATTTTGATTAGCGTCAGCCTGTCGGCACTGTCGTTGACAGGCGCTGCGGCTTATCGGGATAATGCCCCCGGCAGCGCTGAACACCCTTTCTATAGCACGCTGGCGGCAGGGCAGGCAAGCACCTCCAAGCGTTACAGGGACAGTTCCAGCCACGTGACCAACTTTGGATGCGAAGACCCATACAGTTGTTCTCCACTATCCGGACAACACGTGTCCCGGAAAAAGCAGCCCAGCATGAAGTCAGCCATGTTGCCAGACTCTGAATAGGCATGACTCACTGCCCCCACCAGAAGGATCACTTGCCATTTCCTCCTCTTCCTCTTCCGCTCCTCTCCGCCCCATCCGCGCTGAACCAATGGACGCACACAGCCTGACTGCTACCCTCGCCGCCAGCATCCTCCTCCTCTTCCACAGCCACCTCCACGTCGTCCTCCTCCTCCTCATCCTCCTCCTCCTGCAACTGCCACTGAAGCAGACAAAA
>ONZH01019329.1:0-112126 GCA_900303285.1 Rhinella marina | reverse complement strand
GGGCATTTTTACTGGCACATGGGGCACTGGGGGCATTTTTACTGGCACATGGGGGCACTGGGGCACTACTGGGGGGGGGGCATTTTTACTGGCACTGGGGGCATTTTTCTGGCACATGGGGGCACTGGGGCATTTCTTACTGGCACATGATTTTGGGGGGAATCAATGGGGGGAACTTCTGGTGCATTATTGGGGCGTTTCTTACTGGCACATAATTTGGGGGGCATCTATGGGTGGGGAGCACTTCTTACTGGCACATTATTGGGGTGAAATTTTGGGGGCACTTTCTGGCACATTGGAAGCATTATTACTTCTGGGGCACAGTGGGGACATTAGTACTGTTGGGGGCACTATTATTAACTAGTGCACTCTTGCAGAGAATTATTAGTTGGGACTTTGGGGGGCACTATTACTGTGGGGGCACCCTGGCACAGTATCAGCATAGTGCAGTTATTTCTGGGGGACGTTATGTTCACACTATTACGGGACACTATTTGCTGGGCGCAGTTACTTTATGACACTGTGTGCCAATAATTATTGAAGGGCACTATCTGTGTGGTACTAGTAGCACAGTACTGGGGGTGGTAGGATGATTTGTCTAGAAGACGGGAGGATGATGGAAAAGTAATAAACTAAGATTTTTTTTCTGTCAAACTGCAGAGATGAGAAATGGCTGAAAAATGGCATCTGGTCTGAAAGGAGAAGATGAGGAAAGAGAAGATCTACATCTGAGGAGACGTCACTGGATGTAGGAGGTATAGGACGCTGTATTATACTGGATGTAAGAGGTATGGGGCGCTGTATTATACTGGATGTAAGAGGTATGGGGTGCTGTATTATACTGGATGTAAGAGGTATGGGGCGCTGTATTATACTGGATGTAAGAGGTATGGGGCGCTGTATTATACTGGATGTAAGAGGTATGGGGTGCTGTATTATACTGGATGTAAGAGGTATGGGGCGCTGTATTATACTGGATGTAAGAGGTATGGGGCGCTGTATTATACTGGATGTAGAGGTATGGGGCGCTGTATTATACTGGATGTAAGAGGTATGGGCGCTGTATTATACTGGATGTAAGAGGTATGGGGGCGCTGTATTATACTGGATGTAAGAGGTATGGGGCGCTGTATTTATACTGGATGTAAGAGGTATGGGGCTGCTGTATTATACTGGATGTAAGAGGTATGGGGCGCTGTATTATACTGGATGTACGAGGTATGGGGCGCTGTATTATACTGGATGTAAGAGGTATGGGGCTGTATTATACTGGATGTAAGAGGTATGGGGCGCTGTATTATACTGGATGTAAGAGGTATGGGGCGCTGTATTATACTGGATGTAAAAGGTATGGGGCGCTGTATTATACTGGATGTAGAGGTATGGGGCGCTGTATTATACTGGATGTAAGAGGTATGGGGCGCTGTATTATACTGGATGTAAGAGGTATGGGGTGCTGTATTTACTGGATGTAAGAGGTATGAGGCGCTGTATTATACTGGATGTAAGAGGTATGGGGCGCTGTATTATACTGGATGTAAGAGGTATGGGGCGCTGTATTATAACTGGATGTAAGAGGTATGGGGCGCTGTATTATACTGGATGTAAGAGGTATGGGGCGCTGTATTATACTGGATGTAAGAGGTATGGGGCGCTGTATTATACTGGATGTAAGAGGTAAGGGGCGCTGTATTATACTGGATGTACGAGGTATGGGGCGCTGTATTATACTGGATGTAAGAGGTATGGGGCGCTGTATTATACTGGATGTAAGAGGTATGGGCGCTGTATTATACTGGATGTAAGAGTATGGGGGTGCTGTATTATACTGGATGTAAGAGGTATATGGGCGCTGTATTATACTGGATGTAAGAGGTATGGGCGCTGTATTATACTGGATGTACGAGGTATGGGCGCTGTATTATACTGGATGTAAGAGGTATGGGGCGCTGTATTTATACTGGATGTAAGAGGTATGGGGCGCTGTATTATACTGGATGTAAGAGTATGGGCGCTGTATTATACTGGATGTACGAGGTATGGGGCGCTGTATTATACTGGATGTAAGAGGTATGGGGCGCTGTATTATACTGGATGTAAGAGGTATGGGGCGCTGTATATTATACTGGATGTAAGAGGTATGGGCGCTGTATTATACTGGATGTAAGAGGTATGGGGCGCTGTATTATACTGGATGTAAGAGGTATGGGCGCTGTATTATACTGGATGTATTATACTGGATGTAAGAGGTATGGGGCGCTGTATTATTACTGGATGTAAAGGTATGGGGCGCTGTATATATGATGTAAGAGGTATGGGCCTGTATTAATGGAGTAAGAGGTATGGGGCGCTGTATTATATGGATGTAAGAGGTATGGGGCGCTGTATTATACTGGATGTAAGAGGTATGGGGCGGCTTATTATACTGGATGTAAGAGGTATGGGGCGCTGTATTATACTGGATGTAAGAGGTATGGGCGCTGTATTATACTGGATGTAAGAGGTATGGGGCGCTGTATTATACTGGATGTAAGAGGTATGGGGCGCTGTATTATAATGGATGTAAGAGTTATGGGGCGCTGTATTATATTGATGTAAGAGGTATGGGGCGCTTATATACTGGATGTAAGAGGTATGGGGCGCTGTATATACTGGATGTAAGAGAGTATGGGGCGCTGTATTATACTGGATGTAAGAGGTATGGGGCGCTGTATTCTACTGGATGTACGAGGTATGGGGCGGCTGTATTATACTGGATGTAAGAGTATGGGGCGCTGTATTATACTGGATGTAAGAGGTATGGGGCGCTGTATTATACTGGATGTAAGAGGTATGGGCGCTGTATTTATACTGGATGTAAGAGGTATGGGGCGCTGTATTATACTGGATGTAAGAGGTATGGGGCGCTGTATTATACTGGATGTAAGAGGTATGGGGCGCTGTATTATACTGGATGTAAGAGGTATGGGGCGCTGTATTATACTGGATGTAAGAGGTATGGGGCGCTGTATTATACTGGATGTAAGAGGTATGGGGCGCTATATTATACTGGATGTAAGAGGTATGGGCGCTTTTATATACTGGATGTAAGAGGTATGGGGCGCTGTATTATACTGGATGTAAGAGGTATGGGGGCGCTGTATTATACTGGATGTAAGAGGTATGGGGCGCTGTATTATACTGGATGTAAGAGGTATGGGGCGCTGTATTATACTGGATGTAAGAGGTATGGGGCGCTGTATTATACTGGATGTAAGAGGTATGGGGCGCTGTATTATACTGGATGTAAGAGGTATGGGGCACTGTATTATACTGGATGTAAGAGGTATGGGGTGCTGTATTATAATGGATGTAAGAGGTATGGGGATGTAAGATCTAGGTATGGGTGCTGTATTACTGGATGTAAGAGGGTATGGGGGGCACTGTATTATACTGGATGTAAGAGTATGGGGCACTGATATTATACTGGATGTAAGAGGTATGGGGTGCTGTATTATACTGGATGTAAGAGGTATGGGGTGCTGTATATATGATGTAAGAGATATGGGGCGCTGTATTATACTGGATGTAAGAGATATGGGGCGCTGTATTATACTGGATGTATGAGGTATGGGGTGCTGTATTATACTGGATGTAAGAGGTATGGGGTGCTGTATTATACTGGATGTAAGAGGTATGGGGCGCTGTATTATACTGGATGTACGAGGTATGGGGCGCTGTATTATACTGGATGTAAGAGGTATGGGGCGCTGTCTTATACTGGATGTAAGAGGTATGAGGCACTGTATTATACTGAATGTAAGAGATATGGGGTGCTGTATTATACTGGATGTAAGAGGTATGGGGCGCTGTATTATATTGGATGTAAGAGGTATGGGGCGCTGTATTATACTGGATGTACGAGGTATGGGGCGCTGTATTATACTGGATGTAAGAGGTATGGGGCGCTGTATTAGGCTATATTCACACGAACATTGTGTTTTGCAGTCTGCAAATTGCGGATCCGCAAAAAAAGGATGATGTTCCGTATGGCATCCGTTTTTTTTGCAGATCTACTGTAACAATGCCTATCCTTGTCCACAAATGGACAAAAATAGAAATGGACATACAGATGCGGACAGCACACAGTGTTTATTTAAGTGAATGGGTCCGCATCTGAGCCGCAAAATATGCAGATCGGAAGCTGAAAAAACAACTGTCATGTGAATGTAGTCTTACCCTGTGTATTCTGTAGTGATATATGTAATGTTAGGAGGGAAAAGGTTAGGGTAAGAATTTGGCATGGGGGGGGGTCAATTTTTGACTTGGCCGACAGAAAAGCTAGGTGCACTAGCGCTGGGGGGCCGGGGGAGGGGGGGGGGCAAGCTGAAATCTTGCACCAGGGCCCATGAGCCTTTAGCTACGCCCCTGACAGCATGTATACTATATATATGTCACTGATCATCAGGAACTGTGCACAGCATATATAGTATATGTCACTGATCATCAGGAACTGTACACAGCATGTATACTATATATGTCACTGATCATCAGGAACTGTACACAGCATGTATACTATATATGTCACTGATCATCAGGAACTGTACACAGCATATATAGTATATGTCACTGATCATCAGGAACTGTGCACAGCATATATAGTATATGTCACTGATCATCAGGAACTGTACACAGCATGTATACTATATATGTCACTGATCATCAGGAACTGTACACAGCATATATAGTATATGTCACTGATCATCAGGAACTGTACACAGCATGTATACTATATATGTCACTGATCATCAGGAACTGTACACAGCATGTATACTATATATGTCACTGATCATCAGGAACTGTACACAGCATGTATACTATATATGTCACTGATCATCAGGAACTGTACACAGCATGTATACTATATATGTCACTGATCATCAGGAACTGTACACAGCATGTATACTATATATGTCACTGACCATCAGGATGTGTACACAGCATATATAGTATATGTCACTGACCATCAGGATGTGTACACAGCATATATAGTATATGTCACTGATCATCAGGATGTGTACACAGCATATATAGTATATGTCACTGATCATCAGGAATTGTACACAGCATATATAGTATATGTCACTGACCATCAGGAATTGTACACAGCATATATAGTATATGTCACTGATCATCAGGATGTGTACACAGCATATATAGTATATGTCACTGACCATCAGGATGTGTACACAGCATATATAGTATATGTCACTGATCATCAGGAATTGTACACAGCATATATAGTATATGTCACTGATCATCAGGATGTGTACACAGCATATATAGTATATGTCACTGATCATCAGGATGTGTACACAGCATATATAGTATATGTCACTGATCATCAGGATGTGTACACAGCATATATAGTATATGTCACTGACCATCAGGATGTGTACACTGCATGTATACTGTATATTTCTATATATTAGACATGAGCGAATTTCTTAAATTTGTAGAAGTAGTGTCAGAATCGATTTTACAAAAAAACAAATATGCCCAATTGGCCTGAACATTGGTATATGACACTCAGAGGTCTCATAGAATCCTATATCTTTTCATTATCTCATTTTTTATTTTTTTTCACACATTTTTGCTCTTTCTCCCCCCCTTAAAGGGAACCTGTCATCTCCGAAACACCCCCTGAACTAGAGTAAGCGTTGTATAGTGTAAGTGATGCTGAATCCGAATATGTAAGTTTTATCTTCATACTCACTTCCATTCCGACACTGTGCTCCCACAAACCAGCAGAAAAATACATTGAGAGGACTCTTCTTTGAGTCCTCTCCATTATATGAGTGAGCACTGGAGTCCACTGAGTGCATTTTACTGCAGGTTTGTGGGAGCACAGAGTCAGAATGGAAGTGAGTATGAAGATAAAACTTACATATTCGGATTCAGCATCACTTACACTATACAACGCTTACTCTAGTTCAGGGGGTGTTTCGGAGATGACAGGTTCCCTTTAAGCTCTTGAACACAAAGAAAGGGACAGCAATGTGATGTCAGAGTGACACTGACATACATATAGAATAACGCATGCTCAGTCACATGTATTATGCTTTTTCATATTATAAATCTTTCAAAATTGTCCCTTATTGGGGGCAGATTCAGGCATCCAAAAATTATGCCTTAACAAGTGAAGATCCTTCCCCAGTTTATACACACACACACATTAATGTCATAAGAAACAGTGGAAATATCCAAAAAGTATGCGTTGACGGGGGCAGAATGCCTGCCCTTATTTATACACATACAAATGCTGATTATCAGAAGAAACAGCCGCTTCTTCTGAAGTTGAACAAGCCTAGAAAATTCTCGCTTTTATTTGGGAGCATCAGCAGTACAGTGTGGATGTAGAAAGGGTAAGTTGTAATAGGGGCAGCAATAGTGGAGCTAGCAGTAACAGCATGGACATGGCAGCAAGTAGATGTGTGCATGGTTGTCTAGTAGATGCAGTAGTAGCGGTTGTGTAGGGAGTAAGTGGCAGTAGAAGTAGCAGCTGCAGTGTTGGTGGCAGCAGCAGCAGACATACTGTATGGAACATTATGGCAGGTAGATGGCAGTGGCATGATGGCAGTGGCATCGTCAGCAATGGCAGATCTATACATTGGACTCTACCGGAGGTGTGTGAAAATCCTCAAGGATCCATGCCTCATTCATTTTGAGAACATGTATGTTTTGTACACTGGTGGAGGATAGTTTTGTCCATTTGGGTGTAATGGTGCCAGCTGCCATACTGAAAACCTTCTCTGAGATGACACTGGACAAAACAGTGCAATGGGAGCAAACTGGTCCAGTGCCAGCCAATGTTCTAATCTGCCTGCCCAGGAGTCCATGGGGTCAGGGAACATGGCATGCACTGGAGAAGTCCAGGTAGGACTGAACCTGGAATTTCAGACGTTATGTCTTAGTTTGCTGATTTGCATCAGCCTGGTGCAGCACATGTTGATGATACTGAACTGTTTGTGGCTGCTGCGGCTTCTGCTTGTGGTAGCGGAGCTGGTGGGAGGTGGGTAACACAGAGGGGAGAGGAGTCTCTTTGTCAGACAACTGGGTGGCTGGGGTCTGGTCGCCAAAAGCTGTGGCAAGCTCTGACACAGTGTATCCTGTTAACTTGACCTCCATTTTGGCAACAGGAAAATATTCCCCCATTTTGCTTTGATAATGAGGGTCTAAAAGCATGGCTATCCAGTAATCATGAGATTGCTTGATGGTAAGGATATGCCTGCCATTAAGTAAGCAAGCAAGCATAAAGCTTGGCATTCTCGCCAGCGTGCCAAAGGATTCAATTTTATTCTGCTCCACCCCACTGAGATGATTGGTCATCTTGTCCAGTGTCATCACCATCATCATTCTCATCCTCCATCACAAGCAACTCTTCCTGCTCCTCTTCCTCCTCCTCCAATGGTAGCTCCTCATCTTTATTCTTCACTTCCTCCTCCATCGAGTTTTCAATGTGTGGGTCCCCAACAGCTATAGGGTAGCCAGCAAGATGTGAAAGATTTTCTTCTTCTCCCATGCCTTGGTACATCGGCATGAGAATCTGTCCTAAGACAAATATCAGGGGATAACATAAATGACATACTGACCAATCTGGTGGCCCCTTCAAAGGGTCTGAGTAGGCGACACACGTCTGGGATGAGCTGCCATATCCTGACCTCGAAACAACACATTCTTCCTGCAGAGGTAGTCTGATGCATGACAAAATCATACACTGCTCATACAGATGCCCCAGCATATGCCAGGGTGAAATTCTCCTGAGTTGGAATGTTGCAGATTAAGTGGTGGAATGGCAGACCATTCTGTCGGTACAAGTCCAGGAGGAAGTTTGTTGCTACATAATAATGGCTAAAATGTGAGGTCGGTCTCCTGGACATACCCAGCAGCCCGTGTAAGTCACTGTACTTTTCTAAAAAGTGTTGCACCACAAAACTTATCACATGCACTATACAGAGAGCATCTGTTATTTTCCCCAAATGCAACACAGCCATAATTTTCCTGCCATTGTCACTGACCACCTTGCCCAGTTGGAGTTGGCAGGGAAACAGCAAGCAGGATGTTTGCTACCTGATTCACTTTAGAAAGTGATCAGCTGTGTAGCTACTCTCACCCAGGCTGATCAGCTCTCACAGCATGGCAATGCTTAACCTTACACATATGATTCAAGGGAGGGGAAGAGGGAGAAATGCTGTTTGGTGCTGCTGTTGGAGGAGAGAGGATGTCCATGGAGGACGATGTGGAGGTGGATAAGCAGCTAGTGTTGGAACTAGGTGGAATTTAAGCTTGCACACCAGAAGATTGCTGGGTGCATAGAAGTCTTTCCTGGCCACACATTCCATTATTCTGATTATCCTATTCAAAATGCTGCCAGATGATTGAACATGGGGGTCCCTGCAGCAACTTTGAGAAAGTAAGTCCTGTGGAGAAGAGGACACTGGTAGCTTTCCTCTATACCTAGAAATCATCTCAGCTCTGATCGTGTCTATAATAATAAACTGGGGAGTTTCTTTAAGAGTTTTTTATATGAACATAGGCTGGTGGAGGTGCTGTACATGAATATATGTATGTAGTGCAGTAAGTCTACTGTGTTATATGCCACTTGTGCAAGGGGTGGGAGCCTAGCGGCCCACCCTGCTCAGGGGCCCACCAGGGGATTCACCTGTATCACTGTGGGCCAGTCCAAGCCTGTATCTCATTGGTTATTAGGATGTGTGCCCTGTGTGGATTGTGTATATTTCACTGGTTATCGGGATCTAAACAGTGTATGCATAATATATATTTCACTGATCATCAGGATCTGTACACTGTGTGCATGCTATGTATCTCACTAATCATTGGGATCTGTACACTGTATGGATACTAAATATCTCACTGATCATCAGGATGTGTGCATTTTATGTATACTATATACCTCATTGTTTATCAGGATGTGTGCACTGTGTGCATGCTATGTAGCTCATTAACCCTTTCAGTACCGGGCCACTTTTCACCTCAAATCCCAGGCCGTTTTTTGCAAATCTGACATGTGTCACTTTATGTGGTAATAACTTTGCAACACTTTTACTTATCCAGGCCATTCTAAGATTGTTTTCTTGTCACATATTGTGCATCACGGTAGTAGTAAATTTGTGGCAAAATATTTCATTTTTATTTATTAAAAAAATACCAAATTTACCAAAAATTAGGAAAAATTAGCAAATTTCAAAATTTCAGTTTATCTACTTTCAAAATACATAGTAATACCTCCAAAAATAGTTATTATTTTACATTCCCCATATGTATACTTTATGTTGGCATCATTTTATAAATGTCATTTTACTTTTTTAAGACATGAAAAAGCTTAGAAGTTTAGAAGCCATTTTTCAAATTTTCAACAAAATTTCCAAAACCATTTTTTTAAGCACCAATTCAGATATAAAGTGATTTTGAGGGGCTTACATAATGGAAACCACCCATAAATGACCCCATTTTAGAAACTACACCCCTCAAATTATAAAAAAAACTGCTGTTACAAACTTTGTTAACCCTTGAGGTGCTCCACAAGAATTAATGGAAAATGGAGGTGAAATTTCAAAATTTCACTTTTTTGGTAGATTATTCATGTTAATAATTTTTTTCTTGCAAAACAGCAAGGGTTAACAGCAAACTAAACCTCAATATACATTACTCTGATTCTGCAGTTTACAGAAATACCCCATATGTGGTGGTAAACCTCTCTATGGGTTTGTGGCAGTGGTCAGAAGGAAAGGAGCGCCATATGGATTTTGGAGGCAGATTTTGCTAGAATGTTTTTTAGGCACCATTTTGTAATTGAGAGACCCTGACGTACCCCTACAGTGGAAACCCTCAAAAAGTGACCCCATTTTGGAAACTACACCCTTCAAAGAATATATTAAGGGGGGTACTGGCCACTTTGACCCCCTAAGCGTTTTATGGAATTTGGAAACACTTGGCTGTGAAAATGAAAAGTTTCATTTCATCCAATAAAAATGTTGCTTTAGCCCCAAATTTTTCATATTCACAAGGGGTAACAGGAGAAAAGCACCCCATAATTTGTTCCCCATTTTCTCCTGAATACGGCAACACCCCATATGTGGTGGTAAACTGCTGTGGGGGTACATGGCAGGAGCCATTGATTTTTATTTTTTTGAGTTATTGTCTTATGTGGGGGCTCATTTTTTGCGGAACGAGGTGACGTTTTCAATGGTACAATTTTGGGGTACATAAGACTTTTTGATCGCCTGCTATTACACTTTTTGTGAGGCAAGGTGAAAAAAAATGGCTGTTATGGCATAGATTTAAAAAAAATTTTTTTACAGCATTCACCTGGGGGGCCATCTCATGTAATATTTTTATAGAGCAGGTTGTTACGGACGCGGCGATACCCAATATGTGTAACTTTTTTATTTTTGGAAAGTTTTACACATTAGATGCATTTTTGAACAGAATAAAATCTGTTTTTTTGTGTTGCCATTTTTAGAGAGCCATCTTTTTTTTATTTTTCGGGCGATTGTCTCAGGTAGGGTATCATTTTTGAGGGACAAGATGACGGTTTGATTGGTACCATTTTGGGATAAATACGCCTTTTTGATCGCCTGCTATTACACTTTTTGTGAGGGAAGAGGGGAAAAAATGGTTGTTTTGGCATAGTTTTTTTTTTTTTTTGCAGCATTCACCCGGGGGGCCATCTCATGTAATATTTTTATAGAGCAGGTTGTTACGGACGCGACAATACCCAATATGTCTAACTTTTTTATTTTTGGAAAGTTTTACACATTAGATGCATTTTAGAACAGAATAAAATCTTTTTTTTTGTGTTGCCATTTTCAAAGAGCCATATTTTTTTAAGTTTTCAGGCGATTGTCTCAGGTAGGGTATCGTTTTTGAAGGACAAGATGACGGTTTGATTGGTACCATTTTGGGGTAAATACGCCTTTTTGATCGCCTGCTATTACACTTTTTGTAAGGGAAGGTGACCAAAAAATGTCTGTTTTGGCACGTTTTTTTTTTTTTTTTTCAGCATTCTCCTGGGGGGCCATCTCATGTAATATTTTTATAGAGCAGGTTGTTACGGACGCGGCGATACCCAATATGTAACACACAAATAGCCAAAGGCTATAATGATCCCTTTCAGAACCTCTTTAATCGATTAAAAGTTAACTTTTATTAGATACCTTAAAAGGACTATATATGTCCCCCATCAAAACACACAAGATTTAAAAACACTCTAGTGCCAATCTGGTACATAGGGGCAATTTTGATTGTGTATTTTATTGTCCTATTGGGTCAGGAAATTATAGTCATGTGGAGTTTATGGGCTATACAATAAAGTGCCCTAAATGTTTAACATTCTAAGTTAGCTGCATGTATCTAAGTAACTACTCCACATCCGTATCAGGTCAAAATAAGATTCAGGGCTATTATTGCCCTCTGTCCTAAAGACCAGTATACGCAAATTAGCCTGAAATGGCGATCCTTGGCATGGCCGCCTAATAACAGGACCGTGATACAGACGGTATGAAATTCGTTTGCCCCTTCCTGCTCCGGGGATCGGGCGTCTAATACATCCCGCCGGAGTGCATAACCACTAGAGCTAATTAAAAGTAGCACAGAGACTCCCCCGACATGTTTCGCCACACATGTGGCTTCATCAGGAGTAATGGAGTCGCTAACCCGATTGTGATCCAAAGTCTGCCTTTTATTCTATATCAGTCACCGCCCCTCCGGCGGCAACAAATGGCAGACTCTTGTCTCACCTGTGTCCAGGTACGTACTTCCTCCCTCTCGTCCACTGTAAAAAGGGGAGGCGTATGTTTCACTCGTACAGTACCTGCCCCCTAGTCCTAGAGCGGCTGCGCCAGGACTTGGAAGAAAAACCTGGCTCAGATGTAAAGTGAGCATGCGTGAAGACTTAGTCTTTCCAGCAGTGGAATAATCCGTCTGCGCCTGCGTGCAGACTTAGAGAATTTCCACACTGATCTTCTTCCAGTTCAAACGCCTTCATTCGGACATTAATGGGGGTTGTAAATTAGATAGGGGAGAGACTATTAAGTTATAGATGAATTATTTTCTAATATATATATATATATATCTCCATTTTCCAATTCCAGACGTTTATATATTTTTTGATTATAGTGCATCAAACGTGCATTGACGACATCCTTATTATTTGGGATGATACACTAACACTCTTTCAGGAGTTTGTGGAGTGTTTAAATCACAACACTATAGGAATGAAATACACTTATGAAACACATGATAAAGAGATATGCTTTCTGGACCTAACAATAACATTGCAAAGGGATGGCACCCTGGATACGAAAGTATTTAGGAAACCTACATCCACCAATGGGTACCTACACTGGACTAGCTGGCATCCCCTCCCTCTTAAAAGAGGCATACCGGTCGGCCAGTATCTCCGGGCAAGGAGGAACTGTAATACAGAGGAAAGCTTCCATAATGAATGTGGGGAACTATTTAGAAGATTTAAGGAGAGGGGATACCCGACAAATCCCCTAAAGAGGGCATTCAATAAAGCTAAAAATACTAACAGGGAAGAACTCCTAAGGACAAAGAAGAAAGAGGAAGGGAAAATGATTAGAGTTATAGGCACCTTTGATGGCTATAATCAGGAAATTAGAAACATCTTGCAAAAACATTGGCATGTATTACGGTCAGATAAAGATCTAAGTGATGTCCTAAATCCAGCTCCGAATATCACCTACCGAAGAGGCTCCAATCTAAAAGATGTTTTGGTGCATAGCCTACACCAAACAGTTGTACCGGTACACAGGAAGACAAGGGGAGGTTCCTCGCCATGTGGGGATTGCTCCTTCTGTAAATATATTCCCAGGATAACCTCTTTTACTAATCCAGTGGATGGAAGGGAATTTTGGATACGACAGAGAATCACCTGTAAGACCCAGGGGGTTGTTTATATAGCATCATGTCCATGTCCCAAACTTTATGTGGGTAAAACCACTCAGGAACTCAGAAGAAGAATCTCAGGCCATATAAGCACTATAGAGACCAACAAAGACACGGCCATAGCCAGACACATTAGGTATTTTCATGAGGGAAACCCCAAATATCTTAAATTTTGGGGTATTGAGAAACTATATTTGGGACCTAGAGGAGGTGATTTAGATAAAAAATTACTCAAATGTGAAGCACAGTGGATCCATAGGTTGAGCACAATGAGTCCCATTGGGCTAAATGAGGGTTTCTCATTTTCAGCATTTATTGAATAAACGAGAAGATCCCCCTTCACCCTCCTCTTCCCATATAGTGCCCAATAATAAAGAGAAATAATAATTTAATTTGGGACTAATGTCTATTATTTTGACTCCTAATATTTTGGATAATTATTATTTGCATGAAACATTTCATTTAATGCACTATAATCAAAAAATATAAAAACGTCTGGAATTGGAAAATGGAGATATATATATATATATTAGAAAATAATTCATCTATAACTTAATAGTCTCTCCCCTATCTAATTTACAACCCCCATTAATGTCCGAATGAAGGCGTTTGAACTGGAAGAAGATCAGTGTGGAAATTCTCTAAGTCTGCACGCAGGCGCAGACGGATTATTCCACTGCTGGAAAGACTAAGTCTTCACGCATGCTCACTTTACATCTGAGCCAGGTTTTTCTTCCAAGTCCTGGCGCAGCCGCTCTAGGACTAGGGGGCAGGTACTGTACGAGTGAAACATACGCCTCCCCTTTTTACAGTGGACGAGAGGGAGGAAGTACGTACCTGGACACAGGTGAGACAAGAGTCTGCCATTTGTTGCCGCCGGAGGGGCGGTGACTGATATAGAATAAAAGGCAGACTTTGGATCACAATCGGGTTAGCGACTCCATTACTCCTGATGAAGCCACATGTGTGGCGAAACATGTCGGGGGAGTCTCTGTGCTACTTTTAATTAGCTCTAGTGGTTATGCACTCCGGCGGGATGTATTAGACGCCCGATCCCCGGAGCAGGAAGGGGCAAACGAATTTCATACCGTCTGTATCACGGTCCTGTTATTAGGCGGCCATGCCAAGGATCGCCATTTCAGGCTAATTTGCGTATACTGGTCTTTAGGACAGAGGGCAATAATAGCCCTGAATCTTATTTTGACCTGATACGGATGTGGAGTAGTTACTTAGATACATGCAGCTAACTTAGAATGTTAAACATTTAGGGCACTTTATTGTATAGCCCATAAACTCCACATGACTATAATTTCCTGACCCAATAGGACAATAAAATACACAATCAAAATTGCCCCTATGTACCAGATTGGCACTAGAGTGTTTTTAAATCTTGTGTGTTTTGATGGGGGACATATATAGTCCTTTAAAAGTTAACTTTTAATCGATTAAAGAGGTTCTGAAAGGGATCATTATAGCCTTTGGCTATTTGTGTGTTACTATTTAAGGATCCCGAACCAAGGGGTTGCATTTATTGATTTTCAGTTTATTTTGAGGTTAACCCTCATTTATAAGATAACCCCCTATTCCATTTTCCTGTTAAAAGTGCTCAACCCTCATTTTTCTATGTGTGGTGTGTCCAAGAGGGACTCCTCTTGTTAGTTTGGTCCCTGTGTATTGATTTATTTAATAATTTAACGGGAGCCGGTGAGACATTCATTCTGAAAGGATACGTCCATATTAACTCATAAGATTTGTTCTAAATGTTTGGGGCATGGCAGGATTCTTGAAACAAAAACTTAACCTGGATAACTTGACAGCAGAAGCTAGTCAGGTTTTTTCAAATATTAACATCCCATTGAATCAGGTAGATATAAATACGGCCTTTAGAAATCTTACAAAAACCTATACGTCATACATAAGATCGTGGTGGGAAGCGACGAGCCTTGAGACCTACTTACAGCAAGGATTGGTCTATAGAGGGCTACGTATACCCCTGAGACCTAATAACCATTTGGAGGATAGTGAGTTCACTAAAGGGTGGGAACTACTCCTCACGGACTGCTCACTGAGACTTATCAATTATCTATTGAGTTATGAAAAAGAGGTATTTAAAACACTAAATGAAAGACTTGAGAAGGAAATCAAGGCGATTGAATCCTTTGGCGCACATTCGGAATTTGCCATTTTGGAATCAAATCTGAAGAAAAACCTTGACTCACTACAAAGTGAGATTAAGGAACGGAAACACCATAAATATATACGAGACAGGGCTGATTTCGAGGGTGGCAAAGTTTATATCTGGCGTAATAGGCAATCTAATATATCACAAAAATATTCAGATATATCAGATATTGATACTTCAGGAACAGAAGGTTCTGTAATATCCTCGGGCTATCAACCCAAACAAAATAGAAAAAGAAAATTTCTGAGGAAGAAACCGGTTAAACAACCAAAAAGACCTCCTCAAGATCTTAATATTAATACTACTAAAAATATTAACGAGAGTACAACAAATACCCAAATATGTCAACAGAGATCTACTCAAGGGTTAGTACCACAGAGGGTGGAATTACAAAATACATCTCCTTTATCCTTTTTCTCATCACAAGCTTCCAATGTAATAGTACCTACAAATGTACAGAAGGATATAACACCACAAACTCAGGTCATAAATGGGGAGAAAAATATGACTATAGCCCCCCTTTTTTTAGGAGGGGCCCAACCAGGAAACCCACCTGGGATACAACTGAGAGACCGGGAAAGATGGGGATACAACAAATGAACATCAATGGAGAGAACCCCATACAAAATCAAAGGATAATTAACCTCTCTTCATATGAGATCACTGAGGCAGAATTTTTGTTATTATCTAGAGGTCTTTCCTTTTCACCAGTCCCTATGTGTGACAAATTTGGATGGATTACAGATGTGAACCTTTTTGCAAGGAAACTTGCTTTACATAAAACTTTCTCACATTCTGAGCATAATGTGAAGAAATTGTGGGACAAAGAAAGGGAATGTGTGGATACTTTGGAAAGTCTACTTTATGAAAATGAGGGGATGACAGTGGATCTGGACCTTCCCCTCACGACTTTAAAACCCAAATCAAAAATGACACCTCCTTTTTCACAATATAAGGAGATTGATACCTTTGTTAAACTGGTTACGGGGGACATTCAATCCCTTAAATTACAAAAAGATCGAATTAACTCCAACATAACAAGAGATGAGATTACTGCTCTGGAGAATTTGAGAAAAAACAATAAGATTGTCATTAAACCTAGTGACAAAGGTTGTAATATTGTGATACAAAATGTCAAAGAGTATGAGGAGATGGTCTTGAGACTAGTGTCAGATAGTAACATCTATACGATCTTGACGAGTAACCCTACTGAGAAATATCTGGGTGAGTTAAAAATAATTTTGGATAAGGCTAAATCAGATAACCTGATTACAAAAGATGAATACAAATATCTTTTCAATAAAAATCCGACTATACCAACCTTCTATGCACTCCCGAAGGTGCACAAACAGAAGATCCCCATACCAGGGAGACCTATTGTTTCTGGTAATGACTGTCTCACACAGGGCATTAGCCATTATGTAGATCGAATTTTGCGGCCTTTTGTTACGAGTTTACCCTCTTATATACAGGACACAAAAGATCTTCTCCAAAAAATTAATGGGATGTCATTTTCTGGTAAAATCCTGCTGGCTAGTTTGGATGTAGAGTCCCTTTACAGCAATATACAACACAATCTGGGACTAAAGGCAGTGGAAGCCTTTCTTAGCACAAAAAGTATGATTTTTCAAAAACACAACACTATGGTGATAGACTTTCTCACTTTCATTTTAGAGCACAATTATTTTATTTTTCAGGATATATTTTACAAACAGACCACTGGCACCGCGATGGGGACAGCGTGTGCCCCTACATACGCAAACCTTTTTCTTGGGTGGTGGGAGGATCACATAGTTTTTTCTGAAGAGATGTCGTCGTATACCTGCCACATTCAATTCTGGGGCAGGTATATTGACGACATCCTTATTATTTGGGATGATACACTAACACTCTTTCAGGAGTTTGTGGAGTGTTTAAATCACAACACTATAGGAATGAAATACACTTATGAAACACATGATAAAGAGATATGCTTTCTGGACCTAACAATAACATTGCAAAGGGATGGCACCCTGGATACGAAAGTATTTAGGAAACCTACATCCACCAATGGGTACCTACACTGGACTAGCTGGCATCCCCTCCCTCTTAAAAGAGGCATACCGGTCGGCCAGTATCTCCGGGCAAGGAGGAACTGTAATACAGAGGAAAGCTTCCATAATGAATGTGGGGAACTATTTAGAAGATTTAAGGAGAGGGGATACCCGACAAATCCCCTAAAGAGGGCATTCAATAAAGCTAAAAATACTAACAGGGAAGAACTCCTAAGGACAAAGAAGAAAGAGGAAGGGAAAATGATTAGAGTTATAGGCACCTTTGATGGCTATAATCAGGAAATTAGAAACATCTTGCAAAAACATTGGCATGTATTACGGTCAGATAAAGATCTAAGTGATGTCCTAAATCCAGCTCCGAATATCACCTACCGAAGAGGCTCCAATCTAAAAGATGTTTTGGTGCATAGCCTACACCAAACAGTTGTACCGGTACACAGGAAGACAAGGGGAGGTTCCTCGCCATGTGGGGATTGCTCCTTCTGTAAATATATTCCCAGGATAACCTCTTTTACTAATCCAGTGGATGGAAGGGAATTTTGGATACGACAGAGAATCACCTGTAAGACCCAGGGGGTTGTTTATATAGCATCATGTCCATGTCCCAAACTTTATGTGGGTAAAACCACTCAGGAACTCAGAAGAAGAATCTCAGGCCATATAAGCACTATAGAGACCAACAAAGACACGGCCATAGCCAGACACATTAGGTATTTTCATGAGGGAAACCCCAAATATCTTAAATTTTGGGGTATTGAGAAACTATATTTGGGACCTAGAGGAGGTGATTTAGATAAAAAATTACTCAAATGTGAAGCACAGTGGATCCATAGGTTGAGCACAATGAGTCCCATTGGGCTAAATGAGGGTTTCTCATTTTCAGCATTTATTGAATAAACGAGAAGATCCCCCTTCACCCTCCTCTTCCCATATAGTGCCCAATAATAAAGAGAAATAATAATTTAATTTGGGACTAATGTCTATTATTTTGACTCCTAATATTTTGGATAATTATTATTTGCATGAAACATTTCATTTAATGCACTATAATCAAAAAATATATAAACGTCTGGAATTGGAAAATGGAGATATATATATATATATATTAGAAAATAATTCATCTATAACTTAATAGTCTCTCCCCTATCTAATTTACAACCCCCATTAATGTCCGAATGAAGGCGTTTGAACTGGAAGAAGATCAGTGTGGAAATTCTCTAAGTCTGCACGCAGGCGCAGACGGATTATTCCACTGCTGGAAAGACTAAGTCTTCACGCATGCTCACTTTACATCTGAGCCAGGTTTTTCTTCCAAGTCCTGGCGCAGCCGCTCTAGGACTAGGGGGCAGGTACTGTACGAGTGAAACATACGCCTCCCCTTTTTACAGTGGACGAGAGGGAGGAAGTACGTACCTGGACACAGGTGAGACAAGAGTCTGCCATTTGTTGCCGCCGGAGGGGCGGTGACTGATATAGAATAAAAGGCAGACTTTGGATCACAATCGGGTTAGCGACTCCATTACTCCTGATGAAGCCACATGTGTGGCGAAACATGTCGGGGGAGTCTCTGTGCTACTTTTAATTAGCTCTAGTGGTTATGCACTCCGGCGGGATGTATTAGACGCCCGATCCCCGGAGCAGGAAGGGGCAAACGAATTTCATACCGTCTGTATCACGGTCCTGTTATTAGGCGGCCATGCCAAGGATCGCCATTTCAGGCTAATTTGCGTATACTGGTCTTTAGGACAGAGGGCAATAATAGCCCTGAATCTTATTTTGACCTGATACGGATGTGGAGTAGTTACTTAGATACATGCAGCTAACTTAGAATGTTAAACATTTAGGGCACTTTATTGTATAGCCCATAAACTCCACATGACTATAATTTCCTGACCCAATAGGACAATAAAATACACAATCAAAATTGCCCCTATGTACCAGATTGGCACTAGAGTGTTTTTAAATCTTGTGTGTTTTGATGGGGGACATATATAGTCCTTTTAAGGTATCTAATAAAAGTTAACTTTTAATCGATTAAAGAGGTTCTGAAAGGGATCATTATAGCCTTTGGCTATTTGTGTGTTACTATTTAAGGATCCCGAACCAAGGGGTTGCATTTATTGATTTTCAGATACCCAATATGTGTAACTTTTTTATTTTTGGAAAGTTTTACACATTAGATGCATTTTTGAACAGAATAAAATCTTTTTTTGTGCTGCCATTTTCAGAGAGCCATATTTTTTTTATTTTTCGGGCGATTGTCTCAGGTAGGGTATAATTTTTGCGGGACAAGATGATGGTTTGATTGGTACCATTTTGGGATAAATACGTCTTTTTGATCGCCTGCTATTACACTTTTTGTAAGAGAAGGTGACCAAAAAATGTCTGTTTTGGCACGTTTTTTTTTTTTTTTACTGCGTTCACCTGGTGGGGTGGATGACGTGATATTTTTATAGAGCCGGTCGATACGGACGCGGCAATACCTAATATGTTTATCTTTCTTTTTTTACCTTTTTTTACAATTTTTTTTTAACTTTTTTTTTGGAAAATGGCTTTTTTTTAACTTGAAACTTTTATTATTATTTTTTTTTTAGGAAACTTTATTTTTTAACTTTTTTTTCCACTTTAACTTTTGGGGGTCTGATCCCCTTTACAATGCATTACAATACTTTTGTATTGTAATGCATTAGCTGTAAGTGTATTACTCACAGTAATACACTTACAGCCTGCTTCCTGTGCGATCCAGGGGGCTGGATCACACAGGAACGCAGGGATAGCAGCCACGATGCCTAAGGAAGGCATCGGGCTGCTATCCGAGCCATCGGGTCCCCGTCACAGCAGCGCGGGGACCCGATGGCCCCCCCACTCGCCATCCTGAAGTCCTTTCACTCCCGTACACCGCATGTGCCGCGGTCAGTGTTTTCACCGATGATGGCGCATTCAGCAGGGGTCCGGCACTTGGGCACAGCCGGACCCCCGCCGCTGATCATGTACGGCGCTGGGACTTGCGGCAGTCATTTTTGCGCCATACATGTACGGCGCTGGGAGTGTAAGGGTTAATCATCAGGATGTGTACACTGTGTGCATACTATATATTTCACTGATCATCAGGATCTAAACACTATATGCATAATATATATCTCACTGATCATCAGAATGTGTGCACTGCTTGCATACTACAGTGCCTTGCTAAAGTATTCGGCCCCCTGGAACTTTTCAACCCTTTGCCACATTTCAGGCTTCAAACAAAAAGATATAACATTTTAAATTTTTGGTAAAGAATCAACAACAAATGGGTCACAATTGTGAAGTGGAACGAAATTTCTTGGATCATTTAAACTTTTTTTGTAATAATAAAACTGAAAAGTTGGGCGTGCAAAATTATTCGGCCCATTTCCTTTCAGTTCAGAAAACTCACTCCAGAAGTTCATTGAGGATCTCTGAATGATCCAATGTTGTCCTAAATGACTGATGAAGATAAATAGAATCCACCTGTGTGTAATCAAGTCTCCGTATAAATGCACCTGCTCACCAAAAATTTAAAATGTTATATCTTTTTGTTTGAAGCCTGAAATGTGGCAAAAGGTTGAAAAGTTCCAGGGGGCCAAATACTTTTGCAAGGCACTGTATATATCTTACTGATCATCGGGATGTGTACACAGTAGTTATGTCTACTAGTGGCCCCTGACTGTAGTTATGTCCACCTTTGTGTCCCTCACAGCACTTAAAAAAAAAGGCTTGAAAAAGGCTCAGTTGAGCCGAAACGTCACCACTATGCTGTGATTTGCTACTATGGATTTATAATAAAATCAAGTTTTGCTTCGACTAATGGAGTGCTGCGGATTACTACCATATTCCTCTCAGCACTTAAGCACATTTTTATGCCCCTTCACAGTAGTTATGGCCAGCTTTGTGCTCCTTCACAGTAGTTATGCTCATCTTTGTGCCCCTTCACATTAGTTATGCCCACCTTTGTGCCCTATCACAGTAGTTATGTTCTCCTTGTGGCATCTCACTGTAGTTATGCCCATCTTTGTACCTTTTCACAGTCCACCTTTGTGCTCCTCACCTTAGTTATGCCCACCTTTGTGCACCCTCACAGTAGTTATGCCCACCTTTGTGCCCATGACAGTAGATAAGTCCATCTTTATGCCCCCACACACACATAGCACTGCTGGCTGTGCAGGAAGCCAATTCCCAGGATTTCAGCGCTCCTCCCACAGCCGTGGCAAATTTTTTTAACACTAAGCTCCTCCTCTAACTCCACCCAATCCATAACTACACTCACCCAGTCCCACCTAATAAAATCTATCATAGGGTACACGGTGGTACCAATACACCTTGCAACAACCGAAAGACCCAACTGGTCCTACCTCATCCAGGGTGTCGTTGGCGTGTGGGTGTGATGTCCTTCTGATCCGCAACCAGGTCCCTGTGGTGATAAAACAAAAAGAATAATCCCAAGGAAGGGACAGTAACTGTACCTGGTAAATACCTACAAAGGGGTGGTGTGCTGTTCCTGTAAGACTGAGTCATCCCAATGTATCACAGGGTAGTATAGGACATTTTCCCTTAGTGCTACCACACAGTACTAATGCGCACATTGTGCCCCCTCACAATAATTATGCCCAGATTGTGCCTCCTTTACAGCATAAATGCCCACAATGTGCCCCTTTCATAGTAGTTATGTCCACATTGTGGCCCCTTCACAATAGTTATGTCTTCCTTGTGGCCCTCCCCCACTGTAGTTATGCCCACCTTTGTGCTTGTCACTTTAGTTATGTCCACCTACTGGCCCCTTCACTGTAGTTATGCCCACCTTTTTTCCCCTTCACAGTAGTTATGCTCACCGTTGTACCCCTTCACATTAGTTATGCCCACCTTTGTGCCCCTCCACAGTAGTTATGTCCTCTTTGTGGCCCCTCACTGTATTTATACCCACTTGTTTTCCCCCTCACCGTAGATATGCCCATCTTTGTGCCCCCTCACTGTAGTTATTCCCACTTTTGTGCCCCCTTACAGAGTTCTTTCCTCCTTGTGGCCCCCAGTGCCCTCTCCAGCTAAATGAAAAAAAAAAAACAAAAAACACAAATACTTATTTCCCTGAAGACGCGCTTCCACACACACATTGTGCTGCTGGCTGTGCAGGAGGTTGATTGTTAGGCTTTCAGTACTCGTCCCACAGCCAGCAGTATGATGTGCAGCCTGAGGGGGAGCGCCGGCAGAACAATGAAGCAGGGAGCAGATCACACCCTGCTTCACTATGCAAACAAACTGCCCAGCGGTGAAAAGAACTGTTGGGCAGTTGCCCCCCATACCCACCCCCCCTTTACGCCTGGTGCACCTGCTCCATGCCTTCAACTTGAGTGTGTAAGTAAATACGACTTTCCAGCTCTTAGGCTATATGTTCATAAAAACTTTGGGGCTTCAAATTTTTGGTTCAGCTGTCCTGAAATAATTGCTACAGAGGTTGGCAATCCTGTTTAGGACAGAGTTGTCTGTTCTTATTTACTTACACACTCAAGTTGATGGCATGGTGCTCTGAGTATGAAATGCCTTTCACCTCACCACCCCCTTACCTTCACGCCCCTAGATTATGAGCCTCAGAGCAGCCTGGGTTGTGATAGTCTACAAAGCAGTTGCATAGTCTCTTCCTCCATTACAGATACAATACTACTCAGACCTCTCATCCTAATGCCTTAACTGTCACACTAGTGTTTATGGACTAGGAAGCCAAGGGGGAATAGTGTCCAGAGAATGTTTAAAACTATGGAATATTGCTGATTACTTCTGCAGCGTGCTTCAGGGGCATGTGTGAGTGTAGACAGGGTCCCTGTTGTCACGTAGTCAAAACCTTGTGGTGTAAATGTAGTGCAGGAAGCAATGATGAGACAGTTGTGCAGCAGAACAGTTTCTTTACTGAAGACTTCAAATGCAAAGAGTTAGGGCCCATTCACACGACCTTGTGAATGGGTCCGCATCTATTCTGCAATATTGCGGAATAGATGCGGCTCCATTCACTTCTATGAGAGCGGGCAGCTGCTGCACAGAGCCAGCTCCGTGCCGCGGCTCCGCATAAAAAAATAGAACATGTCCTATAATTGTCCACAACAGCGGACAAGTGTAGGCATTTTCAATCGGGCGCCCGGCCGTGTGTTCAGAACGTTGCGGAACACCTGCCGGGCGGCACCCGTAGTATTGCGGGTCCGCATTTTTGCAGACCCGCAAAACTACAGTTGTGTGAATGGGCCCTTAAGGACAGGTCTTACTTACTTATTACACTGAAATGCAGTATCCTGAAATGTTTCAGATCTCACAGCTACACAGGTAATTATAGGCCAAGAGGTGTCTTTAAAATAGTAGAAGCAGTATTTTTAACTTTGCACTTTGCTAACTGACTTGTACTTTAGCATCCACATGTGGGGTGTAGTATTTTACTTTAAGCAAGATCTTGACACCAATAAGAGTTATACAATTCTGCCACATTATTTGTACAGATTGGTAGTCCACTTTTCCACCTACACAGGAGGGCCAAACTGTGTGAAGTGTGCTCAGACACTGGAGGCAGCTCCTGAACATGGGTGCTGTAGAGCCAATAAAGTCCTTTTTAAGACTAGTCACCTATACAGGTCTTTCTGTACACCTCTATTGCATCTGGTCTGCCTTCTGGAGATATTCTGGCTCTATCCTGGATGGTACCAGGTCCAAGATGAGCTGGCCTTTCAGCTATATACTTGTGCTTCCTTCTCCTAGCCCTTGCTAGGCTCTAAACTGAATAAAATAGAATAGGCTACTTTCAAACTAGCGCTAGGCTTGTCCGGCAGGCTGTTCCGGCAGGGGAACAGCCTTCCGGATCCGTAGTAACGCTTGCACATGTGTGCTGCCAGAAGTCCGGCGGGGCCCCGAAAAAACCTAACGCTAGTGTGAAAGTAGCCTGACAGACTCTAGAACACTTTTATATAGAGGGTGACATCAGCCCCATCTAAGAATATGCCTGTGATTACCATGTGCACATACATATGCAGTTATTACATATTAAAGCATATACATTTTGTTAACCCTCTGCAGTTTACAGTATACAGCAACTATTGAAGCACAATGCTACACTTACTTAAACTGCTCTTTAATATGTACACATATATGCCCTCGTCAAAAATTATGAGCTTGCGCTTCTACCTGTTCCAGTTATATTGTGAGAAAAAGACTTAAGTTAACAAACATTGCAACCTCTTCACATGTATGTAAAATAAGTTATGAAACTGGAAGATGCTTTGTGATTCTTTTTACAAGTACTATAAATGTCATGCAACTCCTCAGAAATGATAGGAACTTTCATTTTATATCTTTCTCTGTCAGAATAATACAAATTGCCATTACAATTATGAAAAGAGATTATTAGTTAAGATTTACATAAAGTGTTGTTGAGACATTTCTTGTCAAATACCTTTCAAAATTTGCTTTAATTGCATTTAATGAACAATCCAGATAAAGAAGTATGGTTTAATTTTCAAAAGTGCATCATGTTATTTTAGAATGCTGATTTTAATATATTTAAAGGGGTTGTCCGAGTTACAGAAAATAAATGACACTCTAGCAAAAGAAAAATGCACTTCCACACATACCTAGTACTGCTCTGGCCCTTTTGTTTACATGCAGTTGCAGAGCTGTGTGGGCGTGTAACAACATTCTGTGACATTCTTCTCATAAATATTTGGGGGTGTCAGCTAAGACTGTGGGTTGCAATGGGTGGGTTGTAATGGGTTGCATCAAAAGAGGCATAGATGCCCGTGATGAGAACATAGTCCTGCCACTTTACAAATCACTAGTCAGACCACACATGGAGTACTGTGTACAGTTCTGGGCTCCTGTGAACAAGGCAGACATAGCAGAGCTGGAGAGGGTTCAGAGGAAGGCAACTAAAGTAATAACTGGAATGGGTGGACTACAGTACCCAGAAAGATTATCAAAATTAGGGTTATTCACTTTAGAAAAAAGGGGGGAGATTTAATAACTATGTATAAATATATCAGGGGTCATTACAGAGATCTCTTCCATGATCTATTTATCCCCAGGACTGTGACTGTGACGAGGGGACATCCTCTGCGTCTGGAGGAAAGAAGGTTTGTACATAAACATAGAAGAGGGTTCTTTACGGTAAGAGCAGTGAGACTGTGGAACTCTCTGCCTGAGGAGGTGGTGATGGTAAGTTCACTAAAAGAGATCAAGAGGGGCCTGGGTGTATTTCTGGAGTGTAATAATATTCTGGGAGTATTTCTGATTGCCTGATTGGAGTCAGGAAGGAATTTTTTCGTTTCGATTAAATGAGGAAAATTGGCTTCTACCTCACAGCCGTCTTTTTCTGCCGTATAAACTATGTATGTAAAATAATAACTTGGACAACCCCTTTAACATCTCATATTAAAAATTGAATTGCAA
Organism: Rhinella marina; assembly: GCA_900303285.1. NCBI lineage: Eukaryota > Metazoa > Chordata > Amphibia > Anura > Bufonidae > Rhinella > Rhinella marina. Next base: position 86,485 of record ONZH01019329.1, on the reverse strand, counting down.
TATTTTTAGCGTTACCGTTGTACAGTTAAAAGCATGCCTAGCATTGAAGGCATGGGAGCTTGCTTACTTCAAGCAGTAAAGGATTCACAGTATCCGCTTATTACACTCACTGTTTCCAGATTATGTGGTGATCAGGTTGAGACAGGACTGCAGAGTTTACTGAGTTTGAGGCTGTCACTATATGTCAGCTGTATAATAACATACAAATTACCTGAAAATTACAGTCACATCCTTTAAGGGAGGGTAAATCACAAGTCATCTTACAGCTGTGGCAAATGATCCACATGATGAGTAACTGAACTTACATTGCAGTTTAGTGTTGCTTCATTTGTTCACATTTTTTCATGTCTGGTGCAGTTTTTGAATGTTTTCCTCCAAAAAAAGAGGATAAACATAATTAAATACTTTATACTTTTGTCGGCACTTTCAGTTTTGGCATAAAATAAAGATGCACTAAAACTGAAAATGTCACTGTGTAAATTCCCAGAACTAATTCAGTTACTGGAAATCTCATACACAGTTCTCAAGCTACCATGCTGATGATCTCAGTGGCACTGAAGCAGGGGAAATGGTGGAGATTTTCACTAGAAAGGGGATGGTACTTTGCAAAGCCCCTCGCATTTTTGATAAATGAACCAGTTTAATCCAAGTTCATGGACTCTTGCCATTTAAATCTTTTTATGCCTATGTGACATGTGAAAAGATGCTAATAAGGTGATTTTTTTTTCTCCTTTACAATGTCAAACAGAAAAAAGGAAAGTTGCTTGATGCCAGTTTTAAATATTGAGGAACAGGCTTTGTCTTACTTTGATTTGTAGATTTATTAATATATCTGCATTCTGCATGCTGTTCTGCTGATCCATACTTCCTGCGTAGGGCAGTATTTTAGAAAAAAGGAGTTCGCTGCTAGAAACAGAGCATTGGAGGCACTTAGGCTAGGGCTATACGGCAACACCTGTCGCAGCCAGGATCCAACACGGTTCGATTTCTTGCGACTGCCGCTGCGATCCCATTCATCTCTATGGGATCCCCGCTACTCAGGGATCCTGGCTGCGACGGGTGTCGCGCGACCGTGTAGCCCTAGCCTTATTGTGTAACTAGCCAAGATTTGTCACTCTGATCCGTGTATGTCGCTCTTCTATATGCTTGTAAATGTTGTGGGACTCCACATGGTTTTCATAAGCAGCCGAGTATTCCTTTACTATAAAGAGGTAAAGCACAAGAAACGGCTACACCAATGGTGAAGGACCACAAGGGCTGGGATATGCATATGATTTTATTATACTCACAGCATCAAAAGTGTTAAAACTTAAAAGCATAAAACATGCCCAATATTCATATGCACGACTCAAGTTTTACAATAATCTTCGGAGAAGCTAATTGTGAAACTTGAGTCAGGCATGTTGTGAACATTGCCCAGGTTTTATGCTTTTAACGCTTTTGATCTTGTGTTGTATAATAAAATCCTATGCATATCCCTGTCTCTGTGCTACTTCACCATTGGTGTACCCAGTTTTTGTGCTTTACTGCTTTACAGAAAAGGAGTACTCAGCTGCTTATGAAAATTATGTGGAGTCCCAGGGTATTTACAAGCATATAGAAGAGCAACATGCTGGATCAGAAGGGGGAATCATTCCTGGTAGTCTTGGATGGATTACACCATAAGTACCTCCAATGCTCTGTTTCTAGCAGCACACACCTTTTTTTTATTATATGTACTGTGTGAGTTTTAGACCTTGCTCATTTGGGTGTTGCCTCACTAGGAATGAATGGTCCGCAAGACTATTATACAGTTTTTTAAGCATAGTGCAATATTTATTTAGGGGCCAAAAGACTTAAAGGGGTTATCCCATCTTGGACAATGGGGGCATATCGCTAGGATATGCCCCCATTGTCTTCTAGTTGCGGGTCCCACCGCTGGGACCCGCACCTATATCGTGAACGGGGCCCCAAAAGAGAAGGAGGGTGCACTGCACATGCGCAGCCGCCCTCCATTAATTTCTATGGGGAAGCCGAAAATAGCCGAGCACTGGCTTGGCTATTTCCGTCGGCTCCATAGAAATGAATGGGAGCTGGGCCACGCTTACGTGGTGCGCTCCCATTCATTTCTATGATCGCAGCGGGGAGCTGCGCCTGGTGGTGGTCAGACCCCGGGAAACCCGGGGTCCTCCAGGCTTAAGGCTCCCCGCTTCGTTCTCGATATAGGTGCGGATCAGAAGGTTTGATCGTGGGATTCCGGGAGCTGAGACCCATTTCTGATTGGCTATGCTCAGTTCTCCTCAGAGATCAGTACAAGTGGTGTATTAGGTGATTGAAAGTCTATAATCCCAATACTTCTATGTTCTATTAGGGGAACCAAGCTGATTAGAAACAAAGGGGCACTGCTCTCGCCAAGCACTTCTTCCTCTTCATTTTAGTGATTGCTAGATGTGCCAGTCCCTCACTGAATTTCTGACACATCACTGTGATATTTCAAAAACTTTTTAAAAAGACAGGTACCCTAGTAATTAGAATGGAAAACAATAGAAATTAAAGGGGTTGGCCACTTTGTTAGCACTTATTAAAACTCTAAAGAAAGCAGGGAGACAATAAACTTCCTAATATATCTTCTGCAGCAGATCTGCCTGGTTCCTTTGCTATTGGAAGCCACGCCCCCTCAGTCCTGCTCTCATAGCTGCCTGGCTCATCCATGCTTGCAGGTGCACTAGTCCATGGAAGGAGTGTGCTGCTCCTGGGTCCTAAAGGCACCCTGCTTGTGTCAGAGAAGTTTCCTTCTGCTGTGAATGCAGTCCTGACTATACAGGATTGAAGGGGCTTAGCAGAGAAACTTGTTAGAAGCTGAAATAAAGAAACTTTGCAAGAGGAAGAGAGACTGAGGAGAATCTGTGATGGACCTCACTGACTGCAGTGATGTAGCAGAGCCAGGAAGGTGCTGTGGACAACAAAGTGTGAGCATTCCTAGTGCCTGTCCTGTCTATGACCACTCTGCAATGTGATCTTATCACAGACATCTTTATTCCAGCCAGACCAACAGGTCAGGAGCTTTAACCCCTTATGAGCTGTCAGTATGGCTGAGGTCAGTGATATCAGCAGCAGTTACTGATATCATCTGTAAATATGTGCCCTCTCCTTCCCGCACACTGTATACAGTGATATATGATGCCCCCACTACAGTGATATGTGATCATCACTTTATACTGTATATAGTGATGTGTGACCCCCTGTATACAGTAATAGTTGACCCCACCACCACCACCATACACTGTATATACTGGTGTGACCCCCCACCACTGAATACAGAGATCTGTGAACCCCTGTACAGTGACCCTCTTTATACTGTATATACAGATGTGTGACCCCCTGTACATTATATATAATGATGTGTGACCCACTGTACACTGTATATAGTGATGTGTGACCCCCTGTACTTTATATATAGTGACTTGTGAGCCCCCTGTACGTTATATATAGCTATTTGACTACACTCATTTTCTCTTTTTTCCCAGATGAAGGGTAGTCATATATTCATAGATGACTCACAGGAGGCTCCTCTGTATGTCAGCAGATCGATTTGTGCAGTCCGTGCACCTAAACAGAAATCTATGACAGCTCAGAGCTGCCATAGATTTCTGGCTTCATTTGAGTCAGAAAACTGGTGAAAATGAACATAAATTTGTTGGGGTGACTGGTCACGCCCTGTCTCTGCCATTGTCACGCTCTTTAAAAAAAAAAAAAAAAGCGCAGTTAAAAATTTGCAAACACATAGAGGGAGATTTATTAAAACTGCTGTAAAGGAAAACTGGCTTAGTTGTCCATAGCAACCAATCAGATTCCACCTCTCATTTTCCAAAGGAGCTTTGAAAAATGAAAGGTGGAATCTGATTGGTTGCTATGGTTTTTAGAAACAAGGGAAATGATAACTCCCCCCCTCATTCTGTTTTTGGCTTACATCCAGTGGCACAACTAGAAATGACTGGGCCCCACAGCAAATTTATGAAAAGGGTAATGCCCCCCCCCCTTTACTGTTGGGACTGGGGCGTTCTTTCTATTGCTATGTCTGTACAACAGTTATTCACTGATAACTGGGTTATTGATATTATCTAAGGGGCTCTTGTCTCTATGGGAACACAGGTGGGCGGGGAGGTCATGTGACTGCTCCTCTAGACATGCTTGCTGCAGTGCATGCTGGGATTGTTACTTTCACTTTGCAGCTGCTCCGCCCACACAGCCTGTCTGAGGGAGCTCCTCCAGGGAAGTGTGTCATGGTGAACAGGTTAGATAAATGACGTACAGCCAGTACATGTCACCTGAGAAATACTTCATAGTGTTGGCTATTGTCTGGGGGAACTTTGGATTTTTGATACTTAGGGTGGCCAACTCCTTTAATGTTTGCCTACAAAATAGTTTCATTGGTTACTACAGTCAACTCTTACTGACTTAACTGTTATCTATATGCAACACAAATGGGCCTCATATAATTGACAAAGGGCATAGAACACAACTACAGAACCTCCCAAAAATCCCACCATACACAACTGGTGGGAAGAAAATGCCCAAACACAATATCTAAAACATGTCAAGTTTATTGATAATAAATACAAATAAGTGATGACAAATATCACATACAATGACTATGGGGATAGCCAAAAAATGGGGTGACAATAACCCCTACTACAATGTGAAACCCAAGGTACCCCACCCCATACTGGTCGCGCTATAATAAATTTGTACCTAAAATCGCTAGACCGCAGCTACACCTATCCCGCTGGGTACCAAATAACAGCAGGTATGTCAGTAAGGGTATAGCTGTCGGTCAGCAGTTACATGGTTAAACAGCATCCCCAAGCACCACATAATACCGATCTATACTGGTGTATATGTATAAAGCCTCCACAAATAGCACAAAAGGATATATGTCTTGATATATGCTTAATATAGATATTCAATAACAAATAATAAATTCAAACACACATGCCCTTATCGGCACATACACATATTCTTTTTTAGAAAGTGTGGGCACAGGAGCTAAACACCACTAAAATGGCAATACCCCTAGATCCAACCATAGGATAGTCATACATGTTATTAGGGCTCAACATGCCATAAAGTCCCAGCACAGCCCATACTCAAAAATATCTATTGCTCCCAGTGGTTACCCATGTTGTATAACAGCGCAAGACAGTACAGGGGGAGATGACCACTAAACACCTCGACGCGCGTTTCACCTCAGCAGGGCTCCCTCCCTCAAGGCCCGAATGGTTGCGCCCCTCGATGACGCGGCAAAAAACCATAAAAACCTAGATTTATAGTGAAAGTGCTAGTGCAAAGAAATTATTACATGGTTGAACATATATATATAATACTTTCTTTGCACTAGCACTTTCACTATGAATCTAGGTTTTTATGGTTTTTTGCCGCCCGCAGAATTCACTTTGAGCTTTAAAAGTGTCCTTGGGTATCTATGGTGATGGGTGGTGGAGTTATGACGTGCTCTGACTGTTTCCTGTTATAAGGTGATGGAGCGCATCACTGGTGTGCGCTGTGGTCCGCGTCATCGAGGGGCGCAACCATTCGGGCCTTGAGGGAGGGACCGTTCCGCAGTAAGGCGGGCCGCTCCCTTCTTTGACGTCTGACTGGCGCCCTCTTGATGACGTGGCGCACATCACCCAGATTGGATGCGCCGTGAGGAGTATCGCCTGGGAGAATGATTTTGGCGCCATTGTGGTCTATTTAAAAGACCTCAGGTTAGTAATAGTTACCTCCTGACGAAGCCCTGCTGAGGTGAAACGCGCGTCGAGGTGTTTAGTGGTCATCTCCCCCCGTACTGTCTTGCGCTGTTATACAACATGGGTAACCACTGGGAGCAATAGATATTTTTGAGTATGGGCTGTGCTGGGACTTTATGGCATGTTGAGCCCTAATAACATGTATGACTATCCTATGGTTGGATCTAGGGGTATTGCCATTTTAGTGGTGTTTAGCTCCTGTGCCCACACTTTCTAAAAAAGGATATGTGTATGTGCCGATAAGGGCATGTGTGTTTGAATTTATTATTTGTTATTGAATATCTATATTAAGCATATATCAAGACATATATCCTTTTGTGCTATTTGTGGAGGCTTTATACATATACACCAGTATAGATCGGTATTATGTGGTGCTTGGGGATGCTGTTTAACCATGTAACTGCTGACCGACAGCTATACCCTTACTGACATACCTGCTGTTGTTTGGTACCCAGCGGGATAGGTGTAGCTGCGGTCTAGCGATTTTAGGTACAAATTTATTATAGCGACCAGTATGGGGTGGGGTACCTTGGGTTTCACATTGTAGTAGGGGTTATTGTCACCCCATTTTTTGGCTATCCCCATAGTCATTGTATGTGATATTTGTCATCACTTATTTGTATTTATTATCAATAAACTTGACATGTTTTAGATATTGTGTTTGGGCATTTTCTTCCCACCAGTTGTGTATGGTGGGATTTTTGGGAGGTTCTTTAACTGTTATCTATATGAATAATGTTTGCAAAAAATACTACTTTTGTCTAATACAAATTTTTGTTTTCTTCTCAGGTACAACTCAATACTTACTGAGAAGCAACATGGAAAACATTCTAGTCCTTTCATGGATTTTTTTTTTTTTAAATTTACAAAGAACATTAACCTCAGTACTGGGACCCCACAATGGCTATCTTGGGGAACTGAGTCCCTCAACTTTTCTTCCTCAAGGAGGAGTTTGTAGAGACCATTGGCATGATGCCACTCCATACAAATGTATGGGATTTAGGAAAACAGCTGAGTAATTAGTTGTAAATAAAGATCTGTTCTGTACTAATTACTCAGCTGTTTTCCTAAATCCCATACATTTGTATGGAGTGGCATCATGACAATGGTCCCTACAAACTCCTCCTTGCCCTGAATGTTCTGGTAAGGACAGTTGAAGGACTTAGCACCCCAAGCTAGCAATTGTGGGGTCCTCTACAAGAAATTGTTGTAAATAAACCTAAGATCTAATCTGTATTATTTCTTGAGAATGTTACCAAATTTTAAAGGGTTTCTGTCATCAGAATTTACCATAGTAAACCAAGTGTCATTTGCAATACGCAAATGACACCTGATGACAGATCTGTTTGTTTTATACTTTTCTGTAAAGTTGTTAGTGAGAAAACTCCGTTTTTAAAATATGTAAATTAGCTCCCCTAGGTGCAGTAGGCGTGAACCCTGCACCTAGTAGCGGCCGTAATGCCTCCTCTTACCCCTCCTCCGTAGCGTTGATTGACAGGGCCAGGCAGCCAGCTCTTTCGGCTCCCGGCCCTGTTCGAGTCCGAAATCCCGCGCCTGCGCATTGCGATCAGCAATGCGGGCGCATTGAGGAAGCCGGGCGGCCGGCGGCTCAACGCGCATGCGCGGATTGCTCCCGGCTTCCTCAATGCGCTCGCATTGCTGATTGCAATGCGCAGGCGCGGGATTTCGGACTCGAACAGGGCCGGGAGCCCGGAGGAGGAGGGGTAAGAGGAGGCATTACAGCCGCTACTAGGTGCAGGGTTCACGTCTACTGCACCTAGGGGAGCTAATTTACATACTTTAAAAACGGAGTTTTCTCACTAACAACTTTACAGAAAAGTATAAAACAAACAGATCTGTCATCAGGTGTCATTTGCGTATTGCAAATGACACTTGGTTTACTATGGTAAATTCTGATGACAGAAACCCTTTAATGACTAGTTTATGATTAAAGAGGTTGTGCCGTGTGTTAATACTGATGAGCTATCTTCAGTTAGGGTCTGACTCCCGAAACCCCTCTGGTCAGCTGTTTGAAGAGGCCATGGGTGCTCATGCGAGTGTCCTCTTCACGTCGTGAAGTGTAGTGTAGCTACAAGCAGTAATTACACTGCACCACTGCTGTAATCTAGACAGCGTGTAGTTAGACAGTGAAGAAGATGAAGCACTTGCATGAGTACAACTTCAAACAGCTGATTGGTAGGAGTCCGGGAGTTGGATCCTGAGGATAGGTCATTAATATTTTTGCACTGCGCAACATCATTAACTGACAGAACAGAGTAAACTACCTCGATAGTTTATGACATACCAAGAATGGTACGTTTTTCAGGGCATATTTATTAAAACTGAAGGATCTAGGATATTTCCAGAATATACAAAAAGTCCAATAATATAATACAGAATATAAGACAGGCCAAGCAGCAGGTTTTAGTTGCCCTCAGCAACCAAAGTTCAAAGTTTTTTTTGTTTATTTATTTATTTTTTTTACACAGCATGACAACTATGGCACTTTTTTGGAGCCAGTTTTGATCCATGATGCTCTCTATTTTCAAGGTCTCCTCACAAATTGCAAGAAGAACAAAAGTAATTGTCATTCAAGGTAAACTGGAGTGTGATATTTTATATAAACCGATCCATTTCAATTCTTCCTATGTAGCTAGAACCACTTTTTTAACTGAAACCTTTTCGGAGCATTTCTTGCTGTTGATAATTGAAGCATTATGGTTTAACATTAACATTTTTCGAGATATGTTCCTGATTTTTTTAAGATAATATTTCAAGATTTATCAGTCTGGGATCCTGATTAAGTTGAAACTACAAGATTACAAGTAAACATTCTCACTACATCATAGGAGACTTTTCAAAATGTTGTAAAGAGAACCTAGTTATTCTCTATACCACAAGTTAAGATCTGTATTGTTGGCTATTTCAGGCAGGGAAGGTTCCCTGCTGTGTCCTTCACTGGGCTTACTGACAAGAAGTTTGATATGCTTATGAAAAATGTCTCCCTAATGATCAAAGCCTAATGTCAAATATCTCTGTTCTCACAACCTTCTTAATCTTTTGTGTAAAACTTATGAGCGTTACCTGTAACTTCCTTATACAAATCAACTGTCATGTTCAGTTAACAGCACAAGGGAACATTTGCCCTTTTCTCCCAAGCTGTGGGGGTAATATATAATAAAGCGTGAAAATGCAAGCATGCTGTAAACAAGGCACCTGATGAAATCTCATTTCCCTGGTTATTCTACATCTCCATTTTTTCGTACAGTGAAGATAGTGCAGTTATTATTTCAACTGTGGCCCACATTTACTAATGTGATAGACCTAAACCTTGTAAAATAAGCCAAAATGTGCAATTTAGCACATTTACTTTTAGAAAAATATACTTTACGAAGCCTGCCAAGAGGGTGGAGGTGGGGATGGCTTAGGAGGAAAAGGGCATGGCTTTATTGAGAAATTTCTGTGATTTAGGAGGCAACATTTACACCAAAGTTTTTGCACAAAATTCTGGTGCGAAGTAAGCCACACAATATTTGCCTTAGGCTCCATTCACACATCCTGTTTTTCTTTCCTGATTTTTTCAGGACCCATTGAAATGAATGGATCCAGATCAGGATCAGGATCAAATCAGGAAAGAAAAACAGGACGTGTGAATGGAGCCTTAACGTTAGACAAGAGTGTCCAGTAATGCAGTAAGTTCATTATCCATCTTGAACCACTGTAATAAATTTGAAATATCTCTAGGCTATCTATCTAAAGGTGGGTTTAGATGCTCTGATCCAACAGCCAATTGTCGGAAAGGAAGCTTGTTCAGTAAAGGAGATGTTACGATCTCCTTCACACTATGAGTATGAGGGATCTTTATTGTGATTGCTCATTCTCATAGAGCTGCACTGTTTAGACCACACGATCTGCTGCCCAGAAACAATAATTGGTGTGCCTGCACGAACGACAGGACAGCGTTTCGCTTGTTCTTTGGTGCTTGGCTACACATTTAGTTGGGAACAAGTGTTCATGATAATTGGGCCGTGTAAATCCACTTTAAAGGGGTTGTCCCACAGAAAAAAATGTTCTACAGTTTTCAAACCAGCACCTGGATCTGAATACTTTAGTAATTGCATGTAATTAAAAATTTAGCATAGCCACTGAGTTATTCAAAAAATGTATCTGGATAGCGCCACCTACTGTGTGTTTTTTTTTCTTATTTCTTTGACCTGCTCACTGAGAAGGTTGTTATCCTTCAACTGCCTCCTGAGCTATGATAGGGAGAGCATGGACATGCCCCCTTGAGCTTTTAGCTTGATGTAAATCTAGCGGAGCAATGAATGAGGAGATCTCTGGATTCATGTAGGTACAGGGCTGGTGTTAGCTTTGTTAGAAAGAGGATGTCATGTACTATATGATGTCTGATTAACATTTTTTACATTAATCATGGGATAACCCCTTTAAGTTTATTTTAGATTAGTAATTCTGGCCCATTATCTTCAAGAGTTTAGATAAAATGAATTAGTTGACTTAAGCTGGCTATATACTTCACCAAATCAATGATTTCAGCAGGACCAGCAAACCATTTATTGTGCATTATGGTGTCACATACTTTTCCCCTGACAGTAGATGGAAAATGCCTGATCCTTTTATTCCTAAGGAAGATAATTTGTTGCCAGCTGTGCCTTAGAAAATGTTCATGCTTCAGGAACACATATATGTTTGTGAAAGGGGTCAGGAGAAATGGCTGTCAGACAAATGACAGTTTAGCCAACAGTTATCTAATGTATATGGGTACCCTATGTCCAGTATGACATTGCTGTAAGTGTGAATGGGTTTTTGTCAGAAAGAGCCACTGCTGTCCATGGCTTGTGTCTTGTTTTAAAGTTAAGCTCCTTCATTCAAGTGGGCCTGAGCAGCAATACCTGACTCAAAAGTGGTACTGGGAGCAAGTCAACCAATAAAAATTGGGCATTTAATATACTAAATCAAATGCTGGTGTGGTGCTGAAAAAGAATCAACCGATAAATATAGCAAGACTCGGGCACAAATTATAAAAGTTTAAATTAATCTATATTGCAGAGAAAAAGCATGTAGGAGATATATGAATATAGTCACAGCAGATGTGGTCTGTAGGATATACAAACCAATGTGATGGCACCAGATACCCAGACAAAGCTTTTAACACTGTGGTCAGTATATTACTTATGTATGTGGTAGCACCATGCTTTCATGGATTTACACTTGTCCTTCGTAATTTTTGTGGATTTTAAATATAATTTTGATAAGTAATTAATAAAGACAAATTGAAATTTGTACAACTTGTGGCTGAGTGCTGCTATCTTTATTGGTGAATTCTGGAAAAAAAAGGGTATACACATTCTGCTCATTCACTCATTATCTTATCTCATGCAACTCCTTTGGGGGGCTATCTTCATTTATTATTGCATTCCACTCACTGAAATCATTTTTTCAATTTGTCTTATTAAACATTTGCAAATGTTTCCCTGGAACGGCTCTCAGGTTCTGTGTGTTTGCAGACTGGAAGGTTTTCCCTTCACAGTGAATCCTGTCAGACAGCAGTTCTGATGGCTGAATGTTAAGCCCTTATCACTGAACTAATTACAGCTCATAAACCCTAATTATAGCTCACTACATCTCAGATTAATAAGAATTGAGCTATAGTGAGTGTATATAGTGAGCTGTCAGGAGTTCAGAGATAAGGGCTACTTATCAATTCCCTAATAGGATTGACTTTGAAGAAGGAGCTTGCCATTCTGGAAAGATGTGCATGGAAATCTGTTGAAATTTTTTAATAAAGACCAATTGAAAAAATATATTTTTTACCGTAGTTCAAAGTGAGTAGAACACAATAATAAAACACTTCCCACATTGGTGTCCATAGCCTTCAACTATGTTCATAGCACAATACAATGCATGAAACATTTTATTATCACATTGTACAGTACTTGCTCATATTTATGATCATTCTTATGGAAAAGGTTTGAATCCTACAATACAAAGTTCACATTTTGATATATAAACCATTTTAAATGTCAACTACTTATCAGCTACAGGTATAAAGGCACAGCAGAGAGGAAAGAGTCTGATAAGAAGCAGACTTTGTGTAGTCTCACTATAATAAGATAGAACTGCTTACAGCATATTTATTTCTGTGTAAACAGCTCCATCCTTAGACTTCATTTATGCAAATACATTAGAACTGTGGGCAAGCCATATATTTAGATTAGTGCTGATGAATCAAAGTATCAGAAGTAGACTTCGAGCCAAATTTCAGGAAAAAAATTTGATTTGCCCCAAAGCCGAATTTCCTAATGCTTCATGGTAACAAATCAATTTTTCATGAAATGGCGGTTAAAAAAAAAATCATACTCACCTCATTCATTTGAGATCCTGCGCAAAATCTTGTGCACGGTAACGTATGATGTCACCACACTGACAAGCATGATGACTTCATCACGTGACGTGCAAGATTTTGCGCAGGATCTTCAATCAAGATGGCCTCGGCAGCCTCTTCGCACTGAAATGGATAAGGTGAGTATTTTTTTTTTTCACCGATTAACCCCTGATTTTTTTAAATCTCAGTTGCCTCGATGAATGTGGCATCTGAGGGGTTTAATGACGGGGCAGCGCAATTGCCGTTCCCCATTATTGCATCCGCTACTCACAAAGAAATGTGCTTCGTAATAATGTAATTCATCACAAAGCAAATGTCTTTGTAAAATGCAGCGAAGCAGCTGAATCGAAGTTTTCTAAACTTCACTCATCTCTAATTAAGATTCAAATATGTTACTGAATCCCATGTGGAAATCATGAAAGCGACGAGAAGAAAGGAGCTGTGAGCTTTTTGTCATCACCACAGTCTGTCTCCTCTCTGACAGAATACACTAAAGATTCTGTACTCTACCTGGCATGTAAGCATGAGCAAAAATAATTTTCCATATCTGCTCTCTAGTATAAGGCTTATGCATCTGTCACATGTGCCTGCCCGTTTGGCAGACCTGTATAGTATTCTCCCCTAGAAGAGATGAGTGAGATTGAAGCTAAGACACACAGCCATGGTGCTGCAGGTAACATTGTTTTACTGTCTCACAGCTACTGGATTCACATCTACACTGCTCAACGCTTCTCTGTAATGTTTTTCATTCTGTTGTGGCTTCTCTGTATATAAGCAATAGTGATGGGAGAGCAGAATATCCTTTAGTTTTTGTATGCAGTGTATAGTAGACACTATAACAACTAGTCTTCACCCACTAGCTAAGGGGTAGCTTAGAGATAAATATGGAGCCACATGGAAGTCACATAATGGTCAGATATATAGGGGGTCATTTATCAAACTGGTGTAAAGTAGAACTGGCTTAGTTGCCCTTAGCAACCAATCAGATTCCACCTTTCATTTTGGACAGCTCCTTTGGAAAATGAAATCAGGAATCTGATTGGTTGCTATGGGCAACTAAGTCAGTTCTACTTTACACCAGTTTGATAAATGACCACCATTATTTCTCCTAATGGACACACATGGCAGTTTATTCTGAAAATTACTTGAAAACACTTGGGCACAGTAAATATAAAGTAGCACAGGTAAAATTGGTATCTGATATAAGTGCAAAATTGAGGACTGGAAGGAAAGTGGATCTACAAAAAAAAGACACTATTCACCTGTTGAAAGTCCCTCCATTCTGAAGACGCAGCTCTTGACGCTGCTACTTCAGGTCTCTGCTAGATCAGATGTGATCAGCTCCTGTAAGCATTACAGCAAAGAATGCAACTGGTGCAAGAATGGGACATTACTGCTGAGCCTCAGGTGTGACATACAGGTCTGGCACATATGACCACATGTCGATGGACCTTATCACTTCTGGTCTGTCAGGGACCTGAAATGGCGAGGTTAGGAGCCACAGCATTAGAACGGCAGGACTTTCAACAGGTAAGTGATGTTTTGTTCTGTTTTGTGTGGACGCTTTCCTGCCAATCTTTTGCATTTGTTGGACATTCCCTTTAAGAAACATAAGAGCTGCACTGATAGGATTTTTTAGCTGTGCAGCTGTAGGTTTTTGTGAGGACACACTGTGATGCTAGCTAGCTGAGAATCAGAAAAAGCCTTAGGTCTCATGCACCAGACCGTAGCAGGTCCATGCCCGTGTTGTGGCCCGCAAACAGCAGATCCGCAATATATGGGGATTGGCTGTGTGCACACCGTATCACATTCACTTGAATGGGTCCGCAATCTGGAAGATACGGTGCGGAACAGAAGCACTGATTGGAAGCCCATGGAAGCTGTCTGTGCCTCTGCACCACAAAAAAGTAGACCACTTTTTTGTGGTGCGGACCATCTGATGTGGATTGTGGACCCCATTCAAGTAAATGGGTCCACGTCTGCAGACAGCAGGTACATGCCCAGTGCCCGTGCATTTACAGCACGGACATAGCTGGAACATGGTCGTGTGCATGAGCCCTGAAGTAATTCCTGGACTGTCTATAAAATATTTGGGAGAGAAATGTGGCTGTAACTTGAACTTGTATGTATTTTCCTTTGAAAATGAATATATTTCCCATATTTTCATGGTTACTACTACTAAGTTCTATAGTCACGTGTACAAAGATCCATTAGTGTCTAAACAGCTATTTTGCCGTAAAAAGAGAGTGCACATTTATTGCTTTTGTGATTGATGATCATGAGCAGCTTTACCAAGAAACATTCTGTTAGAAGTTAGGTTGTTCTATCATACATCTTTTACATAGAAGACGATAAACCAAAGTTGTAATCATTTTGTTTTGTATTAAAAATTAAAACTATTGACATATCCAGCACCTAAGATGGCAGGGTACTCTCAGATCCAGCATGTTCTATTATAGTATGCAATTTACACATTGCCCAGAAATCAATGCTTAGTGAAACAATAGCATTGTAAACATTTTATATATAGCTGTATTCTGATCTTACAAATGTCACACATAAAGACAGATATCGAAGTACATGTATATGTGTGAAGTATATGTAAGGGCATGTAAATGAATTGTTATGGATCCATATTCAAAGGGGTTCTCCAAGTTATATTGTATGGGAATGAGCCCTCCCATTGAAATGAATGGGGCGGTTAGGTGTAATTACACCTACTCACCGCTACCCATGTTACGGCTAGGATGTAAACAGCGCTGCCTCCTCTTCAAACAGGTGAGGATAGGTCATCAATAAATATAACTTGGAGAACCCCTTTAACTTTTCATAGTAGTCACCAATGGGCCTTAGACTAGGCCATTGGCTTTTATGGGGTAAGCACTGCGCAGGTATCAGGTCACTCATGAAAGCTGGGCTACTCTAACAGCCCTGATCGGCAGAAGCACTGATCCAGGCTCTTTAACCCCTTAGATGCTGCTGTCAATAGCGCCCATGGCATCTAAGTGGATGACAGGAAGGGAGCTCTTTCTCTCAGGCATTGCCACCATCACGAATTGCGTGGTGCCAATGTCTTCTCATTGCAGCCTAATGTAGGCCCCCAGACCTGCCCTCAGTGATTGCCTGTCAGATTGTTCTAAAGGCTCATCCTGATAGTGCCTGTCAGTATTGTACTGACCAGTGTTCCCTGTAAGCTGCGCGGGCACACGGCCGCGCAGCTTACTTTCTGCCTCCGCTCAGGGCCTCTCCTGGCCCGCTCACCGCCGCAACCCGGACTTAATTTATAGTGTATGCCTGTTCCAATGGGGAAGCCCTGTTGCGGTGGGCTCGGAACAGGCATATACTATGCTTCCCTTAACGTCCTGATGCTCAGGACGTTCCTGTGCGGTGCTCCCAGCTGGCTCCGCCTCATCCCTCATGCCGCGCTGCTGCTACTGGAAGGGGAGGACCTGTGCAGTGCGGCAAAGAGGGGAAAGAAGAAGGGAGAAGAAGATCAAGGCCCCAGCCCCCTCCAGAGCGTTAAAGTGGTGTCGGAGACAAGGGCCAAGTAACTGTAAGTTTTTATGTGTTTCATGTGTGTGTGTGTGTGTATGCATACACTGTGCCACACAATGTACAGTATACCTCTACACTGTGTATATACTGTATATTGTACAGCATGGCACAAGGGTTATATTGTCCAGTATGCTGTAACCGTCATGCATTTGCTGTACAATATACATTATAACCCCTGTACCATGCTATACAATATACAGTATAATCCATACACCATGCTGTATAGTATACAGTATAATCCGTACACCATGCTGTATAGTATACAGTATAATCCGCACACCATGCTGTATAGTATACAGTTTAATCTGTACACCATGCTGTATAATATACAGTATAATCCGTATACCATGCTGTATAATATATAGTGTAGTCCACACACCATGCTGTATAATATACAGTATAATCCACACACCATGCTGTATAATATACAGTATAATCCAAACACCATGCTGTATAATATACAGTATAGTCCATACACCATGCTGTAAAATATACAGTATAGTCCATACACCATGCTGTAAAATATACAGTATAGTCCATACACCATGCTGTATAATATACAGTGTAGTCCATACACCATGCTGTATAATATACAGTATAATCCGTACACCATGCTGTATAATATACAGTGTAGTCCATACACCATGCTGTATAATATACAGTATAATCCACACACCATGCTGTATAATATACAGTGTAGTCCATACACCATGCTGTATAATATACAGTATAATCCATACACCATGCTGTATAATATACAGTATAATCCCTGCACAATGCTGTATAATATACAGTATAATCCATACACCATGCTATACAATATAGAGTATAATCCATACACCATGCTGTATAATATACAGTATAATCCATACACCATGCTGTATAATAAACAGTAGAAATACAAAAGTATGGTTGCACAACATGTAATAAGCAATAGGAGTAAAAGTAAATCTGGATATATGTGGCGCTATGCCGACTAAAGATAAAAAAGGAAGTCCTTAGTTACACATATTTGCAAATGCGTGATCATGCCCACTCACCAATCGTCACGGTAACTTCCTGTGGACTCCACAGGAAGTTACCGTGACGATTGGTGAGTGGGCATGATCACGCATTTGCAAATATGTGTAACTAAGGACTTCCTTTTTTATCTTTAGTCGGCATAGCGCCACATATATCCAGATTTACTTTTACTCCTATTGCTTATTACATGTTGTGCAACCATACTTTTGTATTTCTATAGTTTTGCTTTATGGATATGCACTTATGAATATATATATATATGTGTATCGCTGGTCCGAACTTTCTATTGTTATATAATGAGCCTCGCAAACTCTTTTGGACCTGGCGACGCCCATTCACCCAGGACTTCCTGGTAGGATTCCTATTTAGCTGGTCCCACACGCCCTAAATAATGGAGACTTGGATGTAGTCTGAACAGAGGCATAGATGAGTGTAGGGACCCACTCCACAGGAAGTTACCGTGACGATTGGTGAGTGGGCATGATCACGCATTTGCAAATATGTGTAACTAAGGACTTCCTTTTTTATCTTTAGTCGGCATAGCGCCACATATATCCAGATTTACTTTTACTCCTATTGCTTATTACATGTTGTGCAACCATACTTTTGTATTTCTATAGTTTTGCTTTATGGATATGCACTTATGAATATATATATATATATATATGTGTATCGCTGGTCCGAACTTTCTATTGTTATATAATGAGCCTCGCAAACTCTTTTGGACCTGGCGACGCCCATTCACCCAGGACTTCCTGGTAGGATTCCTATTTAGCTGGTCCCACACGCCCTAAATAATGGAGACTTGGATGTAGTCTGAACAGAGGCATAGATGAGTGTAGGGACCCACTCCACAGGAAGTTACCGTGACGATTGGTGAGTGGGCATGATCACGCATTTGCAAATATGTGTAACTAAGGACTTCCTTTTTTATCTTTAGTCGGCATAGCGCCACATATATCCAGATTTACTTTTACTCCTATTGCTTATTACATGTTGTGCAACCATACTTTTGTATTTCTATAGTTTTGCTTTATGGATATGCACTTATGAATATATATATATATGTGTATCGCTGGTCCGAACTTTCTATTGTGGTATAATAAACAGTATAATCCATACACCATGCTGTATAATAAACAGTATAATCCATACACCAAACAGGCCGAACTGGATGAAATATATACAGACCTAAATAAAGATAGGGGTGGAGATCACTGAATATTCAGAGTGTAGACCTTAACAGGATATTTCTCCTAAAATATATATTTTATTAGTACCATTTAAAACGTATTACATCACACACAAATAATGATAATATCTTTAGATGGGCAGAGGAGGGTAGTATAGTGGGGCCGTTGTCCCTGGTAAGTCTTAAATGTGGCCCTTTGCCCAGGGATACCCCCAGATGGTAGAAGTACCCTGTCCTCGTGCCTATGCTGTCAGTCCCTATTTAACCCTGATAGGGAAAAATTGGATCTGCACCAATAGGTTATACTCCAACGCGTTTCGCCCAGCTCATGGGCTCCTCACAGGGGTAATTATGAGAGTTATAGAGATAATGAATTCCCAAATAAAGCAGTATAGAAAAAGGCAATATAAATACTTGCCTCTGCCGCATGGACCACAACCTGATAATGATTGTCAGGGGTCCATATAAAGTTAGGCATTCCATGTGGCGCAGATGCACTACTGGAACTGGATGAAAACAGGCCGAACTGGATGGACAGATGTCTTTTTTCGGCCTTATAAACTATGTTACTATGTATGTATAATATACAGTGTAGTCCATACACCATGCTGTATAATATACAGTAGAATCCATACACCATGCTGTATAATATACTGTGTAGTCCATACACCATGCTGTATAATATACAGTAGAATCCATATACCCTGCCGTACAATATACAGTATAACACCTACACTGTGGGGTTATGCTATATATTATACAGCATGGTGTATGGACTACACTGTATATTATATAGCATGGTTTATGGATTATACTGTATATTATACAGCATGGTGTATGGACTATACTGTATATTATATAGCATGGTGTACGGATTATACTGTATATTATATAGCATGGTGTATGGATTATACTGTATATTATACAGCATGGTGTATGGACTATACTGTATATTATATAGCATGGTGTACGGATTATACTGTATAGTATACAGCATGGTGTACGGATTATATTGTATATTATACAGCATGATGCACGGATTATACTATATATTATACAGCATGGTGTATGGATTATACTTTATATTATACAGCATGGTGTATGGATTATACTGTATATTATACAGCATGGTGTATGGATTATACTGTATATTATACAGCATGGTGTATGAATTATACTGTATATTATACAGCATGGTGTACAGATTATACCATATACTATACAGCATGATGCACAGATTATACTGTATATTATACAGCATGATGCACGAATTATACTATATATTATACAGCATGGTGTATGGATTATACTTTATATTATACAGCATGGTGAATGGACTATACTGTGTTGTATGGGATGGCGCAGGGGTTATATGTGACAATTATTTTAGGTTTTCATATCACCCACCTTTGATGGCGCTGTGCCCAGCTCTGAGCCGACCCCGCTCAGCAGCTGCCAAGTCTTAGAGGGAACACTGGTACTGACAGTATAATACACTCTACTACATAAGTAGTACAGTGAATTATAAAAGCGATCAGTGGTTCACATGTAAAAGTCCCCTTGTGGGACTAAAGAATGGTAAAAAAAAAGAGTCAAAGCTTTACTTAAATAAAAAAAAAGTTAAAATATCTTTACCAGTGAAAAAATGCTTTTCACTTGAAAAAAGTGCAAAAATATACACTACACTACTACAGTATACACTATACATGTAATGTATCTCACGGTGAACGCTGTAGAAAAAAAAGACAGAACTGATGCGTTATGTATTCCAAAATGGTGCAATTAAAAACTGCAACGTTCCCTGCAAAAAAAAAAAAAACAAGCCCCTATATAAACCCCTATATAATTGGAAAAATAAAAAAGTTACAGGTCTTGGAAGGTGACTATAAAAAAATTTAAAAAATTGCTTTGTCTCTAATGTTTTTTCATAAACTGAATTTTTGGTCATTTTTCAATCATTATGAATGTTTTTTTTTCACAAATGTAGCACAGCTATTATGTGTTACAAGAGATCTCATGTGTAACATATTTAACGTATAAAAATGTTATTTGAAAGCGCCATTAAAGGGGTTGTCCAAGTTATGAAAAAAAAATATAGCACTGTAAATCTGATGGGCAGCAATATATAACTAAGTTCAGCAATTTTTCGGCAAAAAAAAAAATCTATATTTTCTCATTTCCCTGGTTCTCTTCTGGTCTTTGTTTACATGCAATAACAACAATCTAAGCCCCTCCCCCTTCTCTGCAAAGGCAGTGAATACAAGTGCTGAGTGACATGGCTGCCTGCTGGAATATTCAGCAGCATGTTGTATGTGTAGGACTACAAGTCCCAGCTGTACAATGACACTGCTGATACACACAGGAAATTCTCCCTACCTGTTCTTGTACAATACAATTCCTCTATAGCTCCTTGCCCAGCATTTGTCTCCTCTCACTGCTGCAGCTACTATTTGTTGTAAAGCCTTGAGCCCTCAGTGTGTTCTGGCTGAAGGGGTTAATGTTTTATCTGAAGGGATCCAGGGAGAGCAGATAGCAGGAGCCCGGCAAAGAAAGGGGGCGTGGCCAGTGACGTCTCGCCAGGTGTAAGGTGACATCACAGGTCATGTGACCCTCAGTCACCTCTGAGAAACCAGCAGCTTTAGAAACACAAAGTATATGGGAAAGTTGTTATACCTGACAAGTTAGAAACATATAAAGAACAAAAAAAATAACTCGGACAACCCCTTTAATGCCATGGCACTGTACAACACGTGGGGGTTACACATAATATAAATATGTAATAAACAAGAAACTGTTAACAGACTGGTACAGAGGTGAAAAGGACCCTGCCCTTAAGAGCCTACAATTTTTCCCTAAGTGTCTTGCAGACTTTGCTGTTATCTTCTTGAGACATTGTCTGATTTTCTGTACAACGTTTCTACATTTGTCTCTCATTTTGGCCTTTATCTTTGGTATTTGTGCTTCTGCCTAGCCACTATCCTTGATGTGCTGCTAAATATAGAAGCAATCATTGAAGGATGGAAGCATGTCAATTGAAGCTATGACGGATGGAGCAGAAAAAGCTGTCTAATTGGACCACAATTTTATGAGATAACCATAAAGTGAACTCAAGACTTTTTTTTCTTTTTAATTTTCATCTGAAGCACATATAAAATGCCTACTGTAAATGTGGAACAGACCCAGAGTACACATTATTTCAAATGTATGATCTCTGTCACTAAAGTTTACAAGGTAGGTCAAGCTTGTACAATCCCTGGGGAGAGTTCAATCTGTGCTGTCTACACAAGTGCAATCAGTTCATTGATTGAAAGCAAACCTTAAGAACATGCTCTATTACACCCGCTTTTGAGAAATAAATCGCGGAAACTGTATACAGTCACTAGTATGCCTACTTATGGCCATCACAGATTTTACGTGTGTCACATGAAAGCATAGTATTGTCCTATATTTTATTAAAGAGGAAAAAGTAATAGAGACTGGTTTATTTTCGATGACGCCTGCAACTCTTTGCCTTTTTTTTTCTGTTTTGTGACTTTTCCATTAAAATGGCTTTTATGATTGTGAATAAATGACTTTAAATAATGGCTTCCTACCTCTGCCATTAATGGATTAGCATGTTATTATCTCACAGAAGCATTTCTGCATACAACTCTTGTCTTGAAATATTTATCCTCACCAGTCACCTCTCGTGTTCTCTGTGTGAAGTGAATGGTACTTGTCAAGCTTCTCAATTTTCTTGATTACTAAATACGGCTGATTGAAGGTCAACAATCATTTATTAATAGCAACTATTCTGCAAGGTTTTTTCTCCTCTAAGATATACTGTTCAGCAGAATTATGTTTACCAGTGTCTTGTTTTCAATGACTGTGTTGCCATTTTGAGAGTCACTTTAATATAAAAGCCCACAGCATGCATAGGGGCACTTCTAGTAAACATTGTAATTAATGTACAGTATACAGAAATACACAGGTTATACAGAAAATTATTATTTCCAGAGATTCGGATATATAAAAAATAACTAAACTTTTCTAAAATCTTCTTTTAAAATGTTCTAAATAGCCTAAAAGTGATTTTTTTAAATGTACTTTATTAATCAAATAGGTACCCAAAGTCCTGGGTGCTGTCTTGTCTTAAAATCATTATCCTAGTACAGAGCTGACATGTACTGGTATATGAATTTCACTGAGGAGCGCAGGGAACACTGCACAGGCCAGAGCACAGATTGATGCTCCTGTCTATGCACTCCTCAAGTTTGGCTTGGCTAAACTCTGACACAGCACATCTGTGCAGATGCTCTATGCCAGGATTTAGCATTGTGGGCTCCTGCCTTAGCCCGCTCCGCTTAGCTCATGGCTCAAGTACATTGGTACAGGAGTAGCAGTGTGTCATAGAGAGCCTTGAGCTGAGGCAGGAGCCCACAACGCTAAATCCTGGCATA
Organism: Rhinella marina; assembly: GCA_900303285.1. Lineage (NCBI taxonomy): Eukaryota > Metazoa > Chordata > Amphibia > Anura > Bufonidae > Rhinella > Rhinella marina. The sequence goes on along the minus strand of ONZH01019329.1, from coordinate 64,087 downwards.
GCACATCTGTACAGGGTAAAGAATACTGATGTGCTGTACCAAAATTTCGCCAAGCTTGATTGGGGCACAGGCAGGAGCAGAGATCTGTGCTATGGCCTGTGCAGCGTTCCATGCAGTCACCAGTGAAATCCGTATACCAGTACAGCAGAGCAGTACAGCGCACAGTAGCAGAGCCTACTACATGGAGCAGCAGCACAGGCATGACACTGACAGGAGAGGCAAGATGTCTGGCTGTGTCAAACAAGAGGAAGGATAGCCCTTTGCTGTTCAGGAACACCGATGAACAAATCGATTCATAGAGTTAAGGCACTGTATATAATTCAGGTGTGCATTATATATATATTAAATCTTCATTGGTGTGTATTTGATCAATTAATTTTTTGCTTTTTTTGTACCCAATAAGCGGTGCAAAGTTTTGATGCACGTTGATACATATTAAATTAATCTCTTTCCATAAAGAGCACATCCCCTCAAGTCACACAAAGTGTCTAAAAACACATGATGTGCTGCATAGCATGTACAGTAAATATGCGGGGTGTACTCACTTTTGTTAGAAACTATATATGTAACACTGGCAGTCCTTGTTTGCCAGCATTTCCAAACTCCCAGTGGGCATGGTAGCCAGAACGCTCACCTGTCTCTATGTTCTGTTGCAGTCTGTGCTTACCAGCATCACTCTGTTTTTTGCTGGGACTCAGCCACCACAGTAGTGTCCTGCCTGTCAACTCCTCTTGTGTTTTTTCTTCCCCTGGCTTTAAAGGGCCTTTGCACATGTTCTAATATGCCTCAACCTATATCTAGCCTTCCCACGCACATTTCCCTGTTTGACTATACCTGCTCAAATAGGTCCCTTAGCTTTCTGGTCTCTGCAAAGGTGTTTGTTACCATTTGATCTACCCTACCCAACTTCTGTCCATTTATCACACTGACCCTGTGCTGCCTGCCCCAACTTTTAGCCTGTTAATAAGTTAACCTGTTACCCTACCTGCCCTTACCTTGGTCTTGTCCACTAACTACAATTTTGCCTGTCCCCTTGGTGCCATGGACAGGTGTTACTTAACCTGTCACTGAACTGAAACTATTTCAGGAAGTAGTGGCCTGGTGGTTCCCCTGCAGCAGAGACCAGATGCCTATATAGAGGGGAAAGGGAGCAAACCAGGGGGATACTTAGCAGTTTCTCTAATTCCCTTAGCAGTAGCTGTAAGCCAAATCGGTTCAGTGTCACAGTCGGTAGACACCTGTTTTCAGCACGGTATGCCAAAATTCTAGCGCATTTTCCATAGCAAATGCCTCCCAATGTGTTTTGCTGTATGGTATTTCTGTGGCATTTTCTGGACCATTGCATGTGGTGCTTTTTATTTTATTTGGCATTTTCCCTATAGGCTTGGAGTAATGCATATACAAAATGACATTGCATAAAAAAATACAACTAATGCTTGTGAAAAACAAATTTTACATTAAAAAAATATTTTGAAATGGGATTTTGTTATGCCCTTTAGATGCCTGAAAACTGTAAAAGAGCCCTAAAGAAAGTTTTTCAGTGGCTGGTCTTTGATAAGCAGGAGAACACTGAAACACTAGATCATCTGTGTCACTCAAAATATGTTGTCCTTTCCAGACTGTAACGAGGGCTTTTTCATTTTTCCTGGTTCAGATTTATAAATCTCAAGTACAGTTTAATTAGCCAACTTTTCTAATAATTAAGCAATAGAACATGATGTTATACTGTGATATATTGGTCATGGAATCATTTCTAATGCATACATCAAATGTGTTTCCAGCTGGTGTCATTCTGTTAAGTCTAATATAGTAAAATCTCACATAAAAGTATTTAGTTTCATATCATCAGTCATTGCTGGGCATTGTGACAAGTTTGGATCTTCTATCAAAAACCTCATTGAGGGTTTAGCCACCCTAAAGGATCTCTGGAGTAGGATTACTCAGCTTAATATTCTTTATCTCGCTTTACAACATTAAAAAGAAGAGATCTTGGCTTTGAGAGAATTAATAACCACTCTTCTTGAAGAAAAGATTACTGAAATCAATGATGTGATTAGGATTGTAAATAAGAAGTACAAGACGTTGCCATTAAAAGCAGTCTCCAATGCTAACGGGAAAATGTGTGAGTCTTACTGATGGGCTTACGGCAAAAAATCCTCCATCAAACATTAAAGTCAATACGGAACAATCTTGCAGATTAATTACGTATCCTGATTAGGGTTATTTGTGATAGAGGACATTGCTTTCTATGTTCCCTGTAGGTTTCCTTGGTAATTGCAGTTGAGACAAGGCAAGGATGTTACAGTCGGGTTTGTAAATTTAAACAATTCAGGTGTTAGTAGATCTGAAAAACAGGTCGACCAAAGTAACAAACAGAATGCTCTCAATGGCAAGTAAATGATGCGGACAAATTAGGAGCAGCCTTTAACAGCTAAAGAGAACATGAATTGTTCAGCTGAATTGTGTTAAGTCTCAAGGCTGCCATATTACCAAGCTGTTTACAAAGACTTTCCAGTAATTAAAAAGCACATAAACATACTCTAGAAACCATCAACTACTGTATCATTTCTTCAGCAATACTTTGAATTTGAGTTAAAGCAATTAACCTTGTATTATCCAGGAATTATTTACACTTCACCGACCCAACATTCATAATATGCAGTGTAGCTACTTACAGTATTTTCCCAAGTCTGATTCTGTCTGTCTATCTATCTATCTATCTATCTATCTATCTATCTATCTATCTTTCAAGTCAAGTAAAGTATATGATGATTATATGTTGCACACAGGCCTTATGATAGATGCACCAATGACGCATGCAACAAGTGAAGATTTTGGAGCAAGATGCACCTAATTTATTAAGAAGTGCAATTTATAGTAAATCTCCTGCCCCTAAGCGTGAGCCACAACCATGTTTTACAAATGTCAAGGGCAAAAAGTATCAGATTTTTTTGCATAATAGAAGTGCGGATGTGACATAGATAACAGGATGTATCATGGATAAGGAAACTGAGCGGATTCACAGAATAAAAACTATGAACTCCCTAGGCCTTTTATTTACACTTAGTCATTAGACTATAGAACATTTCTTTCAACACGTGCTTACACCTTTTAAAAACATAACTTTTAATATATCATACTTTAAATGAAAATGACACTGAAAGACCCTCTTTAAAAGCACAGTGGTGTGCAGTGTCTATGCCCTTCCATGAGGAGTGATTATTCACATTATTCCATTGCTTCTATTAGGGCGTTTATGCCTCATATATAACTCTCATGACGTCAGTCTTAGTACTCATTCGATGCATTCATCTGTTCTATACCTAGATATTCCTCTTATAACGGGCTAACTACACCTCCACTGTTGATTAAAACATATGCACACAACACATCATCTGCCTCCCGACATGTTTTGCTGGAATACCAGCGTCTTCAGGGAATCAGGCAGGTAAGTGTTTGGGGGCGGAGACCACCTTATAAAAGGTAAGTTGCTGATGTCACTATCTGATTATCCCATAGGAGGTCTTTTATTATATTGCTTCTATTGCGGTAAGTATTACCTTGGCAGTGATTCGCTTGTTCACGTAGTGTGCGTCGCCTACTCACCTCCTACCAGTCTGGCTCGGATTACTTCACTCATATCGGGCGTTCGTGCATGCACGCGGACTTAGAAGTTTTGCTACATCGCTCACTACAACTATGGAGGCAAAACAAAGAATGAACTATGTCACAGCATAGGGGATAACTTGGGCAACATTAGACAGAAAAGGGACACTTCTATTTCAAAACACATTCATGAAATACACGTGGGAGACCCAAAATCACTTAAGTTTTGCATAATAGAAGTGCGGATGCGACATAGATAACAGAATCCTACATAAGGAAACTGAGCGGATCCACAGAATAAAAACTGTGAACTCCCTAGGCCTTGTCACGAACCAGCAGGTGTGAAGTCACTGTGCCACATGTCCTACCTCCTCTAAGGGCATAGTCTAAGTGAACCCCTCATTCTTTGCAGTACCCCTGATGGTGGGGATGCCTTCTATGGGTTTTTCTTCAGTTGGCATTTATTATTGTACTCTTTTATGAACCAGCTATGGATGATTGGACCATAAAGGGTCTATTAAAAGATCAACTCTTCTAGGGGAAATATGTGTTTAGGTACCCGCTTAGAATGACTTTAAACTTCCATTGGTCCCCTTATTGTGCTTTGGTGCACTTTACTTTGTTGTATGAAATAACTCCCCATAATAATATGGTAAGCCATTCTTTATGCCATCAGACAGCCAATACAGTCTTATTCTTTTGGCTATCTTTATTGTTTATAACTATAACTGCACCGCAATTTATTTTATTTTGCCCTTGTTTACTTTCATTTTCATATTTGCATTGATCCCTTGTTATATAGGGAGATTGATGTTGTGTCAATGAAATATTTGCCTCACCCCCTTTGAGTTGGGCTAGGCATTATATATGATGTGTGTTACCATTACCAAGTATGGCCCAACATGATTTACTATTTAATTGTGAATGCCCTGACTGTGCCACTGCACATCTGATCTCTTCTAATTCTGTGTAAGTACTGCATTCGGCCTAGTGTACCAGTGTGCATGGTCCACTGATGTCATGGTGCATCGGATTGGTGATGCATGCACCGTGACATCATCGCGTGTGGGACGCATGACTCATGCGTGTGACGTCATCTTGCACTTGCCAGTGATGACAGAAGGCATGCATGTGCTCTTCTATTTTCTTAAACACCAGCACTCTGGTAAGTCTATACATAGTAATGGCATGTGGACCAACTGGCCACACCACTCGTCCTCATGTGGGCACTACAGGCCATGGGCTTACCATCTGGCAATTAACACCTTGTCCCCTGATAAACCTGTGTAGGAAACACCCAGGGGAAATGTTTAGGGGACATTAGGTAGGGTGATCTAGTGAGAGGAACAGCAACCAGTAAGTGGAGCTGTCCCTTTCAGTGTGATAAGGGTCCATTCACACGTCCGCAAAATAGGTCCGCATCTGTTCCGTAATTTAAAAAAAATTGAACATGTCCTATTCTTGTCCGCATCCATGGACAAGAAAAGGTATTTTTATTATAGAGCCGGCCATGTGCGGTTCGCAGAATACGCACATTACTGGTGTCCATGTTTTGCGGATCTTCAATTTGCAGACCGCAAAACCGTTGCAGACATGTAAATGGACCCTAACTGAGTTCTTCAGTGATTTGTATTTCTTCAGAAAAAAACACAATGTAACCCCAATTTGCTTACTGGATACCTGGCTGCCCAAACATTCAGGGGCATACTTGACATAGTTAGGGGCATTAAACACCTGGCTGGGGCCAGTGAAGAGGAGGTGGGAGGAGAAGGGCAAGAGCAGGAGTATCAGGTCAGCAGTTTGATTAATGTAGTAAGGAGGGGTAGAGGGAAAAGTGCCAGGGAGGCTAGTCCTGAGCTGGAACGCCCTAGTAAATATGCCTGTTTGGCTGATATCACCTTAATGGGGAGGGTGCAACTGCCCTGGGGGAAAAAAATGGTTAGACTTCTGGAGGAGCTTTTAAACTAGGATCTGGGGGGAGGGTATTACTAATAAGGGGGTAGATAGTGTAGATAGAAAGTGGGTCATAGGAGGGGGGAGTGGGGGGTTAGTGGGGGTTGGGATTAGTGAGGAATGTAGGGAGAATATTGGGCAAAACATCAACCAAAGTAACCCAAAAACCCTGGATGTTCACTTCACAGGTAATAGTAATTTAAAAAGGCGGGTAAAAAATATACATAGACCTCTTAAGTGTATGTACACTAATGCCAGAAGCCTGACTAATAAAATTGGTGAACTGGAATTAGTGATGTGTGAGGAGGACTATGACATAGTGGGAATAACGGAGACATGGCTGGATGATATCTATGACTGGGCAGTTAACGTACAGGGTTACTGTTTAGAAAGGATCGCCAAAACCGGAGAGGGGGAGGCATCTGCCTTTATGTAAAGTCCTGTCTAAAGCCCACACTCCGGGAAGATATAAGTGAGGGACATGAAGATGTGGAGTCACTGTGGGTAGAAATAAATGGAGCCAAAAACAATAATAAAATACTAATAGGAGTTTATTATAAACCCCCTAATATACCAGAGTCCACAGAAAATCTACTTCTAAATGAAATAGACGAGGTGGCAAATCATAATGAGGTCGTTATTATGGGAGACTTCAACTACCCAGATATAGACTGGGAAACTGAAACCTGTATATCTCATAAAGGAAACAGGTTCTTGGAAATAACCAAAGACATTTACCTTTCCCAACTGGTTCAGGACCCGACTAGAGGGACGGCCATACTGGACTTAGTATTAACCAATAGACCTGACAGAACAACAGATGTGCAGGTTGGGGGACACCAGGGAAATAGTGACCATAATATAATAACCTTCAAATTATCATTCAAAAGAGTGTTTTTTCAGGGAGGAACAAAAATACCAAACTTCAAAAAAGCTAAAATTAGCCAACTAAGAGAGTCCATAGGCCTAACTAACTGGGACAAAATCCTCAAAAATAAAAATACAGCCACAAAATGGGATATTTTTAAAAGCATCCTAATATCTAATTGTGAGAGGTACATACCTCATGGGAATAAAAGGTTAAGGAACAAGAAAAATCAATGTGGATAAATAGAACTGTAAAGAAAGCAATAAATGACAAACAGAAAGCATTTAAATCACTAAAACAGGAGGGTGGCGAGGAAGCATTGAAAAACTATAAGGAAAAAAATAGAATATGTAAAAGACAAATAAAAGCAGCCAAACTAGAGACCGAGAGATTAATCGCCAAAGAGAGTAAAACTAACCCGAAAATATTCTTTAATTATATAAATGGTAAAAAGTATAAACCCGAAGGTGTTGGCCCCTTACAGAGCAATGAGGGGGGAGTTGCAGAGAGCGATGAGAGAGCAAATCTATTAAATATTTTTTTCTCCACGGTATTCACTGAGGAAAATAAACTGTCAGATGAAATGCAGAATATAAAAGTAACTTCCCCATTAAAAGTGCCCTGTCTGACCCAGGAAGAAGTACAGCGACGTCTTAAAAAGATTAAAATAGACAAATCGCCAGGACCGGATGGCATACAGCCCCGTATAAGAGAATTAACTAATGTCATAGCCAGACCCTTATTTCTGATAGTTAAGGACTCTATACTGACAGGGGGTGTTCCACAGGATTGGTGCATAGCAAATGTGGTGCCAATATTCAAAAAGGGTCCAAAAACAGAGCCCAGAAACTATAGGCTGGTAAGTTTAAACATCTGTGCTGGGTAAACTGTTTAAAGGTTTTCTGAGAGATGCTATCTTGAAGTTTCTCAATGAAAATAAGCAAATAACTCCATATCAGCATGGCTTCATGAGGGATCGGTCATGTCAAATCAATTTAATCAGTTTCTATGAGGAGGTAAGTTCTAGACTTGACCATAGCGAATCAATGGATGCTGTATATCTGGACTTCTCCAAAGCATTTGACAATGTGCCGCATAAAAGGTTAGTATATAAAATGAGAATGCTTGGCCTGGGAGAAAATGTCTGTATGTGGGTAAGTAACTGGCTCAGTGATAGAAAACAGAGGGTGGTTATTAACGGCACATATTCAGATTGGGTCACTGTCACTAGTGGGGTACCACAGGGGTCAGTATTGGGCCCTATTCTATTCAATATATTTATTAATGATCTGGTATAAGGCTTGCATAGTAAAGTATCAATTTTTGTAGATGACACTAAACTGTGTAAAATAATTAACACAGAAGAGGACAGTACATTGCTACAGATGGATCTGGACAGATTGGAGGCTTGGACAGATAAGTGGCAAATGAGGTTTAACACTGACAAATGTAAGGTTATGCACATGGAAAGGAATAATGCAAGTCACCAGTACATACTAAATGGTAAAACACTGGGTAACACTGACATGGAAAAGGACCTAGAAATTTTAGTGAATAGCAAACTAAGCAGTAGAAACCAGTGTCAGACAGCTGCTGCCAAGGCCAATAAGATAATGGGTTGCATCAAAAGAGGCATAGATGCCCGTGATGAGAACATAGTCCTGCCACTTTACAAATCACTAGTCAGACCACACATGGAGTACTGTGTACAGTTCTGGGCTCCTGTGAACAAGGCAGACATAGGAGAGCTGGAGAGGGTAATAACTAAAGTAATAAGTGGAATGAGTGCACTACAGTACCCAGAAAGATTATCAAAAGTAGGGTTATTTACTTTAGAAAAAAGACGACTGAGGGGAGATTTAATAACTATGTATAAATACATCAGGGGTCAGTACAGAGATTTCTCCAATGATCTATTTATCCCCAGGACTGTGACGAGGGGTCATCCTCTGCGTCTGGAGGAAAAGAAGGTTTGTACACAAACATAGAAGAGGATTCTTTACAGTAAGAGCAGTGAGACTATGGAACTCTCTGCCTGATGAGGTGGTGATGGTAAGTTTACTAAAAGAGTTCAAGAGGGGCCTGGATGTATTTCTGGAGGGTAATAATATTATAGGTTATAGTTACTAGAGATGGGTCGTTGATCCAGGGAGGTATTCTGATTGCCTGATTGGAGTCGGGAAGGAATTTGTTCCCTTAAAGTGGGGAAAATTGGCTTCTACCTCACAGGGGTTTTTTGCCTTCCTCTGGATCAACTTGTAGGATAATAGGCCGAACTGGATGGACAGATGTCTTTTTTCAGCCTTAAAAACTATGTTATTGATGACACTGCAGATTTGTAACAGTTGTTAGTTTGCACAATAGATGTTAGTCCATGTCAGCAGACATCAATATGTTAGATATTATTCGTGCCCATGTAGTCTAGCATAAATAACATATAAGTTTGTGGTAGATGTTATTGTGCAGATATAATCCAGTATAGACAGTGTATCGGTTAATAGGGGGTGGATACTCACTGTTTGTAACTGTAGTTCAACATCAGTGGCGTCCCACGTGGTGTCAGGATAATGTATCACTCACCCCTTTCAGCGCGTGTCTTTTAGGTCACTATCTGTAGCGGCTGTATTTGCAAACCTCTATTGGTCACGATCGTGCTAATGTTGTATCAAGCGCCAATGTTTTTGTGCTTTTTTGAACACTTATGTGGTCATAATATCTGGTCTACATGTTTCAGTATAATTTATGTGAATACTGTGTTATTTTTTTATTGTTTTTTTATTATTTGAAGTTATTTTAGTATTTTTAATAAATCATGTATTATTCTATTTATATGTCCTAGATGTGAGTGCCTGCCCACTATTTTTGCAATATTGTTCTATTGTTTTCTTCATTTTTTTACATTTTCATATAAAACAAATTAACATATACAAATATCTTAAAATGTGAGACTCTGTCATTTGTTAGAAATATGCCAAATTCTTACCTTTAGGGGGAAACAGAGAAGAACAAAATTAAAAAGACTATGTCTCGCCACAATGCAGTTGGCCTGCATTTCTGTCTTTCTGATTCTATTGTGAACTTAATTCTGGTATGATATATAATCAATTATAGTGAAAAAACTGTAATGTAGTCCATATAAATAGAGAAAAAATGCATCTATGTGGCAGATTTCAGTATGTTAAGAGATAAGATAAACGAATACCTGTAGGGTTATATGACAAGTTATCTTTCATAGCGACCGATCATACAACATCTCTTTAGCCCCATCAATCCCTATATGAGGGACAGATATGTCAAATACCTCTCCAACACGGTGGAAACTGCTATGTGCTTAAAACAATCAATCACCAACAGAATGTAAAAATGAGTCAGTGTCTTAAAGGTAATTTTGAGAGGTACGTACCTTATAAGAGTAAAAGTAAGGGATAACAAAAAACATTGCCGATAAATAGAAATGTAAATGTCAGTAAATTACAAAAAGAAAGCATTTCAATTATTAAAACAGGGAGGTATTGAAGAGGCATTAAACAACTAAAAAAACAGAATATGTAAAAGACAGAATATGTAAAAGACAGATAAAGGCAGCCAAGCTCGAGACAGATTGCCATTGCCAAAGAGAATAAAACTAACCCTAAAATGTTCTTCAATTGTAAATGGTAAAATGTTTAAACCTGAATTTAAACCTGAAAGTATTCGACCATTAAAAAGTGAAGAAGGAGGAGTTGTAGAGGGCAATGAGGTGAAAGCAAATTTATTGAATATTTTTTCTGTACTGAGGAAAATGAAAAATATCAGATGAAATGCAGAGTGTCAAAATAAACTTCCTATTAAATGTGACCTGTCTGATCCAGGAAGAAGTGCAGCAATGTCTTAAAAATATTAAAATAGACAAATTACTGGGTCCAGATGGCACACACTCCCAGATTCTAAGAGAATTAAGTAATGTAATAGACAGACATTTATTTCTAATATCTAAGGACTCTATAATGACAGGGTCCGTTTCATAGGATTGGCTTAATAAATGTTGTGCTAATATTCAAAAGGGGAAAAAAACAAAGCCTAGAAATTATAGGCTGCAAAGTCTAACATCTGTTGTGGGAATACTGTTTGATGTTTTTTTAAGATATTCTATCTTGGATTATTTTAATGAAAGCATATAACACTGTATTAGCATGACTTCATGATGGATCAGTCATGTCAAACTAATCTAATCAGGTATGAGGAGGTAAGTTTTAGACTGGATTGTGGTGAGTCAATAGATGTCAGTAGTGTTAAGTAATTGACTTCCATCTGAATTTCAGGCAAAATTTGACTTGCTGTGATGCCTAATTTCCTTGTGCTTTGTGGTAACAAATCAATTTTCCCTGAAATGCTGGTAAAAAAAAATACATACTCACCTCATCCATTTGCATGCAAAGAGACCGTTGGGACCATGGTGACGTATGGTCGGGCACAGTGACGTCATCAGCGATGATGTCATTGCACTCAGCCAGTGTGATGATGTCATCACGTATGCGGTGTCTTCAATCAAGATGGCTGCGACAACCTCTACACGAGCATATGGATATGATATATGTATTTAATTTTTTTTCCCTGATTAACACCTGAAATGCCTAAACTGTAGCCTCAGATGCTGCAGTCAGCGATAAACACGGCATCTGAAGCATCTATGGCACGATCTGTGCTGTTTTGTCTGTACATGGACCTACTGTAATAACTTTTTAACCATGTTGGAATAAAAGTTATTTTTTACTTTTAACCATTGGAGTGCTGGATTAATTTTTCATCAAGTAAGATATCATTACAGTAGCAGGAATAATGGCTTTATGTAGGACAGGACATTGTCGTAAGAAACAAAGTAATAAAAAATGTAGGATATTCAATGAATATAACATATGTGGAATAAACATGTGGCCTTCTGTGAGTGATCATGCCCTGGATTTAACCATTCAAGGATTACCTTAACAAAATCATAAAGGGTTAATTTTTTTCACTGTCTAAGATACATTACACAACCCAATCAGCTCATAGCAACCAATCAGATTCCACCTTTCATTTTCCAAAGGAGCTGTCAAAAATGAAAGGTGGAATCTGATTGGTTGTTATGGGCAACTAAGACAGTTCTACTTTACACAAGTTTGATAAATGACCCCATTAGTTTTTAATGCTGTTTCCATACAGCATTAATATGTAATGGTTCCAGTGAATTACTATTGTATTCAGATCTGCGTATTTAATAGTTTAAAATAGGAATCTGAATTGTGCTTTGGTACTGGCTGGTACCTCAGTACCAAAGCCCACTTCGGATTCCTATTTTAAACAGTTTTTAAATACATAGATATGAGTAAAGAAGTAATTTAACTAGGTCTTGTGCGACTTCGGCCAAGATGAAGTTTGGCACCACTGAGTCAATACATCTCAGTACAGAAACAAAAGCATTAGCATTAAAAGCAAACAAAAGCAAAAGCATTAGCATTAAAAACAAAGCTTTTGAACGAATCGACTTCAGATCTATGATCCGAAGGTCAATTCGCTCAAGCCTACTTGGACGGCCACAAAGTAAACAGAAAATGTGAATAAATTGATGCCCTAAAAAGACCCCTATTTTTGTAGTTCCCTAAAAATTACTGACAGCCCAATAATGGACATTAACAACACAAACTAAACAGAAAATTTGAGTAAATTGGCTCCTAACCACCCCCATCCTTTTTGGTGTTTCTTAAAGTTAAATAAAATGAATAATTACAAAAATCCCAGTAGTGGATAGCCCAATAATGGAGCGCCCAATGACAGACAGCCCACTAACAGACAAAGACAGCCCAGTAATAGACAGCAACAACACAAACCTTACAGAAAATCTGAGTAAATTGGCTCCCAAACCCCTCACCGTTTTTGGTGTTCTCTAAAAGCTTAAAAAATATATTAATAATAACATTCATCCCAGGAGCAGATAGCCCAATAATGTACACAGACAACCCAATAACACACAATATAAACTAAACATAAAGTATGAATAAATTAACTCATTAATTCCCATCCCTTTTGGTGTTCTCTAAATGTTACATAACATTCATAATTATTTACTGTATGGTAGGTTTCAAAGCAAGGGTAATTACAGAGGCCTGGTTGTAGTGGACACCTGGGGCAATAAAACCAGGTATCCCTCCTCCTTCATTGATCACTATGATTTGGAGGCAGTGACAGGTTCAGAATGAAGAAAATGCCTCAGCTGATTACTAAGGTGCAATGCTATCAAACAGGAGGTACTTCTCCTGGAACTAGAGGAAGATGTTTTTTTCTTGGACATTTTTATAACGGACAAATTGAATATATATAGTGCTACCTTTTTATATGAAGGACTTTGTCAGAGAGATCCACATTAGAGATGAGCGAGAAAGAGACATAAATTAAATTGTGTAGATTTTAGGGAATTTGATCAGGGAAAACTATGAGGCAGTGGGTGGCAGGTCACGCAGTGCTTAATACAGTTGCTTTCTGCTATAGAAGCTCAGCCTTGCAGTTCTGTATTATAAAACTTTTTTTTCTGTATATGAACAGAGGCAGATTTTCTTTTTTAAAATATCTGGTTTCTATATAGGTTTATTGCCAGCACAGCCCCCCAATGACATTCTGCTGCAAACGATGAGCAATTGCACATTTTTTGTCAGTGCATCATATCCTTGTTGCCTTATAGAAAAAGTATTTTATGGCAATAATTCCTGAAGAGACCAAGGGTATTGAAGCTGCAATTCTTATTTTGGCCAGCAGGTGGCAGGCCAATATAAGAAATGAGCAATTCGGTACAAATAATGGGTCTAAAAGACCCATGATTGTTCAGAATTTATTTTTTAATGGATTTTTTAGGCTCAGATACGAGCATCAAAATCATAAAAAAGTAAAAAAAAGTAAAAAAAAAATATAAAAATATAAATGTTTAAATCAACCCCTTTTCCGTAGAATAAAAAATAAATAAAAAAACATCATCATGGGCATCACTGCATTCAAAAAAGCCTGTACTATTAAAATATAAAAATATTTTTCCAAGACGATGAATGGTGTAATGTAAAAAAGGGCCAAATTGGCCAATTTGCCATTTTTACATTGCTTCTCTTACCAAAAAAATGTTATAAAATATGATCAAAAAGTCACACACACTCCAAAATAGTATCAATAAAAACAGATTGCCCCGCAAAGAATGAGTCCCCACACAGCTCAGTAGATATAACTATAAAAAAGTTATAGGGTATAGAATATGGTGATGTGAAAAAAACTTTTTTTTTCCAAAGTTTACATTTATTTTTACACTATTTAGACATAAAAAACTATACTTATGTAGAGAATGGAGGGCACAGGTCAGTTTTGCCACAAAGGGAACGCCACTGGGAACAAAACCTGTAAAATGGTGGAGAAATTGAGTTTTTTTTCCAATTCCAGCCCATTTGGAATTTTCCCGCTTCCCAATACATTGTATGTCATATTAAATGGTGGCATTAGAAAGTACAACTTGTGCCACAAAAAATAAGCCCTGATATAGCTATGTGAACAGAAAAATAAAAAAGTTATGGCTCAAGTAAGTTAGGGAAGAAAAATGAAAACAAAAAACCTCCAGTATCCTAAGGGTTAATTGCTGAACCAATGACCTTAAATGCATAGTTCAACAAGATTTAATCACAAACACTCCATTATTCTCAAAGTGAATTGTCAGTACCAGTGTGCAGTGTGTTTGTAGAAGGGAAGGGATATTTAATTGTGCCTCTGTCTTTAAATTACAGAAAACATACCGGTGACTTTTCACTTATAGGCCTTGTAATAAAATGTCTGGAAAATTAAATATAGCAAAATGAAAAAACTCAAGCCTTGTCATCTGAGAGTCAGAATGTCGGTAGTAACAGCGTTAGACATCCAGCCAGTAGTAGTAGTAGCATTTGTAGCCACCGTAATGACCACAGAGGCAGTAGTAGCATCAGCGACAGAGTAGGGGATCGCGAGCGGAGATAAGGAGCCCACAATCACATATTACAGTCTGATAAAAGTGTCCAGGAGAGTGAAGACTATGACGATGATTGTGTGTTGGACAAGACCTGGGAGCCAGGTTGTGGCGCCGGGGAGGAGGTGACAAGAGAGGAGGAACGTGGGGCTGAGGACAATAAAGATCAGGGACAAGTCGCTCCAACTCCCCCTCCCTCCTATCATACGTGTAAAGAGAAGCGTTGCCATGCCATGTTAGAGCTGATCGGCCTGGGCAAGAGTAGGGAGTAGGGCATAAAACAGCAAACATTCCAATGTGGCCATATCTCTGCCAACTCCATCTGGGCAAGGCAGTCAGCGACAATGGCCAGAACGTTGTGGCCATGGTGCACTTAGGGGCAAATAACACATATTCTGATTAATTTAGCTGTGTAATGCATTTTGAAAAAATATACTTGCTTACAGAGGATGCTTGCCATGTGCAGCATACTGTTCTTGCATTTCAGCCACTATTATGTGGCATGAAATTCCCTCCTAGTCTTTCAGTGACAGAACGGTTTGACATTGCACTACTTGATCAGAGGTGTTCCAACTAGCTGGAATTCTGCCATGCATATGCGAGAGCGTCTATACAAGCAACATAAAGCAATGAATGATTATGTCATCAACCAGACTTCCTCAGCAGGAAGCATGTGTTCTCTTGAGGTATGACAGAAGCAGCTCATCAGGGATGCCTGTCATGTACTCAGGCCCTTCGAAGAGGCCACCAGATTTGTCAGTATTGACAACTGCAGCATCAACTATGTCATCACCCTAATATTTATCTTAGAGCAGATGCTCACACTGATGCAACAAGAGATGGGGAAGAAGAGCAGCTTCTACAGTTGCTGGCCACCCTATAGCTATTGGGAACCCATAAGGAGAAAGTCCTGTAGAGGAAAAAAATTAGCAGCTTCCACTCATGAAGGAGGAGGAGTCTGTGGTGGAGGAAGAGCAGGAGGCTAATGATGGTAATGACTCTGTCCATGATGTTCAGAACAGCTCTTCTGCCCAACCTTGAGCATACAGTTTCAGTTGGAGAATCCAGGTTGGGACGCAGTCACCTGGCCACATGCCTCACTGTGCACGGCCAGCACCCTAAGCTTGCCGCTACCTTCTCTCAGTGGGTACCCACCCAAAGTGGGATGCTACTGGCTGGTTTAATCCTTGGCAAGTCATCTGAAGGATGAATCGCTGTGACCTGTGTCATCCTGTGTCCTTTCTGGGACTGTACTATATGCTGCAGACTGTTGGATTTCCATTAAAGTCTCACTCTGTGTTGTATGCTTAGTGTTCCACCCATGGGAAAGGAACATGGGCATTCAGTAGTGGAAGCCCTGGCCCTGCACAGTCTTTATAAAGATAGCCAGGCCGGAGAATGACAGCACCCACTGACCTTTGTGTATCCACAAGCAGAAATTTGAAAGCACCATCCATTTACATCTGTATATAATGCAGCAAGTTGCCGCAGATGAGATGAGATACGGATGCCATTATATACAGGTGAATGGATGGTGGAGTGCTCTGCTGATCTTCTACAAAATTAAGATTAGCAGCTGCAGAAGTTAGAACACACTATCCGTTTACACCTGTATATAACACAGTCTGTATCTCATTCCAGGTCTCTGCCTCAAGGTGTTGGACTACAGTTACAGTCTCCAGCAACCTCTTGGAAGTACTGAAGGGACAAGAGGAGTAGTTGCACCTGTCCTACAGTATATACAGTACTTTCTTCCCCTTTATGATCCCACCTGGTGTTGGCTTAAAAAAAAATCAATAAAAAACCTGAACAAAACTTGAATGTGGAAATCCAGCCTTAAAATACACCTCTGCAGTTACAGTACAAACAATCATTGGGAGTCCACTTGGTTGGGGACCCACTAAGATGTGTTTTGCTCCTCCAAAGCCTCTCAATCTGATAATTGCAGATAAGCCATGCTTTTTGACCCTCACTATCAAGGCAAAATAGGGGGATATTTCCCTGTTGCATAAAGGGTGGCCAAAATACTTTATTACCAGGAAACACTGTATATGCAGCTTGCAGATGCTTTCGTTGAGCAAACACCTGCTGCCTGCATGTCTGACTGGGAGACTCCACTCTGGCCTCTGCAGAGTCACCCAGCTCCCATCACCTCCATTACCACAAGCAGCAGAGGCGCCAGCAGCAGCCAATTCAGTATCATCAAAATGATGAAGTAATTTTTTATGTGCCTTGCTAGACTGATGCAAATCAGCAAATAGAGGCCTACTGCCCAAACAGCCAAGTTCAGACCTACCTTTCTTTGATGCATGCCATGTTTTCTCACTCTATAGACTTCTGGGAAGCTAGATAGGAAGAGTAGACCAAACTAGCCCAGTATGTCGTTTTTTGTCCTGTGTTGTCCAGCCTCCAGTATCATCTCAGCGAGGGTTTTCAGTGTAGCAGGGAGCATTGTGACACCAAATGGACAAAGTTGTCCTCCTCCAGTATACAGTGGGGAAAAAAAGCATTTAGTCATCCACCAATTGTGCAAGTTCTCCCACTTAAAAAGATGAGAGACGCCTGTAATTGACATCATAGGTAGACCTCAACTATGAGAGACAAAATGAGAAAAAAAATCCAGAAAGTCACATTGCCTGATTTTTAAAGAATTTATTTGCAAATTATGGTGGAAAATAGCTATTTGGTCAATAACAAAAGTTCATCTCAATACTTTGTTATATATCGTTTGTTGGCAATGACAGAGGTCAAATGTTTTCTGTAAGTCTTCACAAGGTTGACACACACTGTTGCTGGTATGTTGACCCATTCCTCCATGTAGATCTCCTCTAGAGCAGTGATGTTTTGGGGATGTCGCTGGGCAACACGGACTTTCAACTCCCTTCAAAGGTTTTCTATGGGGTTGAGATGTGGAGACTGGCTAGGCCACTCCAGGACCTTGAAATGCTTCTTATGAAGCCACTCCTTCGTTGCCCTGGCGGTGTGCTTGGGATCATTGTCATGCTGAAAGACCCAGCCACATTTCATCTTCAATGCCCTTGCTGATGGAACGAGGTTTGCACTCAAAATCTCACAATACATGGCCCCATTTATTCTTTCATGTACACAGATCAGTCGTCCTGGTCCCTTTGCAGAGAAACAGCCCCAAAGCATGATGTTGCCACCCCCAAGGTTCACAGTACATATGGTCTGCAACTCAGCATTCACTCTCCTCCAAACACGATGAGTTGTTTCTACCAAACAGTTCTACCTTGGTTTCATCTGACCATATGACATTCTCCCCATACTCTTCTGGAACATCCAAATGCTCTCTAGAAAACTTCAGACGGGCCCGGATATGTACTGGCTTAAGCAGGGGGACACGTCTGGCACTGCAGGATCTGAGTCCCTGGCAGCGTAGTGTGTTACTGACGGTAGCCTTTGTTATGTTGGTCCCAGCTTTCTGCAGGTCATTCACTAGGTCCCCCCGTGTGGTTCTGGGATTTTTGCTCACAGTTCTTGTGATCATTTTGACCCTACAGGGTGAGATCTTGCGTGGAGCCCCTGATCGAGGGAGATTATAAGTGGTCTTTATGTCTTCCATTTTCTAATTATTGTTCCCACAGTTGATTTCTTCACACCAAGCTGCTTGCCTATTGCAGATTCAGTCTTTCCAGCCTGGTGCAGGTCTACGGTTTTGTTTCTGGTGTCCTTAGACAGCTCTTTGGTCTTCACCATAGTGCAGTTTGGAGTGTGACTGTTTGAGGTTGTGGACAGGTGTCTTTTATACTGATAACAAGTTCAAACAGGTGCTATTACTACAGGTAATGAGTGGAGAACAGAGGAGCCTCTTAAAGAAGAAGTTGCAGTTCTGTGAGAGCCAGAAATCTTGCTTGTTTGTAGGTGACCAAATACTTATTTTCCACCATAATTTGCAAATAAATTCTTTAAAAATCAAACAATGTGATTTTCTGGATTTGTTTTCTCATTTGTCTCTCATAGTTGAGGTCTACCTATGATGTCAATTACAGGCCTCTCTCATCTTTTTAAAAGGGAGAACTTTCACAATTGGCGGCTGACTAAATACTTTTTTCCCCACTGTACAAAACATCACTGTTGTCAAAATTAGTGAGGCATGGATCCGTGAGGATTTTCACACTCCTGCGATTGAGGTCAATGAATAGATCTGCCTTTGCTGACTGTGCCCCATCATGCCACTGCTGCTGTCTGCCTGCCTACCATCATGTTCCGATCCATATGCTTGCTGCGATCATGCCACTGCCATTGTCTGCCTTCCATTATGTTCTGTACCATATGGTTGCTGCTGTTGTTACCACACCACTTGTACAGAACAAGCCACTCATTCTTCTGACATTAACATGGGTGTGTATAAACAGGGTTCTGCCCCATTAAGGTGTAATTTTAAAATAAAGAAATAGCTAAAATTCATTAAAAAAATTAACAAAAAATAATGAAAAGATATAAAAATCCCAGGAGACCTCAGAGAAAGTGTCATATACCAATTTTAAGGCTAATTGGAGCATATTTGATTTATTCATTCATTCGTTCAGGTCCAAATGTAATTTTTTTAAAGTGTCACTGAATAGAACACAAAACCTATTTCATGAAATTTGCTTTCTAATCCACACCCATAAATGTATTATGCAGACAGGCTTTCTAGTATCAGTGCTACTCCCTATCTCTTACTACTTCTGTGATGTCCTTATGTATAGTGGAAAGCATACTTACATTAGCTCTGACATTCCACTTGACTGCAAGTAACTGGTCACTTGCAAGTGCAAATGACACCCTTTTCCCACATACTTGGACTGTAGATGTTGTGGGAATACAGCTGTTTTTCATGCAAGCCCCCGTATTTGCATCATATTTGCAGCGTGGAGGGGGACACTTCTATAATAATTGTCTGTGTAGATGTGATACTTTTTCTGGAGATATGGCACCATTAGCCACATTTTCCACTGATGACAATAGTCTCTGAGCAGATTGTGGGATTAATTAGGTGATCTATGCCTTCATAGACAAAAATATTCCAGGTGTAACCTGTGGAGATGATGGAGATGAACAGATTTCTTAAGATTGGATTTGAGTCAGATTTGGCAGATTATGGGTTTTAATTTATTAAATCAAACATAGCCTGGATAATTTCTTTGAGGGAACCTCTGAATTGCATGCAAAACATTCAGAGACATTTGGGGAGGGGGGGGGGTTGAGTCTCCATATTCTTGAATATGAGGTTTAGAATAATAAATTCTCTAGTGTTCAGATTTTTCTGCTGTTCTGAGTATAGCAAGGCATATTCTTGCTTCACGCAAAGCATTGTTTTTACGGTGGTCACTAATGGGTTAACCACTTCATTACGCAAGTTTCCATTTTTGCATTTTTGTTTTTCATTTCCTGCCTTTCATAAGCCATAGCTTTTTTTAGTTTTTCCCATTTACATAGCTGCTTAAGGGCTTCTTTTTTGTGTGATACGTTGTACTTTGGAATGACATCATTTAATATTGCATATGATGTAGTGGGAAGCTGGAGAAAAATTCAAAATTTGTTGGAATTGGAAAAAAAGCAATTCAGCCAGTTGTACGGGTTTTGGGGGAGATTTATCAAACTGGTGTAAAGTAGAACTTCCCTAGTTGCCGATAGCAACCAATCAAATTCAACCTTTAATTTCCCAAAGGAGCAGTGTAAAATGAAAGGTGGAATCTGATTGGTTGCTGTGGGAAACTAAGGCAGTTGTACTTTACACCTGTTTTATATATCTCCCCTTTGTTTTTTACGGTGTTCACCATGCTCTAAAACGGACCCAAACCCTTTATTCTCTGGGGCGGTACAATTACAACAATACTACATTTATATAGTTTTTCTTGTATTTTAATACTTGTAGTTAAGTCTATGGAGTGGTATGAAGGCTCATTTTTGCAGGATCATCCAAAGTTTTTATTTTAGGGAGGTGAAGCAATGAAAAAACTATGAATTTTATATTTTTAAGAACTCTTTTTATTTTGTCATTAGAATAGTATTTATATTCACTATTGGATTTTTATCCTTTACTGGATACAAAATTCAGTATATTCTAATTAAGTGCTGCCACCTGCAGGCCTGCATTAGAATATACCAGTGATAACTCTAGAGACCTTGTGTAGGCTGTGACTTATAAGTACTTAGGAACGCCTTCACCAATCTCAGCGGGGGAGGGTGGGATTTCTGCCCGGGAAGTGTGCTCTCCCAGGTTTATTACATTTCACATGGCATGATCACATTTGACCATGGCATCTGAGGGGTTACGTAAATGCCTCCAACTGGCATTATCACGGACATTAGCCCATGGTGGCTGCCATTTTTAAATACCCTACCGCTAATTAATATAGTTGTACAATGGTAGGGAAGTGATTAGATAAGGGCAGAGCTCTTCCTAGTCTGGTAAGAGAGAGCTAGAGAAAAGGCCTGTGGGAACTACAAGACCATATGCATGGTGTGAATTCTGGTTAATGGTGACTTGTGTGAGGAATCTGGATCTAGTAGAGAGGAAAATGTCTGAGCATTTGGTTTTGTGTATTCTGATTGATGTGACTCTCTATGGTGTTGGAATGGCTTCTTGGTGTGTGTGTATGTGTGTGTATATATATATATATATATATATATATATATATATATATATATACATATACACTCACCGGCCACTTTATTAGGTACACCATGCTAGTAACGGGTTGGACCCCCTTTTGCCTTCAGAACTGCCTCAATTCTTCGTGGCATAGATTCAACAAGGTGCTGGAAGCATTCCTCAGAGATTTTGGTCCATATTGACATGATGGCATCACACAGTTGCCGCAGATTTGTCGGCTGCACATCCATGATGCGAATCTCCCGTTCCACCACATCCCAAAGATGCTCTATTGGATTGAGATCTGGTGACTGTGGAGGCCATTTGAGTACAGTGAACTCATTGTCATGTTCAAGAAACCAGTCTGAGATGATTCCAGCTTTATGACATGGCGCATTATCCTGCTGAAAGTAGCCATCAGATGTTGGGTACATTGTGGTCATAAAGGGATGGACATGGTCAGCAACAATACTCAGGTAGGCTGTGGCGTTGCAACGATGCTCAATTGGTACCAAGGGGCCCAAAGAGTGCCAAGAAAATATTCCCCACACCATGACACCACCACCACCAGCTTGAACCGTTGATACAAGGCAGGATGGATCCATGCTTTCATGTTGTTGACGCCAAATTCTGACCCTACCATCCGAATGTCGCAGCAGAAATCGAGACTCATCAGACCAGGCAACGTTTTTCCAATCTTCTACTGTCCAATTTCGATGAGCTTGTGCAAATTGTAGCCTCAGTTTCCTGTTCTTAGCTGAAAGGAGTGGCACCCGGTGTGGTCTTCTGCTGCTGTAGCCCATCTGCCTCAAAGTTCGACGTACTGTGCGTTCAGAGATGCTCTTCTGCCTACCTTGGTTGTAACGGGTGGCAATTTGAGTCACTGTTGCCTTTCTATCAGCTCGAACCAGTCTGCCCATTCTCCTCTGACCTCTGGCATCAACAAGGCATTTCCGCCCACAGAACTGCCGCTCACTGGATGTTTTTTCTTTTTCGGACCATTCTCTGTAAACCCTAGAGATGGTTGTGCGTGAAAATCCCAGTAGATCAGCAGTTTCTGAAATACTCAGACCAGCCCTTCTGGCACCAACAACCATGCCACGTTCAAAGGCACTCAAATCACCTTTCTTCCCCATACTGATGCTCGGTTTGAACTGCAGGAGATTGTCTTGACCATGTCTACATGCCTAAATGCACTGAGTTGCCGCCATGTGATTGGCTGATTAGAAATTAAGTGTTAACGAGCAGTTGGACAGGTGTACCTAATAAAGTGGCCGATGAGTGTATATATACACACACAAATATCACAGTTCAGGGAAATCAGTTATAAAGAGCAAAGAGATGTGCAATTTTCAGTCTTTCCTTTGGTCTTTTCAAACCCAACTTAATTTCCACCTTTTTTAATAGGTTTCATATTGAGGAAATATATATGTGAGGTTATTTGTAGCTAGTACACTAGAAGAACATGTCTGTTCAGTCACAAAAAAGAAAATAAACATTTCCAATCAACTAACAGTGCCGGAAATGGATTTCCTTCTTGGTGCAAAAACAGAAAAAAGGAAATAATTATTTGTAAAGATATTCCTTAGTTAGTGCAATTTTCCATTTTCACTCCTTAAAGGGGTTCTCCGGGAATTAAGAAAATGAAAATACTTAAATAATACTTAATCATAAATATATTCCCAAATACCTTTCACTAGTTATAATGGCTTGTTTTGTCTGGGGAGCAATCGTTAGGAGAAACAAAATGGCCACTGTCCTATTAGTACACACAAAACCTGTCCTAATCACACAGGAGGACAAATTACTTCACAACACTGAGATCCTGTCAGGGATTATGATTCTGAATACAGATGATAAGATCTTTAGCTGAATCTGTGTCGGAATTGAGCTCATAAGCAGATGTGGATAATGATCAGCAGCACCTGTAAGCAGTCTCCATTACCACAGCCCCACATTACCAGAGTCTGTCCTGTCCGTCCTCTCTGTACTTCATGTCTCCTCATGAACTCCATTCCCACAAAGATTCAACTAATTATCATATTAAACTGTATTCAGGATAATAATCCCTGACAAGCAGAGCAGAGAGGAGGATGAGGCAGATTTTTACCTCAGTGTTGTGAAGTAATTTGTCCTCCTCTGGACAGGTTCTGTGTGTACTAATGGGAAAGCGGCCATTTTGTTTCTCCTAATTATTGCTGACAAAACGAGCCATTATAACTAATGAAAGGTATTTGGGAATATATTTATAATAACATAATAATTAAGTATTTTCATTTTCTTAATTCCCAGAGAACCCCTTTAAATTGGGTTGGTTTCTGCCAAACTGTTGAATTGTTGGCTTTCATATCCTCTCACAATTAATATAAGAGAAATTTGCAAATACTTCTAATATCTTCCTATGTACATTTCAAAGTATTGACAGGCAGAGCAGTCTTTCCACTTCTTGTTACCAAAAATAGATACTGTATGTGCTTGCTGTTAATACCTTTAATATTACTTCTGATTGTAAGTAGATTGAAAACAACCTTAACCTTCTTATGAAGAAAATATATCCTTTTGAAAAATGATATTGCTATTAGTTACTGTTGACCGTGTTGCTTTGATGATCCCACGTAGGTTGAACTCTTGAACTGTTTAATCACCGTTACTGAGAACTTGCCAGAAATACAGTGATGTTATGTTTATATACTGTATGCCATTATATCTTCTCATACTTGTAATCGCAACCTTATATTATATCCCATGTGTGATATGGTGTGTGATATATCATGCCATGTGTCTTTAAGCTGCTGAGAGGTGCCAGTAAGGTCACCAAGGTTCATCACTGTGGCTAAAATATCCTATATGAATTATGGACATGGTGGGGATTCATAGCTTTAGTATCACAGACAGCCTGTGGCAGTACACAGATACCCATGCTATGTATTGCAATGTGATATGTGAACCATTGGTGGCAATGGATAAATAGAAATGCAAGCAGGCTTTGGTGGGAGAGCTGCAGGAGAGACAGAGTCACACTGTAGTGTGTGATCTGGAAGAAGCTGAAGATTCCTGTGAGTAGCTAGTTAGCAGTAGAGGTGACAGGAAGTAGCTATTAAAAGGATTGTCCAGCCTAAGAGCTGATAACCTTAATGGTCATAACCTGTGGCCAATGAAAAAGAAAAACAAACTTGTCTGAAGTCCCACATTCCTGTGCCCTGTTCCTGTTCACTTCTAGTGATGTGCTAGTAAAGTGCCGTGGCAGCACATATGACACTGAGGCAGGTAATTGGCCACAGTGGTCAAGAGACCATGCAACTTTCAGTCCATTGGCGACTGGCAGTGACCAGGAATGGGGCAGTGGGGCAGGAATAGTAGGTCCGCAGACAGGTGACTTTTTTTATTTGACAAAGGTTTGGGGTTGTCAGTTCCTAGGTCAGAAAACCCTTTAATGTGTGCCACCTAAGGGCCTAGATAGAACACTTGCACTGAGTAATGCAGAGGAATTGAGGTCAGAGTTAGGAGCAGCAAGAAATCACCTAGTATCCTGAGAGCAACCAAGACCTGTATAGAAATCTGGCCTATGATCAAGAAGTAAAATCCATTCTAAATTCATCCTGTGAAGAAACCAATAAAGTAAGTGTTCTGCATTCCATATTGAGGGTCTTAGGTTTAAATACCAAAAGATAATTGTTAATTTTTATTTCCCTCATTAAACCCATAATAAACATTGATAGAAATTAAAATCTTATGTATAAAATGGCCTGATGCAGGTAATGCTGTACTTGCTAAGATGTAAGCAGTGTATCATGCTATGACATAGTTGTACAATGAATTTCACTTTTTTCCTGATACGCATAATACTCCCCATATCTAGTTCAAGGTCTATTTCTCTTTTCTGTCTAAAGCTTGAGTGTCATGGATATGAGAAGAATGATCTCACCTGCTGCTTCTTAACTCACCATGTTTGACGTCTAGTCCTGGCAGTCAAGTGGAGGATGGAGTGTGCAGAGCATAGGGGAGTTACAAAAGCAGTGCTCCAAAGACTCAGTCCAACCCCTTGTTCTCGAACTTGCTTATATCTATGCAGCTATTTATCATACAGACAAAAGAAAGGTGTCATTTTAATCAGCATGATCAACCCTGGCAGGTAGTAAGCCTGGTTTAATACAGTTTATAATGCTGAGAGAGCACACTGCATAATAACCAAATTAATAGGACTCTAATCACTATGTGTAGGCTTTTTCTTCTATACCTCTCCGAGAACTATGTTGCTTCACAGAGGCCTACACCAAGATCCCAGCATCCACCATGCAAGTGTGAACAATCTCTCTGACTCACAGATCCTGCTAACAAGGCCTCTCTTTGTCACAGACTGTGTCTCAAGGGTTCTATTCACTGGGCAATCTTATTACTGGACAGTCAGACAGATCCTCATGTCTACTCCACACTCGCTCATTCTTATAGAAAAGCCATCTTTCCACCTTGGCTCTGATTCTAAAGGGTTCCCAAATCTCTGCTTAGTCTAGTCTGATTCAGGACTGTACTATAAGGTCAAACCCATAGCCTACAGTGGAACTTTATTAACTTACCAGTTACAGCTTACCCATTCTATAAATATTGATGACAATCTATGTGTAAAATACACCAGTCAGCCATAACACTAATGCTACAAAAATAAGTTTGATCTACTGAGACTCCACAAGATCTCTAAAGGTGTCCTGTGGTATGCGGCACCAAGACATTAGCAGCAGATTTTTTTATGTGTAGTATTTAGTGAATTGGATCAGACTTGTTTTTCCAGCACATTTCACAGATATTTATCTGGATTGTGATCTGAGGAGCCATTAGTCAAGTTCTGATGCTCTTAGTAGGTGCAGTGGTCGGCACTGTTAGCAGTCTGTGGCTGTTTACTACCATATGCAGCAAGCTGTGATGCACTAAGTGTTCTGATACCACTTTATGATAGCCAACACTATCCTTTTCAGCAATATTTTAGACAGACTAGCCTTCACTCCCCATGCACATCAATGAACTTTGGGTGCCCACGACCCTTTTGTAAGTTTACTTCTTGTCCCTCCTTGTACTACTTTTGGTAGGTGCTAACCACTGTATGATGGAACAGTGTAAAAGCTTTGGAGATATTCTGACCCAGTTGTTTGCAATTACAAATTTAGCCCTTGTCACAGTGACTTAGATCCATAGATTGCCCAGTGTTCTTCATTGAAATCGAAGAACTGACTGTTGCTGTCTGATATATTCCATCTCTTGACAGGGGTCATCATTGTAACAATATAATCTATGCTGTCCAAAATCGTTGTCAGTTATGGCTAACCATCATGGCTGATTGGTGTAGAACATCACATTCCTCACAAAGGTTCAGTCCTTTAGTTGGTCATGAAAGGGAACCATGTTGTCTGTGATAACCTGGAGAACTGGAACTTCGAAAACATGGACTTGTTGCCATTGAGAGATTATGTAATGGCTTTCATTCTCATACTGCCATTAATTCTAGAAGTCAGTAAAAGGGGTTCCTGTCTACTCCAAAGCAACAAGGTGTCGGTTTTAGAGTTAACTAGAAACGAAAGCACATATCTACTGTGTATCATATGTAAGGGAATTGAGAAACAATGTGTCAGACCGAGCTAATTGAGGTGGGAAAGCTTGTAATGTGGGTTGTGGTGTGTTCGACTAATTTTTCCTTTTTCAATTTTCAGCACTTGCAAACCTTATGTGAGAACAACTTCTCTGCAAGTGTCCGTATGTCTGCATGGTATCTTTTCACCGGAGGAAAGTAACTTCATCCAGTACTAACACAGAAATAAACTGTAGTATAACACTGGTGGTATTTCTGGTGGTGGTGGAGGTAAAAATATAGAAGCCACAAGCAAGTATATCATACTGCTGCAGTTTCCATTTTGTGATGCATGCTGCTCCCTTTCCTACGGTGCATTTAAGAACTTATTTAGATAGTTTTGGGTTTACTTTTAACAGGTTGCTCAGTATATAGGATTTCTGAAAGTAACCGTTTCATTTTCAATGGTATGCAGCTTTAGAAAACCACTGTACATTTATATCTGAAATATCTATACTCCTCTCTATAAATCTATTTTAAAGGGGTTGTCAAAGTTATTTTTTTGTTCTTTGTATGTTTCTAACTTGTCAAATATAACAACTTTCCCATACACTTTGTGCTTCTAAAGCTGCTGCTTTCTCAGATTTCACTGAGGGTCACATGACCTGTGATGTCACCTTATCTCCCTGCTCTGTGATGTTTCATACACAAGCCTCAGAGATCAGATAACAGTCTGTACACGAGACGTTACTGTGCTGGCCACGCCCCCTTCACTGCTGGGCTGCTATCTGCTCTCTCCCTGGATTCCTTCAGATAAAACATTAACCCCTTCAGCCAGAACACACTGAGGGCTGAAGGCTTTACAACAGTAGCTGCAGGCAGTGAAGAGACAAATGCTGGCCACAGATGCTGATAGAGGAATTCTGCAAAGTATTGCACAAGACCAGGGGGAGGGGCAGAGTTTGTTATTACTGCAGGTAAACAAAGGCCAGAAGAGAACCAGGGAAGTTAGAAAATATAGATTTTTTTTGCCTAAAACTCGCTTAACTTAGTTATATATTGCTGCCCATCAGATTTACAGTGGTACATTTTTTTTTCATAACTCGGACAACCCCTTTAATAAGTATGTTTGATTGGAATACTTGCACCAGTATTTAAATTATCACATGAATGTATCTTGATAATGAGACCTTCAATCAACAGACTCTCTAGCATAATTAAAATCACTTTCAAAATGCAATTTTTGATTGTTATAAAGCAATTGAACAAATACAATTTAATTTCACAGACACGTTGAAATACAGTGCAGGTTAAACCTCATCATTTATAAAACTTTTACAGAAAATAACTGACAGTTCTTTGTAGACCTCTGTACGATGTTTTGAATACAAAGTAAAATTCAATACAATTGTGCTAATAAAATTGAAATGCTATTAGCTTTTTTTATGATACAGCTAGGTATTCAATGAGTATAGAGAAATGAAACTCAGCTACTAAATAGACAAAAGCTTCGAGACCAGGTTAAATTGTAAGGCTACTTTCACACTAGCCTTGTTTTATTCTGGTATAGAGTTCCATCATAGGGTCTCAATACTGGAATAAAACGCTTCAGTTTTGTCCCCATTCATTGTCAATGGGGACAAAACTGAACTGAAGAGAACGGAATGCTCCTAAATGCATTCCGTTCAGTTCTCTTCAGTATACAGACCGGAGAGCAAACCGCAACATGCTGCGGTTTGCTCTCCGGTCTGGGCATCCACACCAAGACGGATCCGGAATGACCCCCAATGCAAGTCAATGGGGACGGATCCGTTTGGTGTGACACAATGGTTAACGGATCCGTGCTTCATTGACTTTCAATGCCGTTCATGACGGATCCGTCTCCCTGTAATTTCCCCTCCCTCCAGCAGGTGGCACTGTGGATAAACTTACCCTTGTGCGCGCTGTCCTCCTCCTCGTCGCTGGTCAGGTCCGGAGCTGGGACAGGTCGGGAGCTGCTGGAACAGGTAAGTGTCTGTGTATGTTTATGTGTCTGTGTATGTTTATGTGTCTGTGTATGTGTGTGTATGTGTATGCGCTGCTCCGGCCCCACACGTTTACCTGCGGCAGCACGGATCCAGCAGCACTCGTCACCCGCCGGATCCGTTCTGCCCTGGTGTGAAAGAGGCCTCATGTACACGTTAGATGCAATGGCACTTTAACCCCTTCACCCCCGGAGCTTTTTTCGGTTCTGCATTTTTGTTTTGCGCTCCCTGCCTTCAAACAGCCATAACGCTTTTATTTTTCTGTTCACATAGCTGTATGAGGGCTTGTTTTTTGCGGGACAAGTTGTACTTTCCAACGCCACCATTTAATATTGCATACGGTGTAGTGGGAAGCGGGAAAAAAATTCCAAACCGGGTGAAATTGCAAAGAAAACGCTATTCCGCTACAGTTCTACGGGTTTCTTATTTACAGCGTTCGATGTGCATTAAAACTGATCCGTTACTTTCATTCTACTGGTCAGTACGAATCCGGCAATACCTAATATGTATAGTTTTTCCTGCGTTTTCATAGTGATAAAATAATTAGAAAGTTGCCCTTTTTTTTTTTTTTTTTTCCTTGTCAAATCTTGACCCCTATAACTTTTTGGTATTTATGTGTACAGAGCTGTATGGGGGCTCATTTTTTGCGGGACGATCTGAAGTTTTTATTGATACCATTCTGGGGTGTGTATGACTTTTTGATCACTTTTTATTTAATTTTTTTTAGAAAAAAAAAAGCGACAAAAAACGGCAAATCGCCATTTGGACGCTTTTTTTCCGCCACACAATTCGCTGTATTGGAATTTTTTTTTTTATATTTTAAAAGTACGGGCGTTTTCGGTCACGATGATACCCATGATGTCTATATTTATTGTTATTTAGGTATTTATTTTTTACTTATACGGAAAGGGGGGTGATTTGAACTTTTACATCTTTTTTATTTTTTATATATTTTTTAACTTTTTTTTTTAATTTTTTTTTTACTATTAGAAAGCTCAAATATGGGCTTATATATTGTGGCTTTTTTTTCTTTTCTTTATGAGCAATTCTGGGTTTTATAGACTCAGAAAGACATGAATTGCTCATTTCTTATCCTGGCCTGCCATCTAGTGGCCAGAATAAGAATTGCACTTTGAAAACTGTAATCCTCACCAGCGAGGATTACAGTTTTCATATGGTGTACAGATACCCCGATTGGCCACACGGGGTGTCTGTACACCACCCGGAAGCGAACGCTTTCGGGTTTAGCCGCTACTAGATGCCGTGATCACGTGTGATCACGGCATCTAGTCAACCCGGAAGACGCCGCCGATGTAGTAGGTAGCGGCAAGTCTCTGCTGTTAGAAACAGCAGAGACTTGCCGGCCATGACGCCCGCCGCACCCGCGAGCGGGCGCCATGTGCCCGCATCGCCCCAGCGCCGTACATGTACGGCGCTGGGGGTGAAGGGGTTAAGGAGAACTTTTTTATTATCTGGCAGTTCGTTCGACTGGTTGTTTGGCTCTTTTTAATGGTTGTAAATAGAGATGAGCGAACATGCTCGTCCGAGCTTGGTGCTCGTTCGAGCATTAGGGTACTCGTAACTGCTCGATGCTCGGACGAGTATCTCGCCATGCTCGAGGAAATGGCAACCTCCGCATCGTGCTTTTTTGGCGCCTAAAAACACAGCCAATCACAAGCCAGGAGACTCTGCGTACCACCCAGCATCACGTGGGGCCCTTACATGTCGATAACAGGGGTTGGCTGGCCTGATCAGGTGACCCTGGAATATACTACCGACTGGCCGCGGTGCTCGACTCAGATGCCGTCTGGATATCGTTAGGGATAGAACTGCTGCCTTTCAGGGACAGTGTTAGGGCCTGAATTTAGTTCTCAGTTAGGCAGGGATCACCCACAAAGAACCCAACAGCCCTTCTAAGGGCTAGAAGACATTTTATTTATTTTTTTTTTGTCACTTGGCTGGCTGGCACTAGTAGTGCAGCTATCGCATTATCTAACCCTGTTTTTTTTTTTGTTCTATCTCAGTGATACAAATCCATTGCACACAGCACTGTGGAACCATTCTGTGTGTCACAGTTCAGCACTGACTCACTCCCATCCGTATATACTGTCCAGGTGACACTTTCTGTACGTCACACAATACAACCAAGTCATTTGCTACCAATATCATCTACCGCTTGATCCAGAAAATTCTCTGTGTCACATTTGTCTGGGTCACAGACTAAATAGCCGCCGTTAACAGGGTGTCAGTCAGTTCTACCATATTTCCTGCACGTTACGTTCCCAAAAAAAACAAAATATAAAAAAAAAAATTATTATTTCAGTTGTTTTAGCTCAGTGATACAAATCCATTTTACTCAGCTTTGTGTAACCTTTCTGTGTGTCACAGTTCAGCACATTCGCTCCCATCCGTATATACTGTCCAGGTGACACTTTCTGTACCTCACACAATACAACCAAGTCATTTGCTACCAATATCATCTACAGATTGATCCAGAAAACTCTCTGTGCGACATTTGTCTTTGTCGCAGACTAAATAGCCACCGTTAACAGGGTGTCAGTCAGTTCTACCATATTTCCTGCACGTCACGTTCCCAAAAAAACAAAATATAAAAAAAATAATTATTATTTCAGTTGTTTTAGCTCAGTGATACAAATCCATTTTACTCAGCTGCGTGTAACCTTTCTGTGTGACACAGTTCAGCATACTCACTCCAAACGGTATATACTGTCCAGGTGACACTGTCTGTACGTCACACAATACAACCAAGTCATTTGCTACCAATATCATCTACCGCTTGATCCAGAAAATTCTCTGTGTGACATTTGTCTGGGTCGCAGACTAAATAGCCACAGTTAACAGGGTGTCAGTCAGTCCTACCATAGTTCCTGCACGTTACGTTCCCAAAAAAACAAAATTGTAAAAAAAATATAAAAAAACAAATATAAAAAAATAATTATTTTTTCTGTTGTTTTAGCTCAGTGATACAAATCCATTTTACTCAGCTTTGTGTAACCTTTCTGTGTGTCACAGTTCAACACATTCGCTCCCATCCGTATATACTGTCCAGGTGACACTTTCTGTACGTCACACAATACAACCAAGTCATTTGCTACCAATATCATCTACCGCTTGATCCAGAAAATTCTCTGTGTCACATTTGTCTGGGTCACAGACTAAATAGCCACCGTTAACAGGGTGTCAGTCAGTTCTACCATATTTCCTGCACGTCACGTTCCCAAAAAAACAAAATATAAAAAAAAAAAAATTATTTCAGTTTTTTTAGCTCAGTGATACAAATCCATTTTACTCAGCTTTGTGTAACCTTTCTGTGTGTCACAGTTCAGCACATTCGCTCCCATCCGTATATACTGTCCAGGTGACACTTTCTGTACGTCACACAATACAACCAAGTCATTTGCTACCAATATCATCTACTGCTTGATCCAGAAAATTCTCTGTGTGACATTTGTCTGGGTCACAGACTAAATAGCCACTGTTAACAGGGTGTCAGTCAGTTCTACCATATTTCCTGCACGTCACGTTCCCAAAAAAACAAAATATAAAAAAAAAAATTATTATTTCAGTTTTTTTAGCTCAGTGATACAAATCCATTTTACTCATCTTTGTGTAACCTTTCTGTGTGTCACAGTTCAGCACATTCGCTCCCATCCGTATATACTGTCCAGGTGACACTTTCTGTACGTCACACAATACAACCAAGTCATTTGCTACCAATATCATCTACCGCTTGATCCAGAAAATTCTCTGTGTGACATTTGTCTGGGTTGCAGACTAAATAGCCACCGTTAACAGGGTGTCAGTCAGTCCTACCATAGTTCCTGCACGTTACGTTCCCAAAAAAACAAAATTGTAAGAAAAATATAAAAAAAAAAAATATTTTTTCAGTTGTTTTAGCTCAGTGATACAAATCCATTTTACTCAGCTTTGTGTAACCTTTCTGTCTGTCACAGTTCAGCACATTCGCTCCCATCCGTATATACTGTCCAGGTGACACTTTCTGTACGTCACACAATACAACCAAGTCATTTGCTACGAATATCATCTACCGCTTGATCCAGAAAACTCTCTGTGCGACATTTCTCTGGGTCGCAGACTAAATAGCCACCGTTAACAGGGTGTCAGTCAGTCCTACCATAGTTCCTGTACGTTACGTTCACAAAAAAACAAAATTGTAAAAAAAATATAAAAAAACAAATATAAAAAAAATATATTTTTTCAGTTGTTTTAGCTCAGTGATACAAATCCATTTTACTCAGCTGCGTGTAACCTTTCTGTGTGACGCAGTTCAGCATACTCACTCCAAACGGTATATACTGTCCAGGTGACACTGTCTGTACGTCACACAATACAACCAAGTCATTTGCTACCAATATCATCTACCGCTTGATCCAGAAAATTCTCTGTGTCACATTTGTCTGGGTCACAGACTAAATAGCCACCGTTAACAGGGTGTCAGTCAGTTCTACCATATTTCCTGCACGTCACGTTCCCAAAAAAACAAAATATAAAAAAAAAAATTATTATTTCAGTTGTTTTAGCTCAGTGATACAAATCCATTTTACTCAGCTTTGTGTAACCTTTCTGTGTGTCACAGTTCAGCACATTCGCTCCCATCCGTATATACTGTCCAGGTGACACTTTCTGTACGTCACACAATACAACCAAGTCATTTGCTACCAATATCATCTACAGAT
Source organism: Rhinella marina (assembly GCA_900303285.1). NCBI lineage: Eukaryota > Metazoa > Chordata > Amphibia > Anura > Bufonidae > Rhinella > Rhinella marina. Next base: position 30,773 of record ONZH01019329.1, on the reverse strand, counting down.
TGATCCAGAAAACTCTCTGTGTGACATTTGTCTTTGTCGCAGACTAAATAGCCACCGTTAACAGGGTGTCAGTCAGTTCTACCATATTTCCTGCACGTCACGTTCCCAAAAAAACAAAATATAAAAAAAAAAAATTATTATTTCAGTTGTTTTAGCTCAGTGATACAAATCCATTTTACTCAGCTGCGTGTAACCTTTCTGTGTGACACAGTTCAGCATACTCACTCCAAACGGTATATACTGTCCAGGTGACACTGTCTGTACATCACACAATACAACCAAGTCATTTGCTACCAATATCATCTACCGCTTGATCCAGAAAATTCTCTGTGTGACATTTGTCTGGGTCGCAGACTAAATAGCCACAGTTAACAGGGTGTCAGTCAGTCCTACCATAGTTCCTGCACGTTACGTTCCCAAAAAAACAAAATTGTAAAAAAAATATAAAAAAACAAATATAAAAAAATAATTATTTTTTCTGTTGTTTTAGCTCAGTGATACAAATCCATTTTACTCAGCTTTGTGTAACCTTTCTGTGTGTCACAGTTCAACAGATTCGCTCCCATCCGTATATACTGTCCAGGTGACACTTTCTGTACGTCACACAATACAACCAAGTCATTTGCTACCAATATCATCTACCGCTTGATCCAGAAAACTCTCTGTGCGACATTTCTCTGGGTGGCAGACTAAATAGCCACCGTTAACAGGGTGCCAGTCAGTCCTACCATAGTTCCTGCACGTTACGTTCCCAAAAAAACAAAATTGTAAAAAAAATATAAAAAAACAAATATAAAAAAAAATTATTTTTTCAGTTGTTTTAGCTCAGTGATACAAATCCATTTTACTCAGCTTTGTGTAACCTTTCTGTGTGTCACAGTTCAACACATTCGCTCCCATCCGTATATACTGTCCAGGTGACACTTTCTGTACGTCACACAATATAACCAAGTCATTTGCTACCAATATCATCTACCGCTTGATCCAGAAAATTCTCTGTGTGACATTTGTCTGGGTCACAGACTAAATAGCCACCGTTAACAGGGTGTCAGTCAGTTCTACCATATTTCCTGCACGTCACGTTCCCAAAAAAACAAAATATAAAAAAAAAAAATTATTTCAGTTTTTTTAGCTCAGTGATACAAATCCATTTTACTCAGCTTTGTGTAACCTTTCTGTGTGTCACAGTTCAGCACATTCGCTCCCATCCGTATATACTGTCCAGGTGACACTTTCTGTACGTCACTTAATTCTACCAGACTGAACAAGTTTGTAGGTTTCAGTACACCAGGCCCGTTTAATTTTTTTTTTTATATCATACACTTATATACAAACAATGTTGAACCCCAGGGCTAAGGGTCGAGGACGAGGGCGTGGGCATTCAATTACTGCAGGGGGCAGAGGCCGTGGTCCTGGGCAGGGTGAGACAGGACCTGCTGATGAGGGAGCTGTGGAACGCCGCAGAGTTACACTACCTAGCTTCATGTCTCAACTTACAGGGACACGTGGTAGAGGACTGTTGAAACCACAACAGTGCGAACAGCTGATCTCGTGGATTGCGGACAATGCTTCAAGTAATTTGTCCACCAGTCAGTCTTCCATGCAGTCCACCCACGTTACCCTAGGGAGCAGTCCTCTGGCTCCTCCACCTCAACCTCCTTCCCCCCAGTCTGTCCCAGGAAAATTTGGAATGTGATCCGGCATACTCTCAGGAACTGTTTTCTGGACCCTTCCCAGAGTCACAAACCACTTCTCAGGTTGCTGCTGACCTCGTTCCCGATGCCCAAGTTTTCCAACTCTCGCAGTCTGTGGGTGATGATGATGACAATGTTGAGTTAGTGGTAGAAGTTTGTAAAGAGGTGTCAGACGATGAGGAGACACGGTTGTCAGACAGTGGTGAAGTTGTTGTTAGGGGAGGAATTCCGAGGGGGGAGAAGACTGAGGAATCGGAGGATGACGAGGTGACTGACCCAAGCTGGGTTGATATGCCGAGTGAAGACAGTGCTTCTGAGGCGGAGGCGAGTGCTGCACCAGAACAGGTTGTAAGAGGCAGTGGTGTGGCCAGAGGGAGAAGCAGGGCCAGAGCTGGTGCATCAGCAGCAACTGTTTCACGTAGTGAAGCTCCCGTGGCGAGGCCTAGATGTTCGCAAGTCTGGAGGTTCTTTAAAGAAAGTGAGGATGACCGACGGACTGTGGTGTGCAACCTGTGCCACACCAGGATCAGCAGGGGTGCCACCACTACTAGCCTAACCACCACCAGCATGCGCAGGCATATGAGTGCTAAACACCCCACTCAATGGAACCAAGGCCGTTCACCACCTCCTGCGGGTCACACCACTGCTCCTTCCCCTGTGTCACTCGCTGCCTCTGCTAGTCAACCCCCTGCGTTACTCGCTGCCTCTGCTAGTCAACCCCCTGCCCAGGACCCCGGCACAAGCGCCTCCCGCCGGAAAACTACACCTTCGCCTCAACGTTCCTCCACAGTGTCCACCAACGTGTCCCAGCGCAGCGTTCAGCTGTCTTTACAGCAGACGCTGGAGCGCAAGAGGAAATACAGTTCCACCCACCCACATGCCCAAGCCCTCAACGTCCACATCTCCAAATTGCTTAGCCTGGAGATGCTGCCCTATAGGCTGGTAGAGACCGAGGCCTTTCGCAATCTCATGGCGGTGGCTGCCCCTCGGTATTCCGTCCCCAGCCGCCACTATTTTTCCCGATGTGCCGTCCCAGCCCTACACCAGCACGTGTCGGAGAACATCATCCGTGCCCTGACCAACGCTGTTTCTGAGAAGGTCCACCTAACCACGGACACGTGGACAAGTGCTGCCGGGCAGGGACACTATATCTCACTGACGGCACATTGGGTTAACTTGGTGGAGACTGGGACCGAGAATGACCCTGGGGCCACTCATGTACTGCCCACACCGAGGATTGCGGGGCCTACCTCGGTCACGGTCTCTCAGACCTACTATGCCTCCTCCTCCTACGACCCCTCCTCCTCCTCCTCCACCGAATTACCATCCGTGGGCACAGCGGCTTCAGTCGGTGGCTCTAGGCGCAGCAGCAGTGCCGTGGGTAAGCGCCAGCAGGCGGTGCTCTAACTGCTGAGCTTAGGTGACAAAAGGCACACCGCCCAAGAGCTGTTACAGGGCATCACGGCGCAGACCGATGTGTGGCTGGCACCGCTGAACCTTAAGCCAGGCATGGTTGTGTGTGACAACGGGCGTAACCTGGTGGCGGCTCTGCAACTCGGCAGACTGACACATGTGCCATGCCTGGCCCACGTGTTCAATCCCATAGTTCAGCGGTTCCTCAAGACATACCCCAATCTGTCTGATTTGCTCACCAAGGTGCGCCGCATCTGTGCGCAATTCCGCAAGTCGACCACAGATGCTGCCACTCTTACGGCAGCGCAGCGCCGCCTACAACTGCCCGCTCACCGACTGTTGTGCGACGTGCCCACGCGATGGAATTCCACATTAAACATGTTATCCAGAGTTTACCAGCAGCGCAGAGCGATTGTAGACTGCCAGATGTCATCTTCCACCAGAACTGGTAGTCAGGTCTCTCAGATTCCTCAAGTCTACAATGAGGAGTGGACGTGGATGTCTGATATCTGCCAGGTGTTGAGCAACTTTGAGGAGTCAACACTGATGGTCAGCGGCGATGCCGCCATTATCAGCCTCACCATCCCTCTGCTTTGCCTGTTGAAAAACTCACTGCTCAGCATCAAGTCGGATGCTTTGCGCTTGTCACAAGAGACAGTGGAGGAAGATACGTCGCTTGATAGCCAGAGCACCTTCCGTTCTGTTTCTCAGCACGTATCGGAGGAGGGGGATGAGGATGAGGAGGAAGAGGAGGAGAATGTCGGCGAGACAGTAGAGGGTACCAGTGCTCAGTCCTTAACTCTTGAGCGTGTATGGGCTGAAGAGGAGGACTTGGAGGAGGAGGAGGAAATGGAGAGTCAGGCCAGTGAGGAGAGGGAATTCTTACGTGTTGGGACTCTGGCGCACATGGCAGACTTCATGTTAGGCTGCCTATCCCGTGACCCTCACGTTAGAAGAATCTTTTCAAACACCGATTACTGGGTGTTCACTCTCCTGGACCCACGGTACAAGCAGAACCTTTCCACTCTCATCCCTGCAGAGGAAAGGAGTATGAGAGTGAATAGATATCAACAGGCCCTGGTGCACAAGCTGAAACAATTCTTCCCATCTGACGCCGCTAGCGGCAAAGGGCATAGTTCTGTGAGCCAAGTAGCGGGGGAGAGGAGGCGAGCAGGCAGCTTGACCAGCACTGGCAGGGGAACGCTCTCCAAGGCCTTTGCCACTTTTATGTCACCCCAGCAAGACACTGTTACCTGTCCCCAGTCTAGGCAGAGTAGGGGGGAGCTGTACAGAAAGATGGTGAGGGAGTACCTAGCTGACCATACCAACGTCCGTAGCGATCACTCTGCTCCATACAACTACTGGGTTTCAAAGCTGGACACGTGGCCTGAACTGGCGCTGTACGCCTTGGAGGTGCTGGCCTGCCCTGCCGCTAGCGTGCTGTCAGAGCGGGTATTCAGTGCAGCTGGTGGCGTCATCACCGATAAGCGTACACGCCTGTCAACTGACAGCGCTGACAGGCTGACGCTTATTAAAATGAACAAAGCCTGGATTTCACCGGAATTCAAATCTCCTCCGGGGAAAGCAGCTAAAGATTTAAATAACTTATGTATCCGATTCCTCTTCTCTACTCCTCCTCCTACTCCTCCTACATATCGTCTTTGCCTAACGCTGACCCAAAAAACGCCATTTTTTAGAGGTCCAACTGGCACTCTTTTAGCACAATTTTTCAGGAGGGCCCCCTTCAGGCCCTTTAATCAAGCAATTTTTCCAGAGGTCCACCTACAGGTTCTCTCTCCAAACAATTTTTCCAGAGGTCCACCTACAGGCCCTCTGTCCAAACAATTTTTCCGGAGGTCCACCTACAGGCCCTCTGTCCAAACAATTTTTCCGGAGGTCCACCTACAGGCCCTTTCTCCAAACAATTTTTCCGGAGTTCCACCTACAGGCCCTCTCTCCAAACAATTTTTCCGGAGGTCTACCTACAGGCCCTCTCTCCAAACAATTTTTCCAGAGGTCCACCTACAGGGCCCTCTGTCCAAACAATTTTTCCGGAGTTCCACCTACAGGCCCTCTGTCCAAACAATTTTTCCGGAGGTCCACCTACAGGCCCTCTGTCCAAACAATTTTTCCGGAGGTCCACCTACAGGCCCTCTCTCCAAACAATTTTTCCGGAGTTCCACCTACAGGCCCTCTCTCCAAACAATTTTTCCGGAGTTCCACCTACAGGCCCTCTCTCCAAACAATTTTTCCGGAGGTCCACCTACAGGCCCTCTCTCCAATTCCAGTTTCCAGATTTTTGGGATAGGTGTGAAAAATAATATTACTTGCGAATCTATATTGCCCAACATTGGATACGGTAGCAAGTAGAAGACCAAACACATGCTGCCCACAGGGTTCCGCAAATTCCTGGTCCACCCGCAAATTCCTTGTCCACAATGTCAAGGAGGTCGTGGTTCTGTTGATGAGCAACAAGTCCTTCTGTACTGAAATCGCCGACAAAGTCTCCATCTAAGAACCTACAGACCATTGTGGAGAGAGCGGCACAGCTCGCCGTCAAAGTGACGAACCCCTAAGCCAGACTGCGCAGAGAAGATAACGAATAAATATCTCTGTGGTTATTTTTGCTAAATAAAAGTTAAATAAACCCCCCCAAAAATCTGTTCCTGTGCCTGATCCACCCAAGTTGAATCTGTCCCATCCTGAGAAATTCCCCCCCAAGGAGTCCCCACTGTAACTTGCTTCCCATACAACTACTTCACCCCCCGACACCTGTGTCTCGCCATTGTCCACCACCTTCTCAGACAACACTGGTAAATCCCCACTGTCAGCACACGGAAACAGCAAAAGGTCTTGCGAATTGGGGCAGAGAATGTTCTGGGCTAGCACATCAGGGAAGGGATGACTATGGGGTTCCAGGGAGTACGTGACCACATGCAATATCCATTTAAAAGTCATGCCACACTTGATGTAGCTCATAATTGACAATTGTACCGGTTGATGCTAAATTTTTAAGTTGGGGTCCTGCGCCGTCATTCTGACTACACCCGGCTGTTGTCACCCCCACACGCTAGCCCAGGGGGCACTCCTCTGGCTCTTCCAGCGAAACCTCCTTGCCCCAGCCTGCCACCCACCTACAGGCCCACTCTACAAACAATTTACCCGGATAGGGGACGTATACGGTATTAAACTGAGAAGAATTGATACCATACGGATTAAAGCAACAGTTTTCCCAAATCCATCTGGCTGTTGTCACCACCACACACGCTAGCCCAGGGGGCACTCCTCTGGCTCTTCCAGCGAAACCTCCTTGCCCCAGCCTTCCCCCCCCCACCTACAGGCCCACTCTACAAACAATTTAGCCGGATAGGGGATGTATCCGAAGTTGTACCCATGTTTGTTTTTGTTCTTCTTTTATCTGCCTCCTGACCTGTGATAAGCAGAGCATGGACACGTCCCCTTAGCTGCAGTGGGAAAGACACTCCCCTGGCCAGAGCAAGCTCTTTTTCCGTTTTCCGTGTTCGAAAAATCCATTAAATATAGGGTCCCAAGATAGGGGACGTATACGGTATTAAACTGATACCATACGGGTTAAAGCAACAGTTTTCCCAAATCCATCCGGCTGTTGTCACCACCACACATGCTAGCCCAGGGGGCACTCCTCTGGCTCTTCCAGTGAAACTTCCTTCCCCCCCACCTACATGCCCTCTCTCCAAACAATTTTCCCGGGTAGGGGGACATATTAGATATTGTACTGATTCTGAATTGCCTCCTGCAATAGACAGGAATTGAACCCAAATCAACTGCTTGGGAAGCAGTTATGCTCACCACTATACCACCAGCAGTCACAGCAACTGATAAGAACAGATACTAAACTTGCTTTTAGCTGCAGTGCCAGCATGAGCAGTGGTGTCACCTGCAGGCGGTGATGGACCTTCGTTGCACCTAGTTGGGTGCTTCCCTAACATGTGATGGGTATTTGCCTCGCCTTTCTTGGTCTGGGTGAGCACAATTGCCATGAGGGTAACCACCAGGCTGTTGCCTGAGGATTTGGGGTAATGGTGGGATTAAGCAGCCTCAGAGGCATCCATGCATGCTGCCCCTGCTGTTTCCTGTCCATTTCCGTGGTGTTTCCATCATTTTCTGAGGTTTCCAAGTTTTCACCCAGCCTTCCCTAGGCAGAGCCTTGGTCCCCCGCAAAAATGCTCGAGTCTCCCATTGACTTCAATGGGGTTCGTTATTCGAAACGAGCACTCGAGCATCGGGAAAAGTTCGACTCGAATAACGAGCACCCGAGCATTTTACTGCTCGCTCATCTCTAGTTGTAAACCTTTGACTTAGGCAGTAATCCGCAGTTGTAAAAATACGGGTATGTAAACCGTAGTATTTTTTTTTTTTCAACATAGTGACAACAAATCCTACATCACTTTACAGTTAGGATAGTACCAAACTAAAAAACAAACTGACAAGTTATCAAAACAAATGAAAAGATAACGAGAGAAAAAGACAGTGTTTCCTGCTCATAAAAGCTTACAGAGTACTGTAAATAGAATTGGTGGAGTGACAAATATTTATAAGCCCTGAACAAACTAGACTGAATAAACAGGAATCCATATAATCCAATAGTTGGTACAGAGCAACATTTGATAATGGTTCAGATATCACAAAAGTGTAGCTAGAGTTCAGCACAGTGTGTGCAATAAATAGAAAGGTATAGCGTCAATCACAAATTATGACGTGCAATAAATCGAAAGTTATAAACCAATCATAAGTTGGATATGTTATAACCAGTATTATCCAGTTTAAAGGTTGGATTTTGAAATAATCATATGCAATCTTATTACAGTAGTTTATGCTTTTACATGCCCCAGCTATATTTCTAACCCGTTTTTTTCTTTCCTTGGATCTTGTTTTATTAATTTTTGTGATATTCTATATTTGAAATAAATTGCTATATTGATTATGAATTATTTTGGCAGCACCATAGTTATTTTTTTATTGAATCCTGAAAAAGTTGAACTAGAAGAAGACAAAAAAACATGAAGTATATGCAATTTGCCTCATTTTAGGGGGAACAAATTCCTTCCCGACTCCAATCTGGAAATCAGAATAACTCCCTGATCAATTAGCCAGTTCCAGAAATCTGGTAACTATAACCTGTAATAGTATTTCATTCAAAAATATCTTCCTTAGTGAATTCACCATCACCACCTTCTCAGGCAGAGTTCCATAGTCTCATTACTCTTACCGTAAAGAATCCCCTTCTGTTGATGTAGAAACCTTCTTTCCTTTAGATGTAAAGGATTCCTCCTTGTCACAGTCCTGAGTATGAATAGATCATGTAACAGATCTCTGTACTGACCTTTGATATAGTTATACATAGTTATTAGGTCACCTCTCAATCATCTTTTTTTTCTAAACTACATAAATAACCCTAATTTTAACATTCTTTCAGGGTAGTGTAGTCCACCCTTTCCATGTATTGCTTTAATTGCCTACATCTGAACTCGCTCAAGAATTGCCATGTCTTGTTCACAGGAGCCCAGAACTGTACACAGTACTCCATGAGTGGTCTGACTAGTGATTTGTAAAGTGGCAGGACTATGTTCTCATCACGGGCATCTACGCCTTTTTTGATGCAACCCATTATCTTATTGGCCTTGGCATCAGCTGTCTGACCCTGGTTTCTACAGCTTAGTTTGCTGTTCACTAAAATTCCTAAGTTCTTTTCCATGTCAGAGTTACCCAGTGTTTTACCATTTAGTATGCACTGGTGACTTGCATTATTCCTTCCCATGTGCATAACCTTACATTTGTCAGTGTTAAACCTCATCTGCCCAAGCCTCCAATCTATCCAGATCCATCTGTAGCGGTATACTGTCCTCTTCTGGGCCCAATAATAGGGCCCAATACTGACCCCTGTGGTACCCCACTAGTGACAGCGACCCAATCTGAGTACGTGCCGTTAATAACCACCCTCTGTTTTCTATCACTGAGCCAGTTACTTACACACATACAGACATTTTCTCCCAGTCCAAGCATTCTCATTTTATATATTAACCTTTTATGCGGTACAATATCAAATGCAAAACACTAAATTGACATTTAACAAGTTACATGTCACGGAAATGAATAGTACATAACACATTAATGCCAAAGTAGTGTTTGCTACATGTGTACTATACAAAATGTATTAAACAGAAGGAACACATGAGTCTTAATTTCCAGGAGGCCAGGTGTTTTCAGTTTAACTTTTTTTTTTTTTACAAGATTTTTTAAAATGATTTTATACTAGCTAATACTAACAAGCCACATACTACTTGCAGTATGTCACATTTTAGTTTCCTTATGTGACCGCAGATGAAGTTTTTGAATTACTTTCGGTACTACAATTTATTATATGGATGTAACTCAGTTTGATGCCAGTCTGAATGATTCTTTAGTAACAGTATTGTTGAACACAAGTTTAATCTCACACTCTTATTGAGAGCTCAGTGACCTTTCTCTTTTAGCAGCAATGCATATCAGCCTCAGTTGCTATTTCTGGATGTGGTGTTCTCATCATTTAATCATGCTTGATTAAACCTTGAAATGGTAACCTTGGATAATCTGCAATATTCATGTCATTTTTTCCCCCTACAAACTCCCCATATTTTGCAACTGTACATATTACATTCTATCATGTTATAAATAATGTTCTTTATAGAGTTTTATAACCAAATTACTAAGCTGTTTACATCCATCAGTAAATTGTTGACTGGTAGTTACCGTTAATCAGTTTAAAATCTGAATGCAAAGATATAATATAATAACTTTCATATTGTAAGTACTTGTGGAGGTGAATTTATAGTAATCCACTAAAGCATTTATAAATGTTGCTGCTAAGTGTAGCGATTATATAATTGATTGAACTACGGTATTTATTTTAATCCTAAGAATAATACAGTAGTCATACATCTTTCTTTCTAGTTGTATAGCAGTTTGTGAAATCTCTTACTGATACATTCTCTTAGGCCCCGTTCAGATGAGAGAGTTCCATGCATCCAACTCACAGCGTGAGTATGCAGCAGCTCCCATCCTGACATCCCTGCACTGCCCCCGGCATAGCATTATATTGATTTATGATGTTATGTAACCCATATAGTTCTGGAATGTATTGGATAACACTGATATTATGTTGTGGGTGTTACCCAATACATTCCAGAACTGTAAGGGTTACATGACATAATAAATCAATATAATGCTATGCGACCCCGGCAGTGCTGGGAGGTCAGGACAGGTGCTGTCGCTGAAACACTGCGAGTCCGATACCTGGGACTTGCTCATATGAAAGGGGCCTTACCTATTTATACGTTTTACTGATAGGCATAAATGCAATCCACAAGTCTATGTGTATTCAATACAATCTTGTCAAATTGATGTAATTTGTTGTAAACTGTTAAATGTGCTGATGAATATTTAACCTAGCATATTGCATTCCTCATGTCAGTGGCAGAGAAACTAAAAAAAAATGGTCCATGTTGAGGTTAAGGCCTTGTCAGTGATACATCCGTGAAAAAAAGTGTAAGTGTTTCATCTGTGAAGATGTTGGTGAAGGATCCATTGTTGTTCCATGTGTCTGTTTTTACCATCCGTGTGTCATCCGTAATTCACTGACGTTGCACAGCTGAAAATTAATTTCCAAAGAATCTCCTATAAGTCTTCAGTGAAAAATGGATGACGTGAATCACGGATCAAAGTGGTGAATGTCTCCGTGATTTTATTACTGACCCACGGTCAGTTAAAAAATACTAATGTTTTAACAGACACATATCAATGGGTATGTGTGCTGTCCATGGAAAAGGCAGAGAGCACACATGAATGAAAAATCTAAATCTGGAATTGACTACGGTATAATGCACAGCAATCATGGGGAAAAAAAACTATTAACTAATGTAAATTGGGGGAGATTTATGAAAAACAGTGCAAGGGAATATACTTGTAGAGCAGTTGTCCAGAGGAAGCAGATTTTCATCAATATATACATTATATATAGAGATGAGCGAATCTATGACAAGATTTGTTCTTAATACAAATTTATTCGGTCAAATTTTCGTTAAAAAATAATTGTTTTGCAAACATTCCTACAAAAAATTACGAACATACAGTCAGCGTTGTTAAAAGTACGCAATACGTAAGCATTAGCGTACAAAGTGCATACGAATCCTTAGCGTACTATTGACTCGCGATTGCGTCATACGCACGAGGCTAGGCCTCGGCGTACAGTCTTTAGAGGCTGGACCTGTAAAAACATTGTTGCTAAAATACAGCAAAGACAGTATGCAAACATTTTAGTGCAATTTCACATTTGCAAGCATAAAAGGCTCAGATAAACATTTGAGTCTCTCCTTATGGCTACTTGATAATAAAACACTGGAACACAGTCCAAAATGCAATTGTAATCCACGTGACGTAATTTTGTAATCCTAACAGGTAACGTGTAATCCACATGGATGATATAAACTAGCAGCAAATAGAGAACCCTTTTTGCAAAGCGGGCTCCCAAATAACCTGAGAAGGGGGGGGAAAGGAAAATAGGCGCAACTGGGAATTTTCTGCAGAATGGGGGGAGTCCTGACAAGCTATGCCCATCTGGATGAGAGTCAAACAGGGGGCAATACAAACTAAACAAACACAAAAAGTGCCAACTAGCTCTCACTCGTCAGGTGCAGTCCATGAAGTGTCCTTGAGACAGCCAGTAGTTGGGTCCCTTAGATGAGGGACCTGAAGTCCTCCTTGAGCTGCTACTAAACAACATCAGAGGACACTCCTGCCTCCTGTAGGCCAAGCTCGCTGCTGTTGTGGAACTCCACTGCCCTCTTCTTCCGGAAGTCGGACTTGACCGGCTCCAGGTGGTGATCACGCTGACGAGCGCTGCAGGCACTTGCGCTTTTCTGGATCTTCCTGGCGGGACAGCAGGGGTAAAGACTTCTGGCTGCAGCGATGGAGGCAAGGTTGCACCCAGGGAAGAAGCCCCAGCTCCCCTTGGCTGCTGCTGGCTTCATCTTCCACGGTATTTGGTACTGGTGGATCACTGTGGATTGGAATTTAAATGATGATGTTGTCAGCTGACCCAGCTGAAAGGACTGTGATGGTGGTGGCAGTCCAGGTATCAGAGGCTCCGGCTGTGGCTATGGCTTCTCCCTGAAGCGGAGGGTGCCATCTGGGGACTCTGATGGCACCCTCCGCTTCACTGTTGTTTTAGCTTAGTGATACAAATCCATCCGCATCCGACCCCTCCTCCTCCTCCTCCTCCACCGAATTACCATCCGTGGGCACGGCGCCTTCAGTCGGTAGCTCTTGGCGCAGCAGCAGTGCCGTGGGTAAGCGCCAGCAGGCGGTGCTCAAACTGCTATGCTTAGGTGACAAAAGGCACACCGCCCAAGAGCTGTTACAGGGCATCACGGCGCAGACCGATCTGTGGCTGGCACCGCTGAACCTTAAGACAGGCATGGTTGTGTGTGACAATGGGCATAACCTGGTGGCGGCTCTGCAACTCGGCAGACTGACACATGTGCCATGCCTGGCCCACGTGTTCAATCTAATAGTTCAGCGGTTCCTCAAGACATACCCCAATCTGTATGATTTGCTCACCAAGGTGCACCGCATCTGTGCGCAATTCCGCAAGTCGACCACAGATGCTGCCACTCTCAGGGCAGCGCAGCGCCGCCTACAACTGCCTGCTCACCAACTGTTGTGCGACGTGCCCACAAGATGGAATTCCACATTAAACATGTTATCCAGAGTTTACCAGCAGCGCAGAGCGATTGTAGACTGCCAGATGTCAACTTCCACCAGAACTGGTAGTCAGGTCAGTCAGATTCCTCAAGTCTACAATGAGGAGTGGACGTGGATGTCTGATATCTGCCAGGTGTTGAGCAACTTTGAGGAGTCAACACAGATGGTCAGCGGCGATGCCGCCATTATCAGCCTCACCATCCCGCTGCTTTGCCTGTTGAAAAACTCACTGCTCAGCATCAAGTCGGATGCTTTGCGCTTGTCACAAGAGACGGGGAAGGAAGATACGTCGATTGATAGCCAGAGCACCCTCCGGTCTGTTTCTCAGCGCGTATCGGAGGAGGGGGATGAGGATGAGGAGGAAAAGGAGGAGAATGTCGGCGAGACAGTAGAGGGTACCAGTGCTCAGTCCTTAACTCTTGAGCGTGTATGGGCTGAAGAGGAGGACTTGGAGGAGGAGGAGGAGGAGGAAATGGAGAGTCAGGCCAGTGAGGAGAGGGAATTCTTGCGTGTTGGGACTCGCACATGGCAGACTTCATGTTAGGCTGCCTATCCCGTGACGCTCGCGTTAGAAGAATTTTTTCAAACACCGATTACTGGGTGTTCACTCTCCTGGATCCACGGTACAAGCAGAACCTTTCCACTCTCATCCCTGCAGAGGAAAGGAGTATGAGAGTGAATAGATATCAACAGGCCCTGGTGCACAAGCTGAAACAATTCTTCCCATCTGACGCCTCTAGCGGCAGAGGGCATGGTTCTGTGGGCCAAGTAGTGGGGGAGAGGAGCCGAGCAGGCAGCTTGTCCAGCACTGGCAGGGGAACGCTCTCCAAAGCCTTTGCCAGTTTTATGTCACCCCAGCAAGACACTGTCCCCTGTCCCCAGTCTAGGCAGAGTAGGGGGGAGCTGTACAGAAAGATGGTGAGGGAGTACCTAGCTGACCATACCAACGTCCGTAGCGATCACTCTGCTCCATACAACTACTGGGTTTCAAAGCGGTACACATGGCCTGAACTGGCGCTGTACGCCTTGGAGGTGCTGGCCTGCCCTGCCGCTAGCATGCTGTCAGAGCGGGTATTCAGTGCAGCTGGTGGCGTCATCATCGATAAGCGTACACGCCTGTCAACTGACAGCGCTGACAGGCTGACGCTTATTAAAATGAAGAAAGCCTGGATTTCACCGGAATTCAAATCTCCTCCGGGGGAAAGCAGCTAAAGATTAACATTACTTATTTATCCGATTCCTCTTCTCTACTCCTCCTTCTCCTCCTCCTCCATGTCGTCTTTGCCTAACGCTGACCAAAAAAACGCCATTTTTTAGAGGTCCAACTGGCACTCTTTTACCACAGTTTTTCAGGAGGGCCCCCTACAGGCCCTCTCTTCAAACAATTTTTCCGGAGGTCCACCTACAGGCCCTCTCTCCAAACAATTTTTCCGGAGGTCCACCTACAGGCCCTCTCTCCAAACAATTTTTCAGGAGTGTCCCCTACAGGCCCTCTCTTCAATTTTTCTGGAGGTCCACCTACAGGCCCTCTCTCCAAACAATTTTTCCGGAGGTCCACCTACAGGCCCTCTCTCCAAACAATTTTTCCGGAGGTCCACCTACAGGCCCTCTCTCCAAACAATTTTTCCGGAGGTCCACCTATAGGCCCTCTCTCCAAACAATTTTTCCAGAGGTCCACCTACAGGCCCTCTCTCCAAACAATTTTTCAGGAGTGCCCCCTATAGGCCCTCTCTTCAAACAATTTTTCCGGAGGTCCACCTACAGGCCCTCTCTCCAAACAATTTTTCCGGCGGTCCACCTACAGGCCCTCTCTCCAAACAATTTTTCCGGAGGTCCACCTACAGGCCCTCTCTCCAGTTCCAGTTTCCAGTTTTATTTGCGCAAACTGCGTAATTTTTTTTTTTGGGATACGTGTGAAAAATAATATTACCTGTGTATCTATATTGCCCAACATTGGATACGGTAGCAACAAGAAGACCAAACACATGCTGCCCACAGGGTTCCGCAAATTCCTGGTCCACAATGTCAAGGAGCTCGAGGTTTTGTTGATGAGCAACAAGTCCTTCTGTGCAGAAATCGCCCACAACGTCTCCTCAAAGAACCTAAAGACCATTGTGGAGAGAGCGGCACAGCTCGCCATCAAAGTGACGAACCCTAACGCCAGACTTTGCAGCGAAGATAACGAATAAATATCTCTGTGGTTATTTGTGCTAAATAAAAGTTAAATAAACACAAAAAAAAAAAAAATTGATCTGTTCCTGTGCCTGATCCACCCAAGTTGAATCTGTCCCATCATGAGAAAGTCCCCCCAAGGAGTCCCCACTGTAACTTGCTTCCCATACAACTACCTCACCCCCCGACACCTGTGTCTTGCCATTGTCCACCACCTCCTCAGACAACACTGGTAAATCCCCACTGTCAGCACACGGAGACTGCAAAAGGTCTTGCGAATTGGGGCAGAGAATGTTCTGGGCTAGCACATCAGAGAAGGGGTGACTATGGGGTTCCAGCTAGTACGTGACCACATGCAATCTCCATCTAAAAAGTCATGCCACACTTGATCAAGCTCATAATTGACAATTGTACTGGTTGATGCTAAATTTTTAAGTTGGGGTCCTGCGTCGTCATTCTAACTACATCCGGCTGTTGTCACCACCACACACGCTAGCCCAGGGGGCACTTCTCTGGCTCTTCCAGCTTAACCTCCTTCCCCCCAGCCTGCCCCCCCACCTACAGGCCCTCTCTCCAAACAATTTAAGTCTTTTTCCTATCTTTCTCTCTCTCCAAACTATTTTTCCGGATAGCTGCCATATACGGTATTAAACTGAGTAGTATACATTGAACACATACCACACTTGATCTATACTGAACGTCACTTTTAAAAATACGTAATTTTCCTCTCTTTCTCTCATTTGTCTGGTTTGCAATTAAGCAGACCAAGTCTGCCTAATCTAATAGTTTCCGTGTAATTGCTCCATACTGCACGTCTTTTTCCTCTCTTTCTCTCTCTCCAAACTATTTTTCCGGATAGGTGCCGTATACGGTATTAAACTCAGCAGAATACATACCGTACCGGTTGATGCTAAAGTTTTTCCAAATCCATCCGGCTGTTGTCACCACCAAACAACGCTAGCCCAGGGGGCATTCCTCTGGCTCTTCCAGCTCATCCTTCTTCCCCCCAGCCTGCCCCCCACCTACAGGCCCTCTCTCCAAACAATTTAAGTCTTTTTCCTATCTTTCTCTCTTTTAATTGCCTCCTGACCTGTGATAGGCAGAGCATGCCCCACTAGGAGAATTTTGGGTAATGGTGGGATTAGGCAGCCTCAGAGGCATCCATGCATGCTGCCCCTGCTGTTTCCTGTCCATTTCCGTGGTGTTTCCATCATTTTCTGAGGTTTCCAGGTTTTCACCCAGCCTTCCCTAGGCAGAGCCTTGGTCCCCTGCAAAAAATGCTCGAGTCTCCCATTGACTTCAATGGGGTTCGTTATTCGAAACGAGCACCCGAGCATCGGGAAAAGTTCGACTCGAATAACGAGCACCCGAGCATTTTAGTGCTCGCTCATCTCTAATAATAATAATTAAAAAAATATATAATTGCCCTGACAATATTGAAATTTGGTTGTGCAAGTATTTGGGGCAAAATAAAATAGTACAGAATAATTTTATTTCCTCTTCAGATGCAGATATGTCCTTTATTTGTCATGCTACAATACTGCTACACAACCCCTTTAACCTGTACGGTGCTGCAGCGGGAAGTGAGTTACCGTCCGGCGCCGTAGTACTACAGCGGGGCGAACACCCGCCCCCTGGGAGTAATCACTGGGGGACCGGGGTGTGATGGCTGGGTCTTTCCAGAGGTCAGGCAGGGGACTTCAGTGTTTTGGGACCCCTGCCAGCGCTGCCATTGGCTGGAGCAACGCTCCAGCCAATGGCAGCGCTACAGCTGCACAGTAAAGGGCAGAACCTTCCTGCATGCAGCCATTCTAGGTCGTGACTGCATACAGAGAGGTTCTGTCCTTTTCTCTGCTGCTGGCGGCTTGCTGGGACTTTTGGTGCACCACCACAGTGATTTGCGCTTTTCCTGCTGAAAGAAAGAAGAAAATAAGAAGAAAAGAAGAAGCAGTTCCAGATCCCTAACCCACCCTCCATCTCTGTCCCAATCATCCCAACGAGTGTACTCGGCAGAAGGGGCATACGCCATCCTTGCCTCTGATACCGAGTCGCCCACTGAAGGAGAAGAGGATGCCACTTTCCTCTACTCCTCTACCACCTCATCATCATCATCATCATTATCATCCGCTGATGAGGGACCCTCTAGGAGGCGCCCCAGAACGACAGCTGAGACAGCCCCCCCCCCAGAGTGAGTACATTTGGACCCCACCCCCTGACGTTTATCAGCCCCAAATTCCAGAGTTTGTGGGAAACTCTGGAATTCAAATTGACTGCACGGGCTTCACAGAAATTTATTTTTTCAAAATCTTTTTCAGTGATGATTTAGTAAATTTTATTGTGGCCCAAACAAATTTATACGCCCAGCAGTTTATTACCCAGAACCCCACGTCATCATACACAAGACCCCTTGGTTGGACCCCAGTAACAGCAGCAGAAATGAAAATCTTCTGGGGGCTTGTGCCGCATATGGGGCTTGTTAAAAAAACAGAAATGATACAGTTTTGAAGTGTGGATGTCCAATATTTAGTAACGCCATGGCCCGGAATAGATTCTATTCTATTCTGAAATTTTTGCATTATAATGCATTATAATGATAATGCACAGTGTCCTCCCCAAAGTGACCCAACATTTGATCGGCTTTTCAAAATTAGGCCCATCCTTGATCACTTCAGCACCAAATTTTCTGAAGTGAACACCCCAGATGAAAATGTCTGTATAGATGAGTCCCTGGTACATTTCAAGGGGAGGGTAAAATTCCGCCAGTACCTGCCCAGCAAGCGGGGAAGGTATGGCATAAAAATATACAAGCTCTGCGAGAGTAGGTCCGGGTACACCTATAGGTTCCGGGTTTATGAAGGGAAAGACTCCCGGATTGAACCACCACAATGCTCCCCTGGCCTAGGAGGTAGTGGCAAACTAGTGTGGCACTTGCTGCAACCACTGCTGGATAAGGGTTACCACCTCTATGTGGATAACTATTATACCAGAATACCCCTCTTCATGTCCCTAAGTCCCAGACGTACTGTGGCTTGTGGCACAGTAAGCAAAAATCAGAGAGGCCTCCCTAGATCCCTCATTGGGCAACCACTGAGAAACGGTGAAAGTAGGGCTCTCCTCCATGAAAACATGATGGTGGTTAAGTACAAGGACAAGAGGGATGTCCTTGTACTGACCAGCAACACCAGCTCCCCTGCCGCTATACGTGGTACCACCACCACTGTCCCCAAACCAGACTGAATCCTGGCCTACAACAGGCACATGGGAGGGGTTGATCTTTCAGTGCCACACGAAAAACAAAAGTGTGCTACAAAAAGCTAGCCGTACACATTGTACAAACGGCACTGTACAATGCATATGTGCTATTTAAGTCTACAGGACACACAGGAACATTTCTTCACTTTCAAGAAGTAGTGATCAGGGCCCTAATTTTCCCAAACCAAGCAGAAGAGGGCCCCAGTACTTCTGCAAGTTATGGTGCCCGTGTTGTACCAGGACAACATTTTCTTGGTGAAGTCCCCCAAACAGCTAGGAAGGGAAGGACCCAAAAAAGATGCAGAGTGGGTTCATTTACCACTGCAAAACCTGCCCTGAAAAACCTGGCCTGTGCATCAAGGATTGTTTCAGAATCTACCACTCATCCATGGATTAATTTCAACCTTGATGTACCCTGTAATTATATCACTTTATACCTCTGATTTATTCTGAATAGCTTACATATCCACTTTTCACCAACCACTTCATTTCTGTGAAACACCTATTAGGTCAAAAGTACCTTTCTACCACTTAAAATGTTCATACGGGGGTGCTCTTTCCAAAATGGGGTCACTTCTTGGGGTTTTTAGTTGCTGGGGACCTCAGGAATTTTTTAAATGACAAATGGAACGTAAAATCCATTTCTGTGCATTCAGGCCTACAAAATGAACATTTTGCAGCTTGCTTGCTGTGCGCCAAAACAGCGAGCTACAAGCACACATGGGGTGTTGCCATAATGGGGAGAAACTGGGGAACGCATATTGGGGTGCATTTTCTCCTTTAACCCCTTGTGAATGTTAAAAATTGGGGTCTGCTAATAATTTTTCATTTTCACAAATGTGCGCTTTCAAATGCTTTCACAAGTGTTTCTGCCTTCTGTGATGCACGTGTTTGTTTGCTGAAGAGTACCCTTTCTACCACTTAAAATGTTCGTATGGGGGTGTTCTTTCCAAAATGGGGTCACTTCTTGGGGTTTTTAATTTCTGGGTACCTCAGGAATGTTTTAAATGTGACATGGCAAGGCATGTGGTTCGCCTTTAGAGGCCTGCTGTGCGCCCATACAGCAGGCCACGAGCACATGTGGGGTGTTTTCTGAATGGGGAGAAAATGGGGAACAAAATGTGGGGTGCATTTTCTACTTTAACCCCTCGTGAATGTGAAAAATTGGGGTTTGCTGGTAATTTTTCATTTTCACAAATGTGTGCTTTGAAAAAGTGTTTCTGCCTTCTGTGAGACACCAGTTTGCTGAAAAGTACCCTTTCTACCACTTAAAATGTTCGTATGGTGCCAGTACATCGGGCTACAAGCACATATGGGGTGTTGCCGTATTCGGGGGAAATGGTGACCGAAATGTGGGGTGCATTTTGTCCCGTTACCCTTTGTGAAAGTGAAAAGGGGGTGCTCTTTCCAAAATGGGGTCACTTTTTGGGGGTTTCTATTGTAGGGCCTGCTCAGGGTGTCTTCATGTGCGACATAGCTCCCAATTATTATTCCAGCTAATTACGCTCTCTAAAAGCCATATGGTGCTCCTTCCACTGTGAAGCCTGCTGTGCGTCAGTACATCGGGCTACAAGCACATATGGGGTGTTGCCATATTCGGGGGGAAATGGTGACCAAAATGTGGCGTGCATTTTGTCCCTTTACCCTTTGTAAAAGTGAAAAATGTGGGTGTAAAGCAACTTTTTTGTCAAAAAAGTGCAATTTTTCATTTTCACTGCCGAGTGCTCACCACACACCTTGAAAGATTCCTTGAGGGGTGCTATTTCCAAAATGGGGTCCCTTTTTGGGGGGTTTCCACTGTAGGGCCAGCTCAGGGTGCCTTCATGTGCGACATAGCTCCCAATTATTATTCCAGCTAATTCCGCTCTCCAAAAGCCATATGGTGCTCCTTCCACTCCAAGCCTGCTGTGCACCCATACATTAGTTTTTGAGCACATATGGGGTGTTTCTGTAAACTCCAGAATCGATGTAATAGATTTTGAGTTTTGTTTGTCTGTTAACCCTAGATGTGTTTCATAAAAAATGGATTAAAATTTAAAATCTGCTAAAAAAAAAAGTGAAATTTTGAAATTTCATTCCCAGTTTCCTTCAATTCTCATGGAACACGTAAGGGTTAACAAAGTTAGTAAAATCAGTTTTGAATAGCTTGAAGGGTGTAGTTTCTAAAATTGGGGTGATTTATGGGTGGTTTCTATTATGTCCTATTATGTCCCACAAAGTGACTTCATAACTGAACTGGTCCTTAAAAATATGGGTTTTGGAAATTTTCTTAAAATTTAAAGATTTGCTTCTAAACTTCTAAGCCTTTTAACGTCCCAAAAACTAAAATGTCATTTTCAAAATGATCCAAACATGAAGTAGACATATGGGGAATGTAAAATAATAACTATTTTTAGAGGTATTACTATGTGTTTTGAAAGTATAGAAATTAAAATGTGTAAATTGGCAAATTTTTCAAAATTTTTGGTAAAATTGGTATTTTTGTTATAAATAAAAATTAAATATTTTGACACAAATTTATTACTGTCGTGAAGCACAATATGTGATGAGAAAACAATCTCAGAATGACCTGGATAAGTAAAAGTGTTCCAAAGATATTACCACATAAAGTGACACATGTCAGATTAGCAAAAAATAGCCTGGGAAGGAAGGTGAAAACAGGCCTGGGGTAGAAGGGGTTAAGGAACAACACAGACTTTGTTTATTATTTTTCTAATGCATTCAAAATCAATACATAATTCATGCATGCTGTATACATGAAAACTGAACATAATATTCAAAGAGAGTATACTGCAGTAATGTCACATATCAACAAAAAATAAACATCTATTGCAAATCGTTTTGACAAGTGACTCATAGCTTGATGTGTAGAAACCAATTCAAACAGCAAATCCTATTCAAAGTATTAAAGACTTCAGGTTTTCCTTTTCCTTCAAATAAGTCTATCATAGGCAAGAAATACTACAGCTAAGGGATTAAAAATACTCCCTCCCCTTGATGTATTTCCTGTTTTGTTGCATTACAACCTAGATTTTAATGGATCTAACAATAATTGTGCAAACAAATTGTTACAAGATCTATTGCATGATGTGAGTATATATACACTTATTCTGAAAGGCTCCAAAGTCTTCATCACTACTAAGCAAGCAACATGAAGCTCCAAGAATCTATCCAAACTGCTCAGGGACAAGTTGTGGAGAAGTATAGATCAGATGTAATGCCTGTAGGTAGGGACAGACACAGACAGTGAGCCCTAACCTACAACCCAGACCGTTTTCCCTACTTACTTGCAGTGCAAGCCCTAGGTAGCAAGACAGCAACTGGTCAACAATCCCTAAGGACCTATGTGTAGAGACAAACTCCAAGAACCAGAATCAGATAAGCTATGCAGTACCAAATGAGAGACAGAGAGTGGTCAGAAGACAAGCCGAAATCAGAACCAGAAGGACAACGTAGTACCAAACGAGCAACAGAGTGATCAGTGGACAAGCTGGGGTCAGAGGAATGAGTAATCCAACACGCACAGGAACCAGGCACCAGGAACGCAGCTTGAGAGTAAGAAACTATTACTGGTACTGGTATATGGCCAGGAAGGGTTTTAATAGAGCACTGAGTCCCAGGATCAGAACCTGGTAGGTCATGACTCGGTGATCCATTAGTCAGAACAGTAGCACACAGGAATAGAGCAGCTGAGCATTCAGCCCACTGCTAGTCTCCTCCTGCACATGCCCACTGTGGAGAGAAACAGAGCATTACATCCTGAAGCTGGAGATCTCACTGCTGGAGACCGGACAGGTAACATCAGGGTTGGGTTATCAGAAAATACCCTAAAATTTGAATATTCCACAGAGTAGCTTTAAATTCATTATAACAAGATAGCACAACTACAAACCTGATAAGATAATGTAACATCTATATATTCTCTCAGTACATATATAAAAAAAATAATAGTAATATATAATATAATATGTAATTATATAATAATAATCACCATACATCAGCTCTAGGGATGAAAGAAGTGAGCTTTGGATCCTATATCTGAAGTCACTTCACTTTGGTTTAATGCTGTATGGATACCCATCTCCGTACAGCATTAAAATGTATGGCCTCCAACGAAGAGAAGTGAGTTAGTCCTGAATTTTCACGAGACTTCGGTGAATAACTTTGGTATTTGATTTTTAAACTGAAAAAATCTAAATTCGGCTTAGATTCGGAGGTATCAATCGAATCCAAGTTTTAAAATGGTTTTACAGCCATTATTATCCTGCCCAGTGTACCCTTAGGACATGCCATGTTTCTGTTACTACTTTTAAAGGGCCAGTACATGTGCTCACTAAACCTTCACCAGTCAATGGCTGAGGGTCCCTGGGTGTTTAACCCTTTCACTCCCGGAGGTTTTTTCGGTTATGCATTTTCGTTTTGCGCTCCCTGCCTTCAAACAGCCATAACTCTTTTATTTTTCTGTTCACATAGCTGTATGAGGGCTTCTTTTTTGCGGGGCAAGTTGTACTTTCCAACGCCACCATTTAATATTGCATATGGTGTAGTGGGAAGCGGGAAAAAAATTCCAAACCGGGTGAAATTGCAAAGAAAACGCTATTCCGCTACAGTTCTACGGGTTTCTTATTTACAGCGTTCGATGTGCATTAAAACTGATCCATTACTTTTATTCTACTGGTCAGTAGGAATCCGGCAATACCTAATATGTATAGTTTTTCCTGCGTTTTCATAGTGATAAAATAATTAGAAAGTTGCCCTTTTTTTTTTTTCCTTGTCATATCTTGACCCCTATAGCTTTTTGGTATTTATGTGTACAGAGCTGTATGGGGGCTCATTTTTTGTGGGACGATCTGAAGTTTTTATTGATACCATTCTGGGGTGTGTATGACTTTTTGATCACTTTTTATTTAATTTTTTTTACACAATTCGCCGTATTGGAATTTTTTAAAAATATTTTAAAAGTACGGGTGTTTTCGGTCACGGTGATACCCATGATGTCTATATTTATTGTTATTTAGGTATTTATTTTTTAATTATACGGAAAGGGGGTGATTTGAACTTTTATATCTTTTTTATTTTTTATATATTTTTTAACATTTTTTTTTTAATTTTTTTTTTACTATTTGAAAGCTCAAATATGGGCTTATATATTGTGGCTTTTTTTATTTTCTTTATGAGCAATCAGGGATTTTCTAGACTCAGAAAGCCAAGAATTGCTCATTTCTTATCCTGGCCTGCCATCTAGTGGCCAGAATAAGAATTGCACTTTGAAAACTGTAATCCTCACCAGCGAGGATTACAGTTTTCATATGGTGTACAGACACCCCGATTGGACACACGGGGTGTCTGTACACCACCCGGAAGCAAATGCTTCCGGGTTCAGACGCAACTAGATGCCGTGATCACGTGTGATCACGGCATCTAAACGCCCAGGAAGATGCCGCCAATGGCGGTAAGTAGCGGCGAGTCTCTGCTGTTAGAAACAGCAGAGACTTGCCGGCCATGACGCCCGCCGCAGTTGCGAGCGGGCGCCATGTGCCCACATCGCCCCAGCGCCGTACATGTACGGCGCTGGGAGTGTAAGGGTTAAGATTCCCTCTCCAGGCAGAGGGTATCTGAGCGTTAAGGTTCCCTGTGGCCAGCAAAGAGGCTTGGAAGACTTGTGATTTACTGTACCTGCGTTATTCCACCTGTGTTTCTATCTGTGATCCTGCTTTGTACACACCCTGCCTGTGTTCTCCTGTCATCACAGTTCAGCTGTCAGTTCAAGTCTGTGTTTAAGTTTTCCCAGTCTGTATTGTCTTTTCCACAGTCTTGGCTCCTGCCTGCCTTGTTCCTGCATCCACCAATACCCCTCCTTCAAGCTCTCATAGTGTCTATAGTTCAGTGTTATCTGCAGTTCCAGTATTAGACACTGTTCTGAATGCCTTTGTGATTGTGGTGTGGCTAGTTAGTTGGCACAATAGGTCCACACTCACTGATGTCTAACATGAAACAAGACTTGTTCCCCATAAGAGCTGTGAATCTGTGGAATAGTCTACCTCAGTCGGTACTCACAGCAAGAACAGTTGACGGTTTTCAAAAAGGTTTAGATGAATTTTTAGAGGTATCAAAGAGAGAAGTAGGCTTAGCAAAAGGGGGTGTAGACTACAACAACCCCCATATTTCCTATGATTTACACCAGAAACTGGTATAAATTGTGGCTGAAATCTGCACCTACTCCTAGCGTTTGTAGATTTCAGTTTCTGGCACATAGAAAGCCAGAAGATTCACCAAATTGATTACGAGGATTGTGCCTCTTTATAAATATGGATCATCTTACTCCAGTGCACTTTTTACTAAGACTGACATTGGAGATAGCTGTTTCAGTAAATCTCCCCCTCCTGTGTCTAGATGTACTGAGCTAATAGAAAATACCCAAGAGACTTGCATTTATAATAGTAGTATTATGTGGCTCCAAAAACTATTGACTTTAAGGGAGCAAATATTAAATTACATTTAAGTTCCCATTTTTTTGTTTTAACAATCATTTATGTCACAGTAAAATAGTTTTTGCGCCATGAAAGTAGAAGGTATGTTGTGTATATCAGTGTTACAGATCAGTTAGCATGGACTCACTGTGCCAAATAACTGGTTTGACTTTGAGGTAAGTTTGGCTTTGAGTTAACCCTAAGGGCACTATCCTGATGCTCCCTGGGATAGTCCCAGTATAGTTGACCCACTGGGGTCAGAGACCATGCTGCAATCATGAAAAACTCAGAGTACACAAAATGCACAAAAACTGAATAGTCACTGAGACTAGAATGCTGTTTTTTAGAGATCCAGGCAGAGATTGATTAATGCAGACACAGGAAAGAATTGTGGGTGAAGTAGTGAAGAGGTAAATACGAAGCAGGCAGGATAGGGACTAGACTGGAGTACAAACAGGGTAGACAGACTGACTTAACTTAAACTGAACTTGGACTTAAAAGTACAGAGGCACACAGGTAGAATGTCACACACTTGAAACATGGCAGTAATACAGGCAGGAGAAAATGCAGGATAAACACAGGAAAATTGTAATATCACTAGACTATCAAATGTTCAGGCACCCTCCAGCTGGAGATGGTGCCCCAAATACCCAGGACCCTCAGCTGTTGGTTGGGGAAGGATCTGGAAGCTGAACATTGGCCCTTTAAGAGGCTGGAAGTGAGCTCACGCATGCCTTAAGGAGACAGAGACTGGAGAACAAGGCAGAACCATGGAGGCAGCTGCATGGTGAGTAGCACTTATATCATGCCCTTGGGGCTGAGCAGGGCAGGGTCATACATACTGTAGACAGCTACCCTAAAAATCAATTAGTGCAAACCTTCCAGACAGTGGCGTACTGCCAATAGAGGCAGACCACGCAGTTGCTATGGGGCCCGTGGGAGAGGGGGGCCTGGGTTGGATGGAAGGCCCCACCCCTTAATTACACTATTACTATAATGGCTGCCCCGCTACTCCCATCTTAAGTCCCATCTGTGGCTTGGGCGGGCCCTGCTTCCCCTGTGCTCAGGCCCCCTCTACCTTACATACTTTTTGTCCCTCTGCCGGCTCCTGAAGTGACCACTCCATAGAAGAGAGCTGTCTTGCCTCTGTATGTCTCCTGTGTGCAGGACTAGCCAATCAGTATTTAGCAGTGCTAATAGCCTGCTGCTGATTGGCTAGCCTAGCACAGCAAACTTAGAACTGAGTGGGCGGGACTCTGAAGTAAGGACTTCTGCTGCCCATACCACACTAGCTCTGCCTGGCTTTCAGAAGTATGAGAACCTGGACGCACAGCATAGCCACAGAGTAGGTTTGCTGTAACTGTGCTCTTGTACTTAGAAAGGTAAAGAGGAAAATGCTAATTGCTTTACGGGCTGGGGCTGGGCAATGGAACCAGACAGGGGGAGGAGAATACCTGGAGCTGCTTGGAATGATTCTGCCTGGGGCAGCAGAAAGAAGGGTTCATGGGGGTGAACATGAACTCTGCTTGCTGCTGATGCTTATCAGGACAGTGTTCCCTATGTAGCCTCTATTCCTGCCTTGGTGGGGGAGGGGGGGGCAGAGGGCTGCTTGGATCACACATTGTCCTCTATAAAAACATCAGCAGCATATATATGTATACATGATGCTGTCCCTCACTCTATAGGTAAAAAAAAAGTATATATATATATATATACTTATATATATTTATATATACTTTATATTTGTGTGAGGGTGGGGGGGCTTCCGGGTTTTGCTATGGGGTCCCATGATTTCCATGTACGCCCCTGCTTCCAGAGATCAATTTTAATTCCAGGTTGTAATGCAACAAAACAGGAAAAACACCAAGAGGTGGTAAATAAATTCACTGACAGGAGATATAGTGGGCTTACTCAAATATCTAGAGATTAACTCAGGTATAGATAAAACTTAACCTTTATCTGTATAGGCATATTAACCAATACAGCTTTTAGGAACTTTTTTTTACTTTATTCTTATTCACTCAATTATATAAACTACAGTCCAGTGAACAATTGTGAGGTGTGCAATACACTAGCCACAGTCTAGAGAAAAAAATTTTTTCACTCAATTATATAAACTACAGTCCAGTGAACAATTGTGAGGTGTGTGATACACTAGCCACAGTCTAGAGAATAATTTTTTTCACTCAATTATATAAACTACAGTCCAGTGAACAATTGTGAGGTGTGTGATACACTAGCCGCAGTCTAGAGAATAATTTTTTCACTCAATTATATAAACTACAGTCCAGTGAACAATTGTGAGGTGTGTGATACACTTGCCGCAGTCTAGAGAATAATTTTTTTTCACTCAATTATATAAACCTACAGTCCAGTGAACAATTGTGAGGTGTGCGATACACTAGCCACAGTCTACAGAATAATTTTTGTCACTCAATTATATAAACTACAGTCCAGTGAACAATTGTGAGGTGTGCGATACACTAGTTGCAGTCTAGAGAATAAATTTTTTCACTCAGTTATATAAACTACAGTCCAGTGAACAATTATGAGGTGTGTGATACACTAGTCGCAGTCTAGAGAATAATTTTTTTCACTCAGTTATATAAACTACAGTCCAGTGAACAATTGTGAGGTGTGTGATACACTTGCCGCAGTCTAGAGAATCATTTTTTTTCACTCAATTATATAAACTACAGTTCAGTGAACAATTCTGAGGTGTGCGATACACTAGCCACAGTCTAGAGAATAATTTTTTTTCACTCAATTATATAAACAACAGTCCAGGGAACAATTGTGAGGTGTGCAATATACTAGCCGCAGTCTAGAGAATAATTTTTTTCACTCAATTATATAAACTACAGTCCAGTGAAAAATTTTGAGGTGTGCTATACACTAGCCGCAGTCTAGAGAATATTTTTTTTCACTCAATTATATAAACTACAGTCCAGTGAAAAATTGTGAGGTGTGTGATACACTTGCCGAAGTCCAAAGAATAATTTTTTTCACTCAATTATATAAACTACAGTCCAGTGAACAATTGTGAGGTGTGCGATACACTAGCCGCAGTCTAGAGAATAATTTTTTTCACTCAATTATATAAACTACAGTCCAGTGAACAATTGTGAGGTGTGCGATACACTAGCCACAGTATAGAGAATAATTTTTTTTCACTCAATTATATAAACTACAGTCCAGTGAACAATTGTGAGGTGTGCGATACACTAGCCGCAGTCTAGAGAATAATTTTTTTTCACTCAATTATATAAACTACAGTCCAGTGAACAATTGTGAGGTGTGCGATACACTAGCCGCAGTCTAGAGAATAATTTTTTTTCACTCAATTATATAAACTACAGTCCAGTGAACAATTGTGAGGTGTGTGATACACTAGCCGCAGTCTAGAGAATAATTTTTTTCACTCAATTATATAAACTACAGTCCAGTGAACAATTGTGAGGTGTGCGATACACTAGCCGCAGTCTAGAGAATAATTTTTTTCACTCAATTATATAAACTACAGTCCAGTGAACAATTGTGAGGTGTGCGATACACTAGCCACAGTCTAGAGAATAATTTTTTTCACTCAATTATATAAACTACAGTCCAGTGAACAATTGTGAGGTGTGTGATACACTAGCCGCAGTCTAGAGAATAATTTTTTTCACTCAATTATATAAACTACAGTCCAGTGAACAATTGTGAGGTGTGCGATACACTAGCCGCAGTCTAGAGAATAATTTTTTTCACTCAATTATATAAACTACAGTCCAGTGAACAATTGTGAGGTGTGTGATACACTAGCCGCAGTCTAGAGAATAATTTTTTTCACTCAATTATATAAACTACAGTCCAGTGAACAATTGTGAGGTGTGTGATACACTAGCCGCAGTCTAGAGAATAATTTTTTTCACTCAATTATATAAACTACAGTCCAGTGAACAATTGTGAGGTGTGCGATACACTAGCTAGCGCAGTCTAGAGAATAATTTTTTTGACTCAATTATATAAACTACAGTCAGTGAACAATTGTGAGTTTGTGCGATACACTAGCCGCAGTCTAGAGAATAAATTTTTGTCACTCAATCATATAAACTACAGTCCAGTGAACAATTGTGAGGTGTGTGATACACTAGCCGCAGTCTAGAGAATAATTTCTTTAACTTAATTATATAAACTACAGTCCAAGTGAACAAGTGTGCGTGTGCGATACACTAGCCGCAGTCTAGAGAATCATTTTTTTCACTCAATTATATAAAACTACAGTCCACGTGAACAATTGTGAGGTGTGCGATACACTTGCCGCAGTCTAGAGAATAGTTTTTTTCACTCAATTATATAAACTACAGTCCATGGAACAATTGTGAGGTGTGTGATACACTAGCCGCAGTCTAGAGAATAATTTTTTCCCTCAATTATATAAACTACAGTCCAGTGAACAATTGTGAGGTGTGTGTACACTAGCCGCAGTTCTAGAAAAATAATTTTTTTCCCTCAATTATATAAACTACAGTCCAGTGACATTGTGAGGTGTGCGATACACTAGCCACAGTCTTATGAGAATAATTTTTCACTCAATTATAAAAAACTACAGTCCATGCGAACATTGTGAGGTGGTGCGATACACTAGCCGCAGTCTAGAGAATTACTTTTTCACTCAATTTATATAAACTACAGTCCAGTGAAACAATTGTGGAGGTGTGTGATAAACTAGCCGCAGTCTAGAGAATAATTTTTTCACTCAATTATATAACTACAGTCCACTGGAAACAATTGTAGGTGTTGTTGATACACTAGCCGCAGTTTAGAGAATATTTTTTTCACTCATTTATATAAAACTACATGTCCAGTGAACAATTGTGAGGTGTGTGATACACATAGCCGCAGTTTAGAGAATAATTTTTTTCACTTATTTATATAAACTACATGTCCAGTGAACAATTGTGAGGTGTGTGATACACTAGCCGCAGTTTAGAGAATAATTTTTTCCCCTCAATTATATAAACTACAGTCCAGTGAACAATTGTGAGGTGTGCGATACACTAGCCAGCAGTCTAGAGAATAATTTTTTTCACTCAATTATATAAACTACAGTCCAGTGAACAATTGTGAGGTGTGTGATACACTAGCCGCAGTCTAGAGAATAATTTTTTTCACTCAATTATATAAACTACAGTCCAGTGAACAATTGTGAGGTGTGCGATACACTAGCCGCAGTCTAGAGAATAATTTTTTTCACTCAATTTATATAAACTACAGTCCAGTGAACAATTGTGAGGTGTGTGATACACTAGCCGCAGTCTAGAGAATATTTTTTTTCACTCAATTATATAAAACTACAGTCCAGTGAACAATTGTGAGGTGTGCGATACACTAGCCGCAGTCTAGAGAATAATTTTTTTCACTCAATTATATAAACTACAGTCCAGTGAACAATTGTGAGGTGTGCGATACACTAGCCCACAGTCTAGAGAATAATTTTTTTCACTCAATTATATAAACTACAGTCCAGTGAACAATTGTGAGGTGTGCGATACACTAGCCGCAGTCTAGAGAATAATTTTTTTCACTCAATTATATAAACTACAGTCCAGTGAACAATTGTGAGGTGTGTGATACACTAGCCGCAGTCTAGAGAATAATTTTTTTCACTCAATTATATAAACTACAGTCCAGTGAACAATTGTGAGGTGTGCGATACACTAGCCGCAGTCTAGAAAATAATTTTTTTTCACTCAATTATATAAACTACAGTCCAGTGAACAATTGTGAGGTGTGCGATACACTAGCCGCAGTCTAGAGAATAAATTTTTTTCACTCAATTATATAAACTACAGTCCAGTGAACAATTGTGAGGTGTGTGATACACTAGCCGCAGTCTAGAGAATAATTTTTTTTCACTCAATTATATAAACTACAGTCCAGTGAACAATTGTGAGGTGTGCGATACACTAGCCGCAGTCTAGAGAATAATTTTTTTCACTCAATTATATAA